>QVRM01001819.1:0-41157 GCA_003439945.1 Dermanyssus gallinae | reverse complement strand
TGTAGGTGTATTTAGGTGAGTGAGCCATTTCAATATGGCAAGTGATGCTGGATCATCGCCTGGTGGGATAGGGTCCCGACACCCAGCCCAATGGATTCAACTATGAATCTCCCAGGCTACACGCGCAGCGGCGGCTTAAGATACGTGCCGGCCAGCTCATTGTCAGTATGCAATTGTGGAGATGTATTAGAAAAAGAAAGGTTGGCTAAGCGCAGCCCTCCATATACAGGCTGCGCCGCCTGTGAGATGAATACACGAATGACAGCGGAAATGGAGTTGGCAAAGAAAAGCGCTAAGACATGGTGCGATACAGCACAAGCTATGCAGGATCGCTGGCAGAGCATTATTACAGATGTCCAGCAGAGGCTAACAAGAATGGAAGAGAGAGAGGCTCAAGTTGAGGAGAAGGAGAGGCGCGCAGTAAACATACAGCAGGAATTAGCCGCAATGATCGAAGAAATCAAGCTAAAGGTGAATGATAATAAAAAACAGCGGTATGGTGGCGATAACAACGAAATAGTTGATGAGCTAAGAGAAAGGCTAGCTGCTGTTGAGGAAGCAACGTCAACGGTAGCGGCAAATGTCGAAGATATGGAGAAATGTATCCGGGGAAAAAGGAGGAAGACGAGAGGCGCGCTGTTGAAGAGGAGACAGTGGTGTTAGACTTAAGCCACAGTGACGAAAGGAAGAAGAAAGACAAGACGAAGAGGACGATGCGACGGAGGCGAAAGGATGCAGGAGACGACAACAACAGAGCAGCCGAAACGAGATTGCCATAGGAGAGGCGCGCCCACAAACGGAGAAGAGAGAGATAGAGTCTAGTCAGCGAGAGGAAGGAGAGAGGGAGAGCGGTCGAAACCACAGCAGCAGCAGCAGCAACGGCAGCAACCGCAACAGCGACATCAACCGCAACAGCGACATCAACCGCAACAACAACAAGAGCAGCAGTTAAATCGGATAAGTTTACTTGATCGACGAGGGAGGCGGTAGGGTCAGTTAACAAATCAATAGGAAAGCGGGGTGGTAGTTGCTGGAGATTCAAACGTAGGTAGAATAGAGAAACAGGTTAATCAGGTGGCTATTAATACAGGAGGGGTTTATTTTATCACTATGAGAGGCCGAGGAGTAAGGGATATTGTGGCAGCAACAAAGCAATATATTCAAATGTTCAATATGTGGAACATAGGCTAGTGTTTCATGGGGGACTGGTAGATGTGTTTCAGGCTCGGGATATAGAAGGTGCTGTGAATGAGATAAGCACACACATACAAAACCTGATATAATTTTGCAAACGGAGTACGTAAGTACTGACAGTGTGTTCGCTTCCAATGGTCGTGGATACTAAAGAAGGGCGGGACTATCGGGGTACGTGCAGGGCAGTCAATAGAAAAATAATGCAGTTGGTCAGAGCAGCGAACTACGAATACTTGTCTCTTGAATACATTCAAGACAATCCAAGGGCCATGGCCTTTGATGGAGTGCACTACGGGGAGGTAGGTGCGGTACTAGCGGCACGGCCAATTGGCAAAAGAGCGTGCGATTGGCACAAAGTCAGGCCTACTATAATTAAAGTAGTCAATGCCCAAGTAGGATATAGGGCAACAGAGCACGTTAGGGGGATGCAGACGTGGAATCAACAAAATCAGCGCAGCGCACCGGAAATGCGAGTCCCAAACACAAATTTTTCCGGCACGCGGTATGGGCATTTAAACGAGGGGCAAACGGTACGCTACAGACACACAGGATGGGACAACAGATACAGGGATATAAGAGAGATGAGGGGACAGCATGGATACAGGGAAGAGTGGGACAACAGGTACAGGGGGAAACGGGACAACGGGAGCTCTTTCTCGAGGGAGGGAAAACACATAGGAGCAGCGGAGATCAAGGGGGCATTGGAGGTGATCAGACGGTTGGCCATCAGTGGCATCGAGGGGAGGAGATGAAGGTTGGCCTAAGACGCAAAAGGGGAAGCAGGGCAAAAGGAAAGCATAGGAGTAATGTTCCTTTGAACGGGTTGCCATGCTAAATATGAGAGGGGGGAGGCGAAGAGGAAAGTGGAAGAATTATATAAATTACTAACAATGAGGTCTGTGGATATCATGATAGTAACGGAAACGCATTTACGGGAGATGGAAGTGCCGCCGGGTTTAAAGGGATATAATTGGTATGGTACAAATCGAAATACGGACAATGGAGAAAACAGGTTTGGGGGGAGTTGGGATATTAACTAGGGATGCTATTTCGTGCGAAGAAGTTGTGAATGCCAAAATGAAGGATCTGGTGGTTATAGAGATACGCATGGAAGGGACAATCGGGGCCGTAATGGGGGTATACAGAGCGCCAAGCAAGACGGAAGAAGAAGATGACCAGTTATTTGAAAGGGTATATAAAGTAATGGAGGAATATCAGGATAAGGGGGGGTAATATGTTTGGGAGATTGGAATGCACATATCGAACAGCTAGATGGACGAGAGGACAGAGCGGGCAGAAGACTAATACAATTAGCTGAGTCGAGTGAGGCCAAATTTTAAATTTGGACCCGCGGGTAGAAGGGAGATATACGTACACGCAGGGGGATAGAAAGTCATGCGTAGATTATGTACTGACGAAGGGTAAAATAGATAAATGGGTAGAAGAAATCAGGATAGACGAAGAGAAAACATACAATGTTGGAAGTGATCATAATTGGGTAGAAGTGAGTGGGAGGAAGAAGAAGCCAGGACGCGTAGTTGTACAAAAGAAATGTCTGGATAAACACGAATGGGCACAGAAAGTAGAATATATAAAACAGCTCTTAGTGGCAATGGGGAAAGGCAGGTAGACGAGATGCATGGGAATATTAAGGAGGCATATGACAAATGTTGTAAGATAGGGAGGGGAGTTCAAAAGGGAGAAGAACGAGGATGGTGGAGTGATGAAATAAATACGGCAATAATGGAAAGGAAAAAGGTGGAGTAAGGAGCATAGAAAGGTAATGGGAAGGGACACAGACAAGGCAGAAAAGTATTGGGAAAATTACGAGGAAGCCAAGAATAAAGCTCAAATGTTAATACAGGATGCAATTAAAAACGCAGACGAGAGAGAATTTAACAGGATTTTAGGGGCCCCCAAGGGCCAGCGAGCCAAACAGTTTTGGGACAATGTCAGACAGGAAAAAACAAGGATGACAATAACGTCCAGGACAGAACATACACAATAGATGAAATGGACACCGCGTTACAAGCACTATTTTTTACGACTAACGTGAGCAGTATAGAAAAGACAAGAACTAGCACAGAAATTACAACCACAGCAGATGAGATCGAAGGCGTGTTAAAAACAATGATTCCAAAAACGGCGTGTGGTCTTGACGGGATTTCGGTAGGAATTGTACAGGCTTTGGGAAAAGAGTACGTGCATTATCTAACAAAGCAATTTAATAATATATTTGGAGGAGGCAGAATCCCGGAGGGTTGGCGCAAGGGAAGAGTTTCTCTTATTCCCAAGGAGGGGTAGATAATGACACTCTACAAAATAGGCGACCGATCACAATTACACCTATAGCGTATCGAATATTTATGCAAGTGTTCAAGAATAGGCTGCAGAGTATTCTGGAGACAAATGAGAAAATAGGAAAATGGCAATGCGGATTTAGGAAAGGATATAGGCTAGACGATCACCTTTTCCTACTAAGTCAGGTTGTCGAAACATCGAGATTGCGGGGACAAGGGTGTGTGGCAGGATTTTTAGATCTTAAGAAAGCATATGATATGGTGGACAGAACAAAGTTGTATAAAATTATGCTAGAGGAGGGTTTGGAGAGAAGTTGGGTAGAGTTGCTGGAAGAAATTTACAGAAATAACACGGTAAGAATAATAATAGCAGCCGAACAATCTAGAGAGTTCATAGTCGCTAAGGGGGTCAGGCAAGGCTGTCCGTTGTCATCGGTTATTTTTTTATGTATATAGAGAGAATAGCGCGAAGGATTTATAAAACGGGTTTAGGGTGGCAGATAGGGGGAAAAGGTGTATATATCAAGATACCTGTGCTGCTGTTTGCTGATGATATGGTAGTGTTAGGGCGGGGCACTAGCGAAGTTCAACAAATGTTGAATGCATGTGGGGAAGCAGCAGAGGAACTAGACATGGTGTTTAATGAAAAAAAGAGCGCAATTTTAGTATCTAACGGAATTAGGGAGGAAAAAAGCTTGTAGTACAGGGGAAGGAATTGGAGTATAAAAGTGAGTACAAGTATCTTGGGGTGACAATGACTACAGGGGGGAATTATCTAGAAAAAGAAGAGATATTACGGAGGAAGAAAGCTGAAAGAGGAAGAAATGCAGTAAGGTGTAAGGGCCTCTGGGGGTTTAACAAATATATAGTAACAAGGAATATATGGAAGGCCATGTATGGGCCAGGATTGACCTTTGCTAATGCCTCTCTGGTCCACAGCGCGGGGTTAGGAAAGAAGTTAGAAACAATACAAAGAGAAGTGGTAAGATTTGCATTGGGTTGCCGTTTTAATTGCGCTAGGGAATTTCTGGAGGGCGAAGGAGGAATGTCAAAATTTATACAAAGGGAAGTACAAAGTAAGCTAAGATTTAGTGTTAGGATTAAAAGTGTCACAAATAAAAGATGGGTTAAACAGATGCAGCTGGTAAAGACGGCACTAAAGATGAAAACGAAGTGGGATCGCAGAGTAGAATTTGCAGCTAGGGAGATTGGGTACAATAGTCAGCAATGGGCCAGAGCGGGAATATCGGAGAAGATGGTGAACAAGTCATATACAGGCAAATGGAAATTGACGATGGGTTCCAGATCGAGTTTGGCAAGTATATATGGAAAGGAAAAGACGGAAAGGGGCGGGGTAGAATGGGTATACGATAATTCAAGAGCGAGCGGGCTATTGGCAGATGCCAGGGCAGGGATGTTGGATACAAGGATACAAAGAGCTAAATATATGGAGGGACAAAGTACAGAATGTCGAGCATGTGGGCTAGGGAATAAGTCAATTGAGCATATTGTTAAAGAATGTACAGCCCTAGGGGGAAGCAGAGATATAGAGCTGTCGGATGCCCTAGCTCTAGGACCAAACGTTAGAAAGGACCTGGTCGATATTACAAAGAAGAGGCTGTCCCAATGGAAAGCAAATACTCAGTAGGTATGGAAGAGTACATTAATTATTCAGATGCATAGGTAACATATATGCTGCCGCTCTAAGCGCCCCTGATAACAAATAAGGGTGACATGTGTATTTAGGTATGCATGCCAAGCGAATAATAAATCAATCAATCAATCATATATATATATATATATATATATATATATATATATATATATATATATATATATATATATATACAAGGAATCATGCTGTTATTAACAGCAATAAAAGCCTTCTAATGAACTACCATGCCGAATTGGGTTATTTTCTTAAAGGCACGTTGGGTCTGGCAAGCAGTGACACACAATCGTGTTCGAGGTTTTTGAGTGGGACGGAGTGCTAAGGGGAAGCAGAGGCTGGAGATTGTGGCCGCACAAGTAGAAGTTGTGACTAAGCAAAACGTACGGTGGTAAACAGATGACGGTAATCATCTTGACGGGATATTGAGAAAGACGACGACAACGAATCGTGCCAAAGGTCTCATGTCTCGATTCTCTCAGATCAAGCGACTTTTAAGCAAAAAACCTTCTCCCCTTAATTTTCTTCTACGCCAACGTAGAAACGGGCATCGAGCAAAGACTTCACGGTGGTCGTCCTCGTCGTTGTTGTTGTCGCGGTCCTCGAAATGAAGCCGAGCCGTGCAAACGAATGAATCCGTGCTGCTCATGATAAAATAAAATGCTGGACGTAAAAACGCGACCTTCCTTTTGTTGTTGCTGCTGCTGCTGCTCGTCGGTGCACATCTCTCGATGCACTAACGAGGTTCATTGTCTCGCTTTTTCTGCTTGCTCAGCGGCGCTCACCTTTGACTCCCACTTCTGCTCCAGCACAGCCATACAACATCGTACTTATTTCCGAAACGCTCCGCCTCCTCCCGAAAAAGAGCTTAAACGGGAGGAGATTATCAGCGGGAATGAGTCGTCAGCTGCTGCTGCGGCGATATCAGAGTCTGCGGCGGGAGCGGATGAGTGCGTTTAGGAAATGCAAAAATGGCACACGGAGAGAAGCAACGCTGTTCTGCAAACAATCCACAACCCGCCTCTCGCCACCGCAGGTGCTACATCACCTAGCGCTGTGGAAGAGTACAATGAATGGGCGCTGTGTCTACGTACATAGACCCTCTCACACATACTTAGTGAGAGAGATGACGGGATAGCGGGAGAGACGGAAGACGGAAACGGGTACAGGAATAGCGACAGGGGAAGCGAAAACGGAGGCATCGGTGTGAGGGGAGGTAAGGTTGCAAGAAAGAAGACGAAAAAGACTTATGACAAACAAGATTACATGAGTCGCTTTGCAGGGGACGTGAGCGGGCCTCAGGGATGTGGTCTCTCCCATATATATATATATATATATATGGGGTTATATATATATATATATATATATATAACATGCGTGCATGTATTTGTACTGTTTATAGACTTGCTTCTTTCCTGTTATATTTATTTTAGTTTGAGAAATGCCTTTGTTGAAATACATCAACTCCATTGGTGTCTTAACGTGAGCGTTAATTAGCCAAATCGTACACACCACAAGCACCATTGCCTCTTTTTTGGGCTGACCCTGATTTAACGTCCACAGGGACTGCTATTCGCATTGCTTTCATAGAAGGGCCCCCATAAATGCAAATGCGCAATGGTGGGGCTCGAACGCGCGCACCTATGTGTCTCCTCAGTCGCGAGGCGCAGGCGAATGTATCACGCCACTGGGCTCGAACAAGCACTTTTCCCTTAAGCCTCACTTACCATTGGCCCAGATCTCCAGAGAACACTGCTATGAACCATCAGGGAGAAATGGCGAGTGCCCTATCGGAGTCTTTGGCCGGGGTCACTCACGGGTTCTCCCACCTTTCCAGGCGCACTTTGTGTTAGCCCTGGCGAATTCGCTTGACTCAAGGTAGCGTTTTCTTCAGCCGCGCCGGCCTTACATCCTCTGTGTTTTTCTTCTGTGCAACCCTAGCATGTATTCCATGAATTCTTTTATACCATCCTGGAAGGGGTCCCACACTTCGGAAGAGGTTGTGCCCGCTCTAGACCACCTCTTGCAAATCTGTCTAGTCACCACGGCTCTGGCCTCTTCCTATGGCCGGAACTTAAAAAGTAAGTGTTTCGAAGCATCCTCTTCGGAACAATTATTTTTTAAGTACCGGCCACTTCGCAGAAAAAGAATGTGTCTGATGGGCCCTTCCTTATTCGGTAGAGGTAAATTGGAAGTTACCATGCCCCGTGAGAACTTGTGTTGAGTAGAAGGTAAGGTCCTCTTTTGGCTTTGTTATCCATGTCTGTATGTTTGGCAGCAAGCTCTTTCCGGGGGCACTTTGCGGAATGGCGTCCCACTCGGCTTGCCAATCTTCTATTGAAGTGTTTCTATCTCTTTCTTTATTGCTCTGTGCGGATGTGCCTATACTCCTCCGGCGCTGTCTTTCGGACGCCTTGATGTTCCAGGCAATATCTTCGGCGAGCAGCAGGACTGCGTTTAGGCTGAATTGTTCTGTACTACAGGTAGTTCAACAGGTTCTTAAAATGAGTTTTTCGTAATTCGAATTTTGGCGCGCTTTCACCGCTATTGAGAACGGCAACTTTTGGACTGCTAGCAGTCACAATATTATGGTGATTGGCCGTTGCGAATTCGTTTGATCGCTTTTCCCGTGCAACGTATCGGCGTGATTTTGAAAAATGGAGAAAAAAGAGTTTCGAGTGGTTATCAAGCATTTTTATTTCAAAGGTTGGAATGCGACTCAAGTGAAAACTGAGTTAGGCGAGGTGTACGGTGACTCTGCGCCATGTTTTGCCACTGTTTCCAAGTGGATTAATGAGTTAAAAAGAGGTCGCAGGAGCACCGAGGATGAACTACGTTCAGGACGCACAAAAACCGCAACTGATGAGGAAAACGTGGAAAACGTGCGGAAAATAGTTGCCGCAGATAAGCGAGTGAACATTAGGGAGATAGCGGAGGCCTTGGGAATCAGAGTAGGTAGTTTGCATTTTATCCTGCACGAGAACTTGGAGATGAAAAAGCTCAGAGCAAAATGGGTGCCGCATTTGCTCAACCAAGGCCAACAAGACGCGCGTGTTTCCGCTTTACAGCGAAATTTGGCCAAGATGTCGAAAAATCCGTCGGATTTTTGGCCCAGATTCGTGACCGTCGATGAAAGCTGGGTCCATCACTACACTCCCGAGACCCAAGAAGCATCTCGCCAATGGTGTGCACCTGGTGAAGGACCTCCGAAGATGGTGCGGACAGCGGCGTCGGCCGGAAAGATGATGGCTACGTTTTTTTGGGACCAACGTGGAATAATTCTGGTTGACTACCTTGAGAGCGGTGAAACGATCACGGGAGAATATTATGCAAGACTGTTGGACTGCCTGAAGCAAGAACTCATCGTGACACGGCCCGCTTTGCAGAAGATGGTTGTCCTGTTTCACCAAGACAATGCTCCTGCACACAAGTCGCGGCAAGCATCGGCAAAACTGGCCCAACTGAGGTTCGAACTCATTGACCAACCTTCCTATTCTTTAGACCTGGCCCCCTCTGATTATTCCCTCTTCGGACATTTGAAGAATAGTCTCGGTGGAAAGCGTTTTCCAGGTTAAGGCTGCTGTCAATGCCTATTTTCAGTCTAAAGACGCGGAATTCTACTCAAGGGGTATAAATGCTCTGAAATCTCGGTGGGAAAAGTGTATTGAGCTTCTCGGGGAGTATATCGAATAGGAAAAAATTAAAAACAAGATTTGGAAAATTCTTGGTTTTCATTTTAAGAACTTGTTGAACTACCTGTAATATGTTACCCTAGGGGCTGCGATCCGCTGTGTTAGGATGAGGTCTGCCTTCGTTATCTTAAGGGTCGCTCTGGCCTACACGGCTGCCCTGAAGCGCGTGATTGACTTCGGTACCGCCATCAGTAGTTTCCTTGTACGAGCCCGCGGTCCGTGTATACTCGGAGTATCCTGGTAATAGCATGTGCCACCTTGAATGTTTTTTGCAGTTTTTTATGTATAATTAACGAGTCCAGCGTAATCCCAAAGTAGCGGGTTTCTTTCACGAATTTGATGCTTTGGCCTGCGACCTGTATGTGTCACGGTCGAACTCTCTTCCTACCAGTAAGGCGCTTTTTTGGGCTAAGTACCAGCCCCGTGGCATTTATCCATTTCGCTGCTAAAAGCAGAACTCTGTGTTCAGCTTAACCTTGATCTCCGTTTTAGCCTGTGCCACCACCGCTAGGTCGTCGTACTGCGTTCTCGTGATTCGTTGCGATGTAAACAACAATGACAAATTTCAATAATTTTAATGAAATTTATAATTTACGATATCTGTAAACTAGTACAGATGATAACGCCTCTCGTAAAATAGAAGTCCCTTTAGTTTATTTGGTTGGCAAACAACGCTTGAGTGCTTGTCGATCATCCACGACACATAGAGATATTTTGATAAGTTGTTGGAAGGAAAATTGGCAAAGAAAACTATATTTTTACTATCGGATGTCAATATAGATATAGTTTGGAGCTTTTATAAAACCAGTGGAAAAGTATCCAGTAGTAAGCTAAAACGGTGATGCATCAATTATTTTATTGAGATCTCTCTGTGCTCTCCGTTTTTGTTTTCTATCATGGTCGATTAGAATCCACTCCGGCATTCACCTGGTCTAAATTGAAAACCATGAAAACCTACTTAAAAATGCCACGTGGAGTCACTTAGCTTTTTCAGGGGGTGTGATGGTCTAAACCAACAATAAGGCTGTCCCATAAGTATTTGCATGTTTTTTAATTGCCTGTTTTTATTGCCCGGAACCCATCAGAGATGAAGTGTTGCTAGTCGCTTGCAGTAAGTTTGACTCTGCTCAGTTGGCTCATTGGGCCAGATTCCCTATACTTTTTGAAATTTGTCATTGAAAAGGCAAGCTAGTAGTCTGTATTGATAGCCAAATTGGGTGTGTTTTGTTCTACGAGTTTATAACAACGTCAGTGCTGCTCAAGTGCTGCGGGAAGATCCCATGATTACTGCTTGAGAGCTTAAACATGATCGAATATGACTAGAGGACGCCAACTAACCCCGCTGGCTCTGCCAAATAGTACATGCATCTATTGCGAGCAACAGCAGCGAATGAAAAATACTCAAATGCGATTAATTTGTCAAAGTTGATTAATGTGTAATCAAATTTAGCCGAAAGGAAGTCCTCTTCCGCTACGAGAACGCGCAATTTTTTTGCAGCAGCAACCCTGCCAAAAATAATAGCTGGCTGGAAGTCTATTGAGCATTTGCCGTGCTAATGAAATGATCATCTGCCATCCATCTGGCATTGTATGATCCAGTAATCGCACAAAAAATTACACAGCGATCATAGTTTTGATTGGTTACTCACAGAGTGACATTTCTAATTACGGACATTTACTAAAATTTAGTATAACAATCACGAAACGTTATTTTCATGCACGTTTATCTTTTTTCGTGCTTCCAAAGAGAGAAGTAATGCTACAAATTATGCTTTAGTGCTGCGCATTCCACTGCACGGTACTTGGAACACATCTGCAGACAGAACTAGCAGATACATAACTCGTATTCCTCGTAAAATACGGCGTTTGAACATATTGGGTAGCGATAACTGGGTACCTGATGCGTGGCGACTGTCACATGCAGGACTAAATGTGCAACCCCCTGTTCGACTTTAGGTTTCCACTGCAGAATAAAAAATTCGTAGGAAAGGTACTGTTCGCGACCTCTTAGACAATCTTAAGCACGAAGAGGCTCACTGCGCAGGAAACGAACGGTTTTCGGACTTTTCCATTATTACAATTATGTTTATTTCACTCAAATTGAGTATAATATACATTTCAAAATGTATCTTCATGAAGCTCTATCTTCTTCACGCTTCACGCCGACGAGAGAAGTAGTGCAACGATTTTCGGTCTAGCGCTGCGCACTTTCCGGACTTTTCCATTTTTCTGTAAAGACAGGCAAAAGCCGTCCAGATCATTTCGTTTATATGGACTTTGAACGTTGTTCTCGTGTGTTGATTGTTTCTTTGTTGTTGTTGTTGTTGTTGTTTTAAACCGACACCGAAGGCCAAGATGCGGGAAAGAGTTACCAAACTCCAACGGTTAGCCGCCGTAACGTATAAGGTCTCTGGCAGCCAATATAGACCAACGCCTGCATTGAGTGGCTTTGGTCTTTCTAGTGTTTATTTCAAGTCCATTCGAGAAAGAACGTCTCTACTATAGAGGTAATGCACTTAATAGCACGTAGGCCGCTAAGTGTGAATAGGATATCATCTGCATATATCATCAAATGTTTGGCTATCGGACTTAACCGAGAAGATCAGTTAGGATAAGGGTAAACGATTGGAACCTTAGCTGGCCCCCTCGCAGAGTTCCCACATTGGTTAATCTCCAATTCACCAAACTCACCGGCTGCCAATAAGTTGTACTCATTAAGGAAACTAGGTATTACACGGATGAGAGAACTAAACACGCCTGCTCGTTGTAAAAGATGACGAAGGGCCTTGTCAAAGACATTGACGCAGTTAAGAAAGACTGCATACAGATAACCTCTGGGTTGTGTTACAGCTTGCTCGATTTCTGACCGAAGAACGTAGAATGCATCGTGCATCGTGGAATAAAAGTATTTAAACGAATTTCAAATACTTACATCCATGCAACTTCATGTTGCTATCCAGGTGTATGTATATATAGCAAATACATTCAAACGTGCACTATACATTTAGTTAACTATCTTAGCTCTACATAATCTCAAACATGCGATTATGCTGATACAAAAATGTGCATCTAGATGTGAATGTACAACGGTTTTAATATAAGATATATTACTATTTACGTACGCTTAGGCAATTGTGTGCCTAACTATATGTGTCTTAACAACTGCATTCAGTAAAAAACGCCTAGCATGTTCAAACTAAGTTCAGTAAGTACTAAGCACCTCGCCAACTTAGGCCCTTCGCAGATCTAATTAAATGTATGTATAATTATAGATATATAATTATATATATATATATATATATATATATATATATATATATATATATTAATTACTAACAATTGTGTTGGACCATATTCGTCGTTGAGTGGAAAAACTACGTTATCCATCGGATAATCGTACGACGAACAGTCTGGTTTTGAATGCTCCACAAATTGTTCATTAAATATTGTTAGCTGTATACGTTGGCGTTTAGTTTTAGCGATCGTCGGTATTGCTTCATTCTGTAAAGCACACTTTTACCCGCACGTCTGCGATGCTATCTCTTCCTGGCAAGATATTCGAGCGTCTTCGTTCGTTTTTTTATCGATTGTTGACGAATAATGCCTGCAGTCTATCGAACTTATCAAGATTCCCAGCAACGTGTCTCCAGTACGTATTCTATCTCATCGTGAAGTGCAACGATCATGTTCGATACTCTGCAGCTTTAAAACTATTATATCCCGCTTTCATTAATCAAAGCAGGATGTTACAACAAAAACAAGTTTGTTTAAGATATTAAACAGAATTACGTTGTGCTAAAATAGGGCAGATTAATTAGTGAACGTGGCGTATTGAAGTTTGTTTGTGTGAAACATACGCGTCCGCTTCAAATCCTTACCTTACACAGCAAATGATGTACGTATCGCCACAAATGTTAACAAGAACCCCGAAGATAAAAATGTTATAACAATACATGCTTACTCTACTCAGAGCACTCCTGAGGGATAACTACTATATTATGCCCGATGATGGTGTGTGGAAACAGGACACTTCGATCAGACGACCGCAAGGCGACAATCTTAGCCCAATGTTATTTGCAATGTTACTTAGCGATATGCCACGCATCGTGAAAGAGCGCCATTCAACCGTCATGATTCTGCTCTACGCAGATAACCTAGTAATGTTCAGCAAAATCCGTACTGACCTGCAGGCCTCGGTTTGCACACCTGACGACGATATTTCTCGCAGAATGGCCTAATAGTAAATGTGTAAAAAATAAAAGCCCTAGAGTTCCGGTGTGATGGGCGGCAATGAGCCCGTGCAGGAGAGCTGCGATTTTCAAGACGAGTAATTGCAGTTTGTAAAAAGCTTTGCTATATCGAGGTAATATTCTCGCCTCGAGGATATTACCCCGATATAGCAATTTTTGAACACAATATTGTCACAAATAAATGTGACACAACATGTCACATTTATTTGTGACAATGTTGTACCTCGAGGTACAACATTGTCACAAAATGTAACGGAGCGTTGTAGAAAATCGCTTCAGAAGCCCAGAAGCTATCAGAAGCCAACACAGTTACCCGTTTAGGCGGCTATGAAATTATTCACGCTCAAAGTGGCGTTCGTAGCTGCCCACGGTATTGAGGTGTTGACGTGGAAGCATTTTAACACATCGCATTGAGGACAGTTGGATAGGGTGAAGCCAGTACTTGGCGCGTAGGGTGTGCGCGGATAGGGTGAAAGTGAGTACTTGGCCTTCCGTCGAATTCGCGCACATATTAGTATACATGCTCGGGGAGTTCCAAAGTTTTATCGGTGAACTCGTAGGCTGCTTTAATTTACCACAAACAGCTGCTCTGAAAAAGTTTCGGCATGAGCGTTCTCAAAAGAAAGTTTCTAATTTCCAGAGAATGTTCGTCATCACTAGTTATGACTAATTTAGGCCTGAAAGCAGTCTCCGCGACCATGTCCTCACCTCCTAATTCGCTACAGTGTACGCGCGGATTTCATTATCTGTTGCGCCGGTCTGCTGGGTTTCATAAACTGGAGAGAGGACTGCAAGTGCCGTCGTTATGGCGGTCCATGTCTACTGCACAATCTCACCGACTGTTTTGAATACGTGTCGCTCTCTCAGCTCCAGCAAGAATACCGTCATAAACCGTTATGTTTGTCATGCATAGTATGTCCATATTTACATACTAAAACAGAGCGCATTTTTAGTAAATAAAAACAAATACAATTTGTTTAAATCTTAACTCGTAGAATACTATGATTATCATAGTAATAGTATACACCGTTTCTTTAGAGGAGTAACTGGAAAGTGTGGTTCCCAAATACGAGTACCCCTACAGGAAACTCGTCTGCATGTGTGGGTCGTTAGTGTGGACCTCCAACCTACGAAACATCAGTCGTCTTCTCTTCCCCCGCCGCTACAAAGAAACGAGCACGAAAGCAGCACTTCCTGGTGACATGGCGTCTAACTAAGGACGGTAGTTTGTTCCTAGACTAGTCGCATTTCAAGCCACCCGTCGGCAGTACCGCACGCTCACAGGCCTCTACACCACCGCAGGAAAACGAAGTCTTAGCAGTTTAGAGACGAAATACCGGTCGAAAGCGAACATTCCACTTAACAGTGCGAGTGCTGCTCCTCGTACAAATGTCCGTCCCATTCAATTTGACATTCCGACTTCCGACGCCCACCTGTCCGAGAAATAATTCTGGTAAGATTCTAGGCTACTTTAGAAATTTTCTTGCCATGTAGGCGACATGTGGCCCTCCATTGAGGACAGTGTCAAGTATATCCCCGAATTATTCTCCTTCTTTTGTATTTGGATCGGGTGACCTGCCTGTTTCACCCGTACCCCGCGGGTCTCCTTTCGTCCGGCTAAGTAAAAGACTTGCTTCTTCAGAGAGGTCAACTATGGTCAAACTGGTGCTCCTCTATGTAACCATGGGTGCGTAGGAGCGCAAGGTTCACTGAGGATTCCAAAATTGTCTCCCGTTGGGCAGTGACTAGCAACACAAGGCCACCCTATCAGGCAATAGTTTAAACTCCGTAGCGTATGCCCCCGAGCCGCAAGACCTCGTCGTAGGCTAAGTTCCAAAGAACCGGGACGATGACAGAGCCCTGCGGAACCCCGGTAATAACCTTCCGAGCCCGGGCTCCTAGCAGGAGTTTCCGGCCCTCCAAGTAGGAAAGTAAGATGCGTCGAACTGGGTCTTGAGCGAGGCAGCAGTCTTCTGCCGTGCCCCGTAGGGTATTTAGTGCAAGGCGTCTAACGTGAAACGGCCTCGTCAGAAGCCGCACTGGTCCTCTGAGAGTGCCTGCTAGTCATCCAGCTCTGCGTTTAAATGCTCAACAAGAACATTTTTCATCAACTTACCCGCTGCATCTAGCAGGCAAATTGGTCGATATGTGGGAGGCTTGCGAGGAGTCCGGTTTGGAGTCAGCGCTAGGTGAGCGGCTCTCAACAAGCAGTCTGGACAAAAGTACAGCAATCTCGACGGAATGCCACGTGGCAAGCATCCGAAACGCTTCGGATGGGATGCTATCTGGTCCGGCGGTATTGGTGCTTCGCCGCAGGCGATCTCGTCGACCTTGACCGGTGGAATATTCTCCGCATTCACGGCAACGATTCAAGGAGCTCTCGGTGCCTGCTGGGAAAACGGCGGCCCCCGGCAGAAGTAGGCACGTTGCCGCGGATGACTAGAGCCGAACCGTGCTCCACCACCTAATCCCCGAAAACTTGTACTCTGTCTGTTGTGCAAGCTGCACCCCAGACGGCATGTGAGGTGTTGAAATCCCCGGTCAGTACCATTGAGCGGCCCGTGTGACTGCGGACCCAGGCAGCCCACCCGTCTAGGAATGCTTCAGAATCCCTCAGTAGCTTGCTGAGTGAAAAATAGCAGCTATAAACTGTGACGTAGACACAGATACACCCTCAGAGCCGTTGCCAGAGATGGAAATATCCATGTCCTGTCCCATTCACCATATTGCCGTATCAGCCGAACCACCTCTCTGTTGACGTTCACCGTCTGCTGCGCGGTAGCGAGTACGAGGTGTGTTAATCGTTATCGCGACTTTTGAATTTTTGCGGGTTACGTATATTCGAATTTCGATTTTTTTTGTGGCGTTATGTTGGTACTCATGTCTCTCACTTATGCCGACAAGCTCGGCCATTTTGAATGTTCACTTAATTGTTGACAGCTGCTTTGCTTGCACGTGTTTTGGATCGTCTTCGATTTTTACCTATTAAAAAAAATGGATCAAAAACCTGTATCAAATTTTGTGTGAAAAACGAAATTAAGTGCGCGGATGCATTCCGAATGTTGACTGTGGCATACGGAAAAGCTACCTTGGACCGAAGCAACGTTTATCGGTGGTACAAAATGTTCTCAGAAGGCCGAGAAGATGTGAACGACGAAGAGCGTGCCGGACGCCCGAGCACTTCAACAACAGACGAAAAAATAAATGAAGTGGAGAAAATGGTATTGGCCAATCGTCGAATCACCGTTAGAGAAGTTGCTGAGGACCTAAACATATCGATTGGCTCGTGCCATTCGATTTTTATCAATGATTTGGGCATGAGACGGGTCGCCGCGAAATTCGTACTAAAATTGCTCAATTGCGACCAAAAACAGCATCGCATGAACATTGCTAATGAGATGTTGGACTCTGTCCGCGACGACCCAAATTTGCTCCAGAGGGTCATAACTGGTGACGAATCGTGGGTTTATGGTTATGACGTGGAAACCAAAGCTCAATCATCTTAATGGAAGCTGCCGCACGAACCAAGACCGCAAAAAGCGCGCTAAGTTCGGTCGAATGTGAAAGTTTTGCTGACAGTTTTCTTTGATTGCAGGGGCGTGGTGCATCATGAGTTCTTGCCACAGGGTAGAACGGTCAATAAGGAATATTACCTGCAAGTTATGCGCAATTTGCGCGAAGCAATCCGCCAGAAACGCCCGGATTTGTGGAAGAACAAAAATTGGCTTTTGCACCACGATAACGCCCCTGCTCACACATCGTTGCTTGTGCGCGAGTTTTTGGCCAAAAACAACACACTAATGATGCCGCAGCCACCGTATTCCCCAGATCTGGCCCCCTGTGACTTTTTCTTGTTCCCTAAACTGAAGAGGCCCATGTAAGGACGACGTTACGCTACGCTTGACGAGATAAAGACGGCATCGAAGGAGGAGCTGAACAAGATTAAAAAAAAATGGTTTTTTGAAGTGCTTCGAAGATTGGAAAAACCGTTGGCACAAGTGTATAATATCTCATGGGGATTACTTTGAAGGGGACAAAATAGATATTCATGAATAAATGAATAATTTTTGAAAAAACACAAAAGTCGCGATACGTTTTGAACACCATATGTATACATCAATCTGGACCCCGCAATAATATACTGACTACAAACGACGCAATTTCTTATATAACAGTGAGCAATCAATCCGTTTAGAGGCATTTTGTCCGAGATTTTGTGTCTAAGACACGTATATTGAATGACAGACGATGTCATGGATAATTGCCCGCCCATCGAGAGCATGCACTGGACTCATATTATGCGTCGACGCAGGCACCTAAATTCGAGTCAGTCATAAGGCCTTGTTAATATAACATCGCTTAGCTTTTCAGAAAAATTCGAAGTGGGTCGGCGAGTTGGGCAGCTCTAGCAAGCTGAATAAAAAAGGATTGCAAAATGTGGTCGTAATCATTACATTGTCATAGCGATGCGCAGTCCGCTAACCAAAGGCTTGACTCACAGTTTCTCAATGTTTCGGTAGGAAAAGAGCTTTGCCCTGAAAATTATTTCGTTTTACGGCCAAATCAGTCCGAAATAGTCAGATATTTTGTCATGCCATACACAATCCTTGAAAACTCTATGATAAACTGTTTGTTGGGTCTCGGAGACGGTTGGAAATACAACCTGGCACCTGGATGTGCTTGCTTCATAAAACGGTAAGTCGCTTCCTGAAGTAAAGAAACATTGCTATCGCAGAAAGGCATCCGAACGTATGCCGTCAATACGTCAATTTTGGTACGATACGGAAAAAATATTTACAATTAATATTATACTACGAAATGGAGTAATCTAGTGCTTAACGGAGAAGGATACTTTATATAATCCCTTTATTTCATCAGGTTAATACTTATTTCTCGGACTTAGCAATTAGGCGCATGAGCAGCCCCAATGTAATCCGTCACATTAATTATCGATTCAGTTCGACTTAAGCGTCTTGATCGGATGTACAATAGGCCGGGCCATAGGTCACGACCTAAATAGCTTAACCTAAGCAGTAGACCACTTTGGATTCTAAAAGAGCTGCAAGCTAGGCATTGTAACACCAGCGGGTTTCGACGCTCCGTATATGGTAGAGGGAATTTGCGCTACGATCTATTATTGTCGTTAAGGTGCATGCTAATTGCATGAATGCTAATTGCGGCGAAAAGTCGACGCCTGTGTGCACAATGCTCAACAACGACTAGCGCGTTTTACTTCAAATATCCGGGAGCTCACCTCGTCTCTCTGTATATATTTATATATATATATATAGAGAGAGAGAGAGATTCATATAGAAAGAGGGGGCGGAAACGTCTTGTTTAGCAGTAAGGATGAAATTTATAAAGCAGCTATTCGATCTGTTTCTCCTACATAATTCTGCAAATTCTACGTTTGCGGGGAACCAGCAACGCACGAATGAACCGATCATACCGGCGTGTTCGGCAGAAAATTCTGCATAATGGCTGCTGAATGGCACCCGACGAAATGCTGAATGACACCCGACGCAAACTAACGAAAGGCGAAAAGATGGGATTAAAAAGTCGTAAACAGTCGATATGTTGTCAATAAGCTTTCACCATATTCCACAGCAGTGCAAAACCGTAAAATTTTTGTATTACGACCAAATATGTACGCCCCAGAGACTATTCTCGGGCAGTAGCAAATTTAATGCCCTCAAGTTTCATACAAAAGTAGGGATGCTGTGTTACGTGCTTGCCAAGTAAATAAGTTTTTTTGACTGTCATATTTATTATGTTTTACCTTGAAGCTTTCACCAAGCCGCAAAAGTTTGCCAAGACGTTTTCGCATCCTCATTCCAATAAAAAAGCATATTTTCTTGTTGAGTGCTACCAAAACTCGAAATATGTACCTAACTTTCTGATATGCTACCAATTCATGGTGAATAAACCTGAAACATCGCTTTACTTTTTGATACACCCTTGCTGAGGCAGGCCAAAATGCTGGCAAGTATGCATGCGTTCACTTTCGATATGGCGGCAACTACGTAACGCAACACTATCACTTTGGTACGAAAATAATGGGCATTCAGTTTGCTATTGCCTGAGAATAGTCGTTTATGCGTACATTTTTCGTCGTAGTAGCAAAATGTTACAATTCTGCACGTGAAAGTTTCAACGTATGACATAACAACATATCGACCATTTATAACTTCTCTTAATCCCGCTATTTGCATTTCGCTAGCTTGCTCGGGTAATTCAGATTATGCGGAATTTTCAAAACGCTCCGGAATTCTCCGTTCCTTTATGCGTTGACTGGTTTTCTCGCAAGCGGAAGTTTTGCCCAACCATGTAAGAGAATGAAAGGCAAAATAGCTACTTTTCTAAATTTGATCCTCAGTTCCGCCCCCTTTTTTATATTTAGAAAAACAATTTTCTTGCCGAGTTCTACCAAACCTTAAAATAAGTTCAATATGCTATGATAGACCCTATATATATATATATATATATATATATATATATATATATATATTTTTTTTTTTTTTTTTTAATTAGGAGTGGAACTCGATAAAATTAGCATTGCGACCAATGGAATGAGACATGCTTCGTTTAAAAATGAGAGTGCAATTACGAATAAGTGTTATGTGCATGCGGCTGATTTAATATGGATTTTGAAAAATTGGTTTGCCTGATAAAGATACTGAGCATACTAGCGTAATTGCAGAGATAATTATGTTTCGTTTGAAAGTCACCGGAAGTTGGCTTGCGGACGGAACATATCGTATTAGGGAAACTTTGTAATCGCTGAGAACCAGCGATTACTCTTCTCTCTTTTTTTATTTCAGTCTTATGTTCACTATTTTACTTTATGGTGAAAATACACAGCATTTTAGAAGAATGCGCACGTCGCGGCGATTATGGTGGTATACAAACAGATGGCAATTCTACTCATAATTGCGATGTAATCAAAGTCTAACCGTTTAAATGTCCACCTTTACAAACATATGGATTTTCGGCCATTTGAGTAGGAAATATGTATTGATGGAGAAACGAACCATTCAAAACTAAAACCATGGCAGGTAAACAGACGGCTGACTGTGATCACGCCAAATGAGGAAGAGTTCATAAATTAAGAGAGAACACACCGACGTTTTACGAGCATAAGGATAGTGTCGATACGCATTAGTGTGAGCCGCTTTATCGTTCATCACAAAGAATGACATTCGTATCGGTTTTAGTAAGTTCATAATCTGCTAATAAAGTTTACCCATTTCCAACAAAGTGTGCACTATTATCGCTGGTTCTCGCAGAAGAAAAGGAACCGAGGCCGAGTTAATTGCACCTTAACTCTTTGCAGGTGAAGCTAGCTTTTTTTACATGAGAGGGCGCGTTTAATTTAATTACAATCATTCTCGTCATTAACCCGCCAGGATCGCTTTTTCAGGTAATGTTTGGACGGGTATATTAAACAATTATTTGATATGCTCTGTTCCCTGCTTCCCGAGTCCAAAGTCCAGTATGAACGCGCTGTGGCTTGACTAAAAGGTAGAGACAAGCTACTAGTATGTAGCACTCTCCTGCCAGTTAACACCATGATCAAGAGGGTTCGATATGCCGAGAATTCCCCCTGACGAGCTTTGAAGTAATAGCGTCCCCGGCGATGCCGAGGGAATCGCATTTAGGGGCAGACGTTAAAATATTTTAGTGCGGTACAATAGTTTTATGTAATGTTCCATTTTCTAGCTTTTAAAGACAATTTAATTTAAAGATAATCATGTATGTACTTCTCGAGAGGTTATTGGAGAAATATACCACACATTTCTAAGAATCACCTTATCGGAACTGCTAGGGCATAACGACGCTGCGTTCCGGGGCTCACCTAGATGTTACCTTCGGAAATCGAAGCATTGACCGAGACAGACTCAATGCTTGGCCTCGATTCCCCGATTTATCAAGTTTGCTTTTCAAGTTGAGGCCGCGCAAAGGAATCTTATCTACGAGTCCTCGTTGATTTGATTGATAATTTAGTCGCTAGAATATCTGCTGCTGTGGGAATCGTGAGATGCCTAACATATTTGAAGGAGTGCAGCAAAGTCTATGATTTGACATTTGATAACGCAAAACTGTATTTGTGTGTATGCTGTCTATGTATGTATAAATGTCTGTATTTCATTGCGGTAGTGACAATTTCACGGCTGCTTAGCGTGAGAGGTCAAGTAACCGTTCTGAGAACTGCCTGGGAAAACTAAGACATTTGGCGTATGACCTGTTACGCGTCCACTGTAGGACGACAGTAGAAGGATGAGGTTTGGCCACTCTTGGACATTTGGCGATTCTGAGGCTTCCTATCGATGGTCATCCTCAGTGGCGCTCCTGTGGCCTGCGTTTATTCTCCAGTCTGTCTTTTGTCTGAGGTCCTATTCTTGCTTCGTTACCAATGGTTGCTCAACTGTATTTGTATATGCACCAAATAACGATATTGTAGCATATCAATATGTTTTTTTTATATCATATCATAGCATATCACTATTTAGTTGCATGTAGCATCATCAGATCAACATTATAGTTTCCAGTAGGTAACCATCTGATACAGAGGGAAAAGTCACTCGGGGGTTACGTGCGGAACTTGACGGTTGTAACGAAGCGGTATCGTACAACGGCTATCGCATAAAGCCACCACGTGCTGCTAACATGCAAGGCATGTCCACTACCGTGTTTCTCGCTATTGCCATGCGCGACCAACCGACTCACCGAAGGGTGTGGGTTAATCTAACCATTTGCCGCCGTTTAAATTATCGCATTAATTGATATTACGTTGTTTTGTTTGTGCTCGTATGAGTGTGTTGTGTTAACAGTTAACTAGCAATTGGCCGCCGTGTAATTATCGCACTAATTAGTAGTACGATGAGTTATAATAACACCCGTATGATTGTGCTTCAGACGCACTGTTTTCTAAAATAATAGCTCCATGTTTATTCACCATACATTCGTAGTTTGATCGCTTTGCCCCTTGCTCAATACATCTCCTGCCGCCGAGCTTACCATGAATGTATTTCAATTTCGTTGCATTGTAGAACATGAGGTTTTTATCTGAAAGCAGTAGCTTTTCGGCATTCGGTTGATAAAACCCTGCAGAGTATATCTCTGTTGATAGGCACTTTCTGCTTCTCTAACGATTTATGATGGACGCGGGCCCGTCGGTAAATAATTCCTAACAATATTCACGTTGCAGTTCCCCTCTATACCTACAGGTTACTGCGCAAATTGTGCGGCTCATATTTATTTCTGATAACGTCTTTGACAAAGCCTTAGTGATAGGGTCGTCGTGTTGCACGGCAATCCGAGAACACGTGTTTCACGTAGGCACCTTTCGCTTCGTCGATGTCTTTAAGATTTTCAAGGGTCCAATTAGAGCGAACATTCGGATATGATAGGCGGTATCTTAATTTTAAATATAACAACTAAATTAACATTTTGCAGTCTTATTCTCTATCGCGTAAGGATGGCAGTATGAAGGACATTACCAGTAGCAGTATGAAGGACATTACCTTGGCTTTTTTGCCTTTTATGTGCCCTTTAAACGACGAGAGAAGCCCAAGTGAAAGACACTGAAAAATAAAAAGGGAAGCACTTTAAATATTTATTCTGACAATAGGATCAAGTCTAGAGTATCTACCTCTGTAGGTGCGGTTAATCATTTTAGCGACACGTTCGTTATTTGATACAATTAACGTGTATTTAATTAAAGGCTTAATTTGTGTTAGACACGGAGTATTTGCTAGATACAGAACAAATGCTCGTTATTTAGCCATTCCGTGCCGTGAAGCGATCGAACTCACGACTCAGAGCAGGAATATCATAAGGCATCTCCACTAGATTGTACTATAAAAGGTTTCATCTTATACCTGTTATTATAATCTATATTTAATACGCCATGTTTATTCATTATAGTTGTTGGTAGTAGGATTGGAATCTCTATTTATACTTATAGTAATAGTAGAGCTTGTATATGTTTGCGACAATTCCGATTATAGTAATTTCACTGTTTTTGGTTGGAACACTTACAACCCGCTGGTAAAACTGCTATACATATACCCGATTTATTTGCGCCGTATATAAATTACTGCGTGGGGTTACTATACCCGATTTATTTGCACCTTAGATTAATTACTGGGTTATAAAACAAATATCTCGTTTCTTTTCGCATCTACTTTCACAGGCTTGCAGAGTTCATCAGATAAGCCCGACTTGGGTGTGAAGACGGCTCATTATTGAAACAGACCTCAAGTCGGGAGCCAATACTCTTCTTTTTAGCCCAATGCCCAATCAAACAGAAGTGTAGTTTATAAGCTCAGAGAGCATTTCAAAGGTACCGATCTTTTGTTTGTGTATTTCTGCCGTCTAACGTACAAGGCCGTAACGTAATACGTTTTTTAGCTCTTTACTGCCATGAAGTCCCCCGAGTTCAAAAGAATGAATTCCACCGCATCGCGACACGCGCGTGCTCATGAGAAAGGGGCTCTCACCGGGAGATAGTGCGTAATCTTCAATACGCTCTAATCTTCAAATAAATAAACTCAAAGGGCACCATATTTTTCAAACCTTGCGTTTTCAAACTTTATTTTATTTTAAGTGCTTAAACCGATACAGTTTTGGAGAAAGACCGCGAGGCTACAGTTTTTGAACTGTGTACAGGTTCTTCAGGGCACTCAGGGCATTGACGCGGTAAAACCTGTCTAGAGCGCATAAAGTTACAACTCGCCACTAGTGCGTGTGCGTAGCACCCTCGTTGTATAACGCAATCTATATCTTGGTGTGAAAATATCAAAATCATTGGCCATCTCGGACCTTGGTGAAGGGAATCATAGCTTTTAGATTTAGATCGTTGTTAAGACGCTTAAATGGAACGGGAACATTTATGGCTGAATGCATCTACATATGTTGTGTTTGTGTTCTTTAAAGCATCTGTTTTCTATACAGGCAAAAAACAAAAAACAACTTTGCTAACATCTTTCGTTAGGATTCGATTTTTAAATAGAGTCGTAAATAAGAACTTTTTCTTTTATCAAAACGTAACTTGACAATCTGCACTCATCTATTACAATCTAACCACGCCCGTTGTCGTGGTGTTAGACTTAAGGCGCAATAACAACGTCTCTGAGAAGCTGTTTTATCCTGGCTATCTATATATATATATATAAAGCTTCATAGAAGGGCTTTGTCGTAAAGCTACGTATTGAAATAAAAGGATATGTATGTTTTAACAAGCCAGCAAAGCGATTTCAAATGGTGCGCTTTTGCTGCTGCGCCTGCCCTACATTGCGTCCTTGGTGAACACTGACGTAATCTGGGCCGCACACAATGATACACGCTACGGGATTCTGCCAAGGTCATCTACAATACTTCCGACCAGTACCTTAGTCACTTGCGCCGCGAAAAGGACTTCGAAAAGATCATTCTACAATAGTTTTCTTCGGCGGAGACGGAGACGGCGGACGTACGTTCGTAGCCGCGCTAATTCAAACAAAAGCATATGCTAGTAACCTTTCTGTGACATTTTTATTATAGAAGGGGATGAGGATGGTGACGCCGTAGCGGGCCGGGAACGAAAGGGATCACGTAGACGACTCCTCTTGAGCGCTATGGCAACCAACCAAGAAACGAAGGAAAGAAAGAAAGAATCTAGGAACGAAAAGGAAACTGTACTTACGAACGGCTGCACGCTCCACTGTACAGACCGAAAACGCCCACTCGACGAATGCGCGCGGTGAGTGACGCAACATGCAGCGGCGATGCGTAGAAAAGTAGCGATGCGAGTGCCCGTATGCTGTGCAACGATTCACAAATCTTAGCCACTTACTGCACACATATGCTAGATAGAGACCAACGAGACAGGTCGTCTTTTAAGCGGGCGTCACATCGTCGACCTATAATGTCAGGGTTGATAGTGACCCACGATCCATAATCGGTCTACCGCAAAAAAATGTATATATATATATATATATATATATATATATATATATATATATATATATATACATATATATATATATATATATATATATATATATATACAAGCTGCCGTTTGATGACCGTCTTACGCGCATTCGAAGATTGCTATAGATCGCGGTTGCTGTTGTTGTTGTTGTGATACTCACTGTGCCTTATATATAGATGATATAGAAAATGGGCCACCGACGGGCCACCTCATTGTGACTTGTACCCTCTGCATGTGATGCGTACAACGTACGTAATCACGGATCTTTTCTGCCTAGCGTTTAGAAGACGTTGGACAATGAGCGAGCACAACTGTCTGCCTGCCACTGTGCGCGTGTCGCTGTCGAACAGAATAGGTAGGTCTAGGACACCGTAGAGGAGAAAGCGCCCATCAAACAAGCGGGCCAAGCCAGTCCGCCAGTGTGCCGAGTGTCGCGTCCTGTGCTCTGTGCCGAGTGCCGACGAGAGTGATCGGTGAAATGTGGGCCACGATAGCCGTAGTGTCTTCTCCCGCTGACGGCGGGAAGAACCCGCACTGAATAGAAAGGGGACAACGCAATAGAGGGAACGGCAAAAGGAAAAGGGGAGGGAGGGGAAGGATAAAGGGAAGGAGAGGAGAGAGAGAGAGAGATAGAAAGGAAAGAGCAATACGTTTGCAACCGCCCGCAATTGACAGCAGCGACAAATGGATTCCCCCAAATCCCTGCACACACACACACACACTGGACAAAAAGTAATCCAAGGGTTCTTTGCGCACGGAAGCACCTGTTATTGTCCTGCCTCTTGGGCGGTCCTATCTTATCCTGGCCCAATTCCCATACCCCGCTGTCCTGTTCGTCCGTCTCGTCGCCGTACGAGAAAAGAACGGCTTCTGCCATAGCTGCTGCTGCTGCTGCTGCCGCCGCTGGAGTCGAAACAAGATCATCGCGGTCCACTTAAGGCGTCCGTCAATCGCTTCTTTATGGCCCAGCTCGCTTGCTTGCTTGCTCGAAAACGAAGTTTCGGCCGTCGGGGACCCTTTAGTCCGGCGGCGCGGCTATCACCGACCGCCTAACCGTCCACTTCATCGGTAACTATAAGCCTAAGTGACAATCGTCTCGCCGACTAGGACTTTTCGAGCACGCCCAAAGTGACCATCGCCGGGAGCCGGCCTCGCCGAGAGTCAGAGACATGTCGAACAGATACAGTACTTACAGAGATTACTTCGGCTGAAGCGTTGAAGATTGAGCTGACGCGTCATTTGGAACGTTAGAGCCGCTTCACGTTTGTAGGGGTGCTGTTGTGCGTGTTAAAGTTCTAATTGCAATCAAGTCATTGTTGTTTTTACTGCTGCTGCTGTTAGCACTGTGGTTTCTGAATCCCGTCATTGCTGTACGTAGTCTGTCGACTGCGATAGGTAATCACAGCATTTACATTTTTGTTTTGCATACAAACACTAGTAAGACAGTTAGTTTCTATTACAAGGCATGCATAGAATGCTTCACATACTTGGTCGGTAAAAACAATCGCTGTTTAGGTTGGTCTCTTTAACAAACTGCCAGAAATGTCTGCGCAAGAATTTCGAGCCGCGTCTGGTGCAATTGAGCGAGGCACAGAGAAGATATATGCTAGAAGAAAGAAAGCATAAAGTAGAGGTGCTGTGTGGTTTGCCCACGTATGAAATTACAGTTCATTTTTTCGTTTCCGTTTTCTGAGCTATCTACATGGCTAGGATATAATAAATCAATATGCACGATCGCTGTATATTGTAACGAACATGTTCAGTTTCGAAATGATGAAGACCGACGGTTGCTCTTTGGCAAGATCTCGAAAGAATCGTTTGCAACGGATGCAATAACCTCAGCTCACAAGATAATTTCGATTTCTCACGCATATCTCGGAGAACTGCACCGGCGACCATACCGCCCAACAGAAATAACCGTGACTACGTTTAAAGGATAAACGGGAATCGACCAATCCAAATAATTTTGACAGAAACCATTTATTTCGCCGACTCTCTACAAAGTGCTTGTGGAGCGGTGAATCCCAAAAAAAAAACATAGCCTTAAAAAGATGCTCGCCCGCAGAGCAATATATAAATCGAAACTAAACAAGCCTTTAGTATTTTGTGGTTCGATCTTTAGTATTTTGTGGCAGGCCTTTAGTATTTTTTGGTATTTTTCTTCTTGTTCGATATTAGTTTGCTAACTGTCATTGTTTCTTTATTTGTGAAAATATGTAATTAAAGCCAGAACGACAGAAAGACTTGGTGTTTTTCTGTTTTTCTCTCGAAATTTAACAATTTAGGTAGGGACTTACTTTTGCTTATTGAAGGGAACGACCTGCTTCATAGGGAAAAACCTGACAGGCTCCCACCGAGCTCCCATTGGCTGTGGAAGTCCGCCAGAAACGCCAGAACCGCACTTCCAGAAAAAAAGGTGCTTATCTGGAAGCGGCCGATCTAAAGATTTAGAGCCACCGAGGCCCGCACGCAGAGCATTCGAGGACTCGTCTCTGAACTAGAACGACGTCGTCGTACTGCTGGCGGCCAAAATTATCATCCAGGCGATGCCCTCGAGCCTTCTATACAGTCGCATGTTGTTCGCCTAGCGGCGCAGGCATGCGCTACGCAGATAGTGGACCTCTGGACAATCTGAATTTCAATTCGTCTAAGAGCCTTCGATGCCGCCCAGTTTGGCCTCTCTTTTTTTTTCGTTTCGTTTTGGTCTTTACTTACGGATCTTACTTACTTACTTGCCTCGAAGACTCTCTAACTTATCGCGCCCATCAATTCGATCACATCGTCACACACCGCACAGTCACGCAAGACAGTTAGTTTGGTCGTCGTTGGGTTGTTGAGCATCGTAGTTCTGCAGAAAACTTGCAGCGTTTTCATGACCAATTCCTTTTGGATTCTTTCTGCTGGGGCTGGTGCTGCTGTCAACCCTAGCCTGAGCCGCAGCGGCAGCCGCAAAGTAGAAAAGTAGGACCGCTGCGACCTACGATGGACGGTGGTATGAGCCTTTGCCTTTGCTTGCCACTTGCTAATAATAATAATAATATGTTCCTCAGCAAAACGGATTCTCGTCAACCTCGTTGCCAACTTGGCCGATCAAACCGCTCAGTCGTGCTCTCACCGTGGGCCGACATTGGGGACGGGCGACTCGGACACGAAAAGACAACGACAATGAAAAGACTTTGACTAGAAGACCGATGTGCGGCGGATGGATGCTCACGGGATAAAGGGAACAGGAAGGAGTCGTTGTTGTTGATGATGCGGATGATGATGCCGCTGCAATGGTCAGCACCACCATATCAGCGTCATCATCATGATGATCAATACTGGCGTCGTCGCGTGCAGTGCTGACAGGGTTCAGCAATGGGGGTTGCTAGTAGGAATGTTCGACTGTGGGTTTCTCTCCCGGAAAGAAGACAATTCAGATGGACTGACTTGTCTTTGCTCTGTGGCTACGTGATATTAGCTATCGAACCAGCCGGTTATTACTAACAGAGAAAGCCAGGCAGAACCACGTAGAGCATTGGTAGTTGGCTACCTGGAACGCATCACCGTCACCTATTCCCTTCATCTAGCCCGGGCACAGACAGAAAACGATTAAAAAACTACCTACGTACAACAAAGAGAAAGTAAGGCTAGAAAAAGTGGCAATGATAAGGAAAAGCAAAGTGCGAGAAATCTATTTAATAGGGGTGGTAATTGGCACAAACGAATCAATGCTCCACAGTAATTTTGCTTGTCGGCAACCTATGCGGCCGCCTTTCTGACCATTGGCACGACCAATATGACAGTGTCGTTGTCGTAATGTGTCATCATGTTATCGGCACGTCACCACCTAGTTTCCTCTGGTATTTTCGCGGTGTCTTCATCAATAATCAGCTGCAAATAAGTCCAGCTTAAATAATTATATATAACGTGTGACGCCAAAATTGCCCCAACCGTTGGGCCAACATTAAACCGTTGACCTAGTCTGAGCTCTTTCCGCTCGTTCATCTCAATATCTAGACGATTGTTAGAAAAAACCTATTGTCGACATGCCAACGCAGGTCATGGTTGTAGTTATATCGCAGTAGTAATGAGAGCGCTTGAAATAAACCCGCAGCTACATGAATCTGATATGTGATAGCGTGGAGGTGTTTTACAAGATACTTTTGGACCAGCCGGACATTCTCCGCTATGCGTATCCCCCCCCCTCTCCCGTCATTATGAGTTAGGTAATTACTTGAGAGAGCCAAAGATGAGATGTTTCAGAGCTTTGGCCCTTCTATATCACTTTTTGTTCCGCTAGTTTTTCTGGGTAAAACTTTTCAGCTTTCTTTGGAAATATTTAACTTTAATGTCGTCCTTTTTTAACCGCGGTAGACTATTGTAGCATACGTTAGGCAAGTCTGTGCTGATAGTGGTAGAGCTTTTAGAGCTAAAGATTATCTGCAGCTTAAACAATAACTATTATTTAATATTATCAACGTTGAAGGGCAGGATGAGTGCAGATGCCGGTCACCAAAAGGTTGGTAAAATGATCTGCCTCTTAGGACTTCCAAGCCCGAGTTTGCTGTGACGAGCAGCGTTGTCAGTACAGCTTTACATGTTGCGCGTGCATTCGATAGACATGAGGATTTTCAATTAGGTTAACATAGATGTTCTTCTGCACATTATTTAATTATCAACATCTGGGCTGGGTAAGTGTGTTTATG
Source organism: Dermanyssus gallinae (assembly GCA_003439945.1). Taxonomy (NCBI): domain Eukaryota; kingdom Metazoa; phylum Arthropoda; class Arachnida; order Mesostigmata; family Dermanyssidae; genus Dermanyssus; species Dermanyssus gallinae. Next base: position 11,390 of record QVRM01001819.1, on the reverse strand, counting down.
TTACATCACATTGTTTCGACACAACAATCAATCTAGCGTTTTGCCAGTTCTGCTATGGACCGAACCGCCGGATAAACCGCGGCGTGGTATTTATCACATTTACTCCAGCACTGTTTGCATCGACATTCGTCTTGTGGTTCATGGAAGCCCTCCACGTTGCATAGAACGCGATAAAATCCGTGGGCTGCAAACGCCGTAGTTAAATGCCGATCTTTCACCCTGCTAACCTTCCACCCAGTGCTCCTCATTGCTGCTGAGGAGCACTGGCGGGGGCACTGGCTAGCGGGGTGCTGCACATTGTAAGTTGCAAAACGAACAATTGAATCACTGCACACGATACAAGGTATACAACTGCAGGTTGTTGCATGAACTGCCCTGATCCTGCAGAACTATGTGGATCACAAGTGAACAGCGAAAGCGTCCAGGTGCATGTTGCGCGTGGACTGTGTTAGTGCGACTTCGATCCTCGATGATTTCTCACATCAGAGGCACGCAGTTACAATTCTGCAGTTTAGTGTTCGCTCTTTTGGCAATGACTAGCAAGGGTTTGCTGAAGCCGATTCGCCTCAAAGGCATCATTGGTGAGTAGAACTGAGGCCATCCGCTGCGGACGGCCGGGACCTTGAGACACCCAAGTAGACCTACTTTAGTTGGGCGTCAGACAGGAAGGAACGGGAAAAGGTTCTCGGTCTTGTGCTGAAGCGTTCGGGGAACAAACCTTATGTGCACCTATGTGTCAAGGCGTACGCAAGACACACCCGAATGCATCACCCCACCGCCGGGCTTGGCGCATACTTAGGCGCGTTATGATGCATCTTTCAATGTACCGAAGAATACAATATTTAAATCTAGAAACGTTGTTTGTGTAGTGACCTATGGATATAGTGGTGCTAAATATGCCTCAATTAGCATGCGAGAGAAAGAAATTGCGATCTAGTTTCCGTGCGATCTAGTCTGGGGGAGTCGTGAGACAGATAAAAATCTCGTTGTCGAATGTTGTTGGACATAAAACTTCAAGACACGCATCAGGCTAAAGTGCGAAATTGTTACCACTATTTTAATTGCTGGTTTGCAACAACACATTGTTTTCCGCGAATTTAAAAATCCTAAGATCTCACAGGCAAAAGGTCGAACATCCATACGGTCTCCGATAGACGCATACTTTCGACACTTAAATTTCTTCGTCTGCGAAACAGCATAACCAGCGCCATGACTGACCATTGAAGGTGCTAGAGAATCAGTCACGGTTGCGTCCCTGACAAGCGTGCTTCCACCCTCAAATGCTGTTAGGGTTCCCATCCCATCAGGTCGACGGGAGTCTAAACATGTAAACATGAAGATCGAGACATAGAGCACGCTTTATTTTTTTATTTATTTAAATGCACCCTGTTTGGGTATGTAAATACCAAGAGCACGCTTTATGTACACTATAGATTGCCTCCTTAGCGTTCGGTCCATAGATAGCACTCAGAAGGGATGTTCCGAACACAAGCTTCCTGAAATAATAAGAGCAAGCTGCTGTGTTAAAAGGCTCTGACGTAGACAATAAAGACCGCATGTAAGTGACCTCCGGACTTGGCCACTACTAGCTAAATTTCTTCTTAAAGCACACAGATAGCGTCGCGTTTTCGAGTAATGAATAATGATTCAGACGCGAGAAAATGCGATATCTAGTTCGCGGTGTACAACCCAGGCAGTCTTCTCATTTGCCTAACCATGTGCCGTTCAGCCCCAGCCTCCATTTATTATACTTTATTACGCTACTACTATCGTTAGTAAGCGAACAATATATATATATATATATATATATATAGCCTGAAATATACAAACACTATTAATCCTAATAGCTGCCTTCGCAGAGGACAAACAGGAGAGGACGCAACATACGGTTTATGTACTCATTGGAACAGTATGTGCACATAAAGCGATAATATACCTTAACTTTCATCTCTCAGGAACGTCTACAACATTTCTGTTTCGATCGCATCGTTACCACCGGTCGATTTAGTAACAGCGAAGCTAGAGAGTGTCAGATAATTAGAAACCTAGGTGGAGAAGAGATAAAGACGCTTAGGTAAGCAGGTAGGTGGGTGAAATCGACAAAGAGAGCTCGAAATGCCAGAGTCACCGCAACTGCGTGACGCGTGAGTATGGCGATATCGGAAACAAATTTTCCAACGCTTTATTTTTTACGTTTCCTGTGCGCCTCCTTTTGCCTCTGACAGCGCAGTATACTTCCACTACGTACCTGTCCCGCGCGTCGGTTTGCAAGCATCGCCGCGTCTCTGTTTGCGGCGAGGTCGTCGGGTGGTCCAATATGTCGCAATTCAGTCCATTACCCTACTGACAGTCAAAACGATTCTGCGGCGACTCTTCTATACGGAGCTACTCTTTAAAACAACGGCGAAAGCCCTGGGCGGGGGAGACGTAGTAATAGCAATACGCTGTAAAGAATGGAAGATAATCAGGCAGACAAACCCAGTCTATGATTGCATCGGTACCGCAATGATATTTAGGCACCTGTTGCTACGGTGGGTACTTTCTCTGCTTCGTGTGTTCCTGAATGCAATGCTATGTCCGAAGAGCAGTCAGTTTCTCTCAAACGCCACTTGTTTACTTTTTTGTTTTGGCGGTTACCTGCAAATCTGGACTACAGTGGGTTTGCTTCTTCGAGCTAAGCCACCGCTAAAAGACCATATGCAGGCAGCAAGGGTGCAGCTGGATATCCGGACAAACATCATGTATGCACAGTCAAACAGTTGAAATTGTTTCGTCTCCTTTTATTTAGTTTGTTACCAATCTATATACAATAATAATATTTAATAATAATAATAATAATAATAATAATAATAATAATAATAATAAAATAATAATAATTTTGGAACACGGGATTATTACTATCATCATGTACGTGTATCACAATTACAACTAAATGAAATATTTAACATCCACAATATTGCTTACACTACTCTAATTGCTTGAGTGTCGGTGTAGTTCTAATGACACATCCTCTGTCGGAGGAACGCGGTCGATCTTGGCTCCGCTGTGGCCGTTTACAGTACAAATTAGCAATATTGATGAGCGGAAAACGATTCTAAACGTATGCATAATTTTTCAATGATGAAGTGTGAAGAGCACAAATTAACGACAACAGAGATTCTAAATGAGACAGACGCCAGAGTAACCAGATACGTGCGTTTCGTGTCGGAGAACGATGCGATGGGCGATTTGCATCACCGTCACTGCAATCCGTCGAAGCGATAACCAATACCCACCGCGCGTGCTTCTGCAAGTGGTATGGTTATAGCGGGCTGGCTATTACGCTTTTGCAGTGCATGCGAATGCAATCTATACCAATAAAGTTTTAAGCACATGCATACGTGCCTTTTTTTGGGACGTCTTCCTCCAAAGGGAAGGAGGGGAAACATAAAGGGGAACGGAGAAATCGTGAACAGTTTCTACCACCACATTGATTGTGCTGCCGTTGCTTATTCACCCCGGGACTGGCAGGGCCGTGTCTGTGGAGCATCGCCTCTTGTTTTCTGCCGATCGCAAAGCCCGCCTCTCTCGGTTTCAACTGAATAATATTTCAGGCCTCTCTCAAGTGTTTGTTTGGGTGTCTGTGGACGCGTATGCACCTCCGAGCTTGCGAACCCCCCCCCCCCCCCCCCCGACGGGATGCAGACGTGCAGATGAATTGCGGAGGTTGCGAATAGCGAAGTAGAAAACCAGCCCAACGCTTGCTACGTGGTACGCTGTCCTCTTCCTCGACCCACGGCGACGACCGGGCGGGACTGCGAAGGCCAGGAGTTCCCCGACCTGCGGCAGTAGTTCGCAGACTAGTTGAGAACACAACAAAACATTGGTGATTAACAACGAAACGGACCTGCCAAATGGGACTGTACGGCTGCCGGCGTCCGGGTAGGCACGACAGAGGACTCGCTGGTTGGTTGCCCACATAACCACGACCGCCACTACCACCATTACATTACCATGGTCAAATCGCTGTTACCAGAATTTTGTTATTTGGATATTTATAGGTGGAACGTCAAACCTTCTCTGCGCATGCGCATCACCACGACAGCAGCAACAGCACTAGCGCCACGAAATCTTGATGCTACAAGGTGCATCAACAGCCACAATAACAACAACAATTACAACAACAACAACAACAACAACAACAACAACGGCGTTGGCGATAACACCACCAGCACCACCTTCCAAGTTTCATCGCCTTTCTATCCGCTTCTGCGGGTTTTGCAAGTGAAACCGGCTAGAGGTCACGGATGTGGCGGCGTCTCCATCACGGACAGGTAGTGCGGAATGCTCTCGTGTCTAGTTGTGTGTCGAGAGCGCATAGTAACGTAATATAGCATACATATATAGTAATTTTTTTATTGGAACAATAGCTAGGAGATTGGAGTATTTCTTAGAGGAAAGGGGGTAATACCAGAGGAACAGCACGAATTTAGGAAGAGAAGGTCAACTCACTCAGCAATTGAAGGGCTGCCCGGAGCAATCTGGGATACTCTGTCCAGGCCGAAGAATTTCCTATATGCTGTGTTTGTAGATTTGAAAGCGGCGTTTGACATAGCGCCAAGGGATAAGACAGTTGAAGAGCTAGCTAAAATGGGAGTGCCGGGAGCAATGCTGAGGTTGCTCATCAGCATCTTAAAACAAAACACGGTGCTGATTGACAACGGGGTTGGCATTGCGGAGGAGGTAATTCAAACCACAGGTGTCGCGCAGGACGATGGACTGAGTCCACTACTGCTTTCCGTTCTTCTGGGTGGGCTCTCCGAACGGATAAAGACGGGCTGGACTCGAGAGTGGGCCAAAATTTTACTGTACGCAGATGATGTAGTAATTTTTAGTTATAGCCTTTTCAGAGTGAAACAAGCAATGGATCGGCTAGTTACATTCATGGAGGAAATGGGCTTACAGGTTAATTGGGAAAAGACAGTAGCCGTGAAATTCCGAAGGGGCGGCCGTCTGGCCAGGGATGACGTGCTTTAAATCAGGGGAAAATAATTAAATTTTGTAAATAAATTCACATACCTAAGGCTCACCTTATCAACAAGGGGCAGTCGTTTTCGACCACACATCCAGGAGAGGGTTAGGAAGGCCACTATCGCAGCCGCGGCAATTAAATGCCCACATATGCTTTTGGTCGATGCAGTAGTAGCTCTTTTTGGGATACAGATAGCACCCATCGCCACATATGGCATTTCACTAATACGGGATAAGGTGGAAGTAGATGAATTGCGTTTAATTGATGGGGTAAGGTTTTTCTTTTTAAAGAGGGTTTTTGCGCATTTAAACACATGCAGAAATAGGGTGGTCCACGCGTTGGAAGGTGCCCTACTGCTGATAGAGGAGCTACACAAACGATGGAATCTAAAGAAAACGTGCGCCTTTGACGTTTATATGCGAAACTGGCGAACCCAAATTAGCGAGGTAGACATAGGAATTTATGGGACAGCAGCAATGAGAAGCACTGGGTGGAGGGCTAGCGGGGTGAAAGATCGCCATTTAACAACGACCTTTGCAGCCCACGGATTTCATTACGTTCTATGCAACGTGGAGGGCTTTCATGAACCACAAGACAAATGTCGATACAAAGAATGCTGGAGTAAATGTGATAAATACCACGCCGCGGTTTGTCCGGCGGTTCGGTCCATAGCAAAACGCTAGATCAATTGTTGTGTCGAAAAACTGTGATGTAACGTAAACACACTTACCCAGCCCGGGTGTTATTAAAATAAATAATGTATATAGCAATATTGTAATATAGCATAAGTAACGCACGAAAAAAGCTGACACACTTTAGTAGCTCACCTAGATTATTTGTGCTTGGTCATTCGACGCTGTGGCACAATGTTCTTGGTAAAAAAAATAGGCCCACATAAAAATGCAATATCTTCGAGCCAAGCCGCAAAGGTTTGCGTGAGAAGTTCTTTCTTGGCAAGCTTAAAAAAATATCCTCTTTGGTCCGTGACTGGCTGCAGAGGGCGCAAGAAATCATTTATTATTATTATTATTATTATTATTATTATTATTATTATTATAGGTTACAATTGTGAGGTGTGAACGTGTACTCATTGCCTTCTCGTTATTATTATTACTACATAAAGTGTTACTATTGCTATTATTCGTATTATTGTTTCGTATCGTTGTACTGTTGTTGTTGTTGTTGCTGCCGCCATCCTCGTGGTCACCGAAGTTGTCGCTCATGTTCGTGCATGTTCTTCGGCAGTTCTGGTGTTTGTTCTTTTTGGTGCTTTCTCTTTTCGTGGCCGTCCTTGTTACAGCAGGCGCCGCCGCCGCCATCACCACCACCATCATCATCATCATCATCATAATACCATCATTTCCATCACCATCATCAACATAACCATGATGATCGTCGTCGTCGTTGTTGTCGTCATCTTTTTCCTCTTTTTGTCTTCCTGTTCGGGTGGCGGTGGGGTTCGTTGATTGTGTTCGTGTTCGCCATTGTCGTCCTCGTGGTGCCGCCGTCAAAGTCCGGCCGGATCCCCGCCGGCCGGAGATCCTATCACCGGCTGCGTGTTCACCGTTCACCTGTGCCTGCGCTACACCGCCCCCTTCCCGCCTGGCTGCCGGCGCCCCCGCCATGCGCCCCCACTGCTGCGATGTACTGCGCTGATGGTCAGCAGACAGCAGTCTGTATGTGTCTGTGAGTGTGTGTTTGGGCGGTAAAAGCCCTGCTGACAGCTTGAATGGCAATCCTAGTATTCGTAGTCGTGGAAGTCATCGTCGTCGTCGTCGTCGTCGTCCCGCCATCGGGGGAAGGAAAATGTTTTCGCTGTCGATGAGGACAACAGCAGCAGCGGCGGGGGCGGCGGTGGGGGCGGCGGCGGACGCAACGACAGTTACCTCGGCGGCAGGTGTACCACCAGCTGCAGAAACTATGAGCTGCCTTCCACGAGGCCACCCCATCGTCGTCGTCGTCCACGACAACAACGACGACGACGACGACGACGACGACAACAACAACAATGACGATCAAGACGACCGCACCGCATTGCCGCACCACGGCACTACGGCGACTGACCGAGCCGACAGGCTATAGCGCTATCACGCCGATGTGTGAAGGTTCGCCGGTTCGACCGTTCGCCCCCCTTCTCCCCTCCCCCGCCTTTCCTCCCCTCCCCCGCACGCGCTGCCGTTAGCTAGCCGTTGTTGTTAGGTAGGCAAGGAGGGGAGTGCATCCTCCTCTGCGCATGCGCACAACAACAGCAGCAGCAGCAGCAGCAGCACGGCCACCACCACCACCACGAGATCTCTCACGGAGGAGGCTCTCGGGAGCAGCCGCGGCGATGGCCCTTGTCGTAGCAGAGGCAGCAGCAGCGGCGGCGGCAGTGGTGGTCGGAGCAGACAGAGCTCAAGCAGGCCACGCAGGCGGGCGCACCGGCTACGAGGACTATGCCATCGCCGCCGCTGCCGGAGACGGTGGTGGCCTAGGGGGCCCGCGGTCGGGCAAAGGGGGGAACAGAGCAGGGGAAGGGGACCTTGCCCGCCAAACTCGTCTGCTCTGCCGCTACCGCTGCCGTTTCTGCTGCTGCTGCTGCTGCTGCTGTTGGTGCAGCTGCTAGCGGTGGCCGTTCGTTTTCGGCGAGGCGCGGGCCTGCTGCTGCTGCTGCTGCCGTGGTCGTCGTCGTTGTCAAACCGGTCGAGCCTTCAGTTGAGCTTGGGCTATCGGGCTTGAGTGAGCTGCTCACCTTGCCACCACGTAGCCTTTGTTGTTGTCGTCGTTGTTGTCGTTGTCGTCGTCGTCGTCGTTGTCGTCGTCGTCGTCCTTGTCGGCGGCGTTATTGTGGTTGTTGTTGTTGTGGTTGCCGTCGTCGTTACCGCCGCCCCCTGCCCCCCGGCCCCCCTCTTGTCCTGTAACTGAGCGTTTGTCGTCTCAAGGGCCGGGGCCATCCTTTAACGAGGAGGGGGTTACGTTGGCGACGCTTCCGTGTGCCGACCTAACACTCGCCACCCGCCGCCGCTCGAGACGAGTGCGCAGGCGGGGCGAAGCAAGAACAACAACAACAGCAAGAACAACAACAACAGCAAAAGCAACAACAACAACAAGAGCAAGAACAACAACAACAACAACAGCAAGAGCAAGAGCAACAACAACAACGACAACAACACCATCTGCGGCAACAACAATCTGCGGCGACGACGACGACAACGACAACAACAACAATAGCAAAAACAACAAAGGCCACGGCAGCAACAACAGCGGCATCGTTAACAACAACAACAACAACAGCAAAAGCAGCTGTAGCAGCGACAAGCTCCATGTGACAACGATTCCCCTCTTCAGCCCAGCCCAGCCTCTTCGATCCTCGATCCTCGTTTTGATCAGTTTCGTTTTTATTTCGTTCTTGCACTGGTCTGAGTACACACGGCCCGCCGAGCACACACGATAGGCCGCCACCTGTCGCCGCTGCTGTCAGCAAGCGTGTCATCAAGTCAGCCAGTTGACAGGCGGTGTAGAACGGATATGCTGTTTTCAGTGTCAGTCAGCGCCAACTAACTCGACCGCCGTCGTCGCAAAAGTAGCAGTGACAGAAACGGCAGTTTTAGTACAGGTAGTTATTTGCTGCTGCTGCTGTAACGGTAGTTGTTGTTGTTGTTGTTGCTGTACTTTGTGGTAGCCAATGTGCGACTTCTTCTCCAAGCAACAAGTCGCTCAGGAACCGGCTATCACTTTGCAACTACTTTGCAACGAGAATTGAATAGAATTGAAAACTAGTTGTAACAAGAAGAGCAACAAGAACAACAACAACAACAGCAGCAACAGCAACGACAGTAGCAGCAGCAGCAACAACAACAACAACAACAAATACTATTACAGCTACTAATAATATACAACGGCAAACAACTCAAAAAGCGACAGGATTAGCAGGAAACGCAAGTAAAAATAAATAAGCATAAATAAATACGAACAACAGGAAACAAAGAGAAGCAAGATTACAGAGCAATAACAACAATAGCCGGATTAACAACTTTTACTTTTTCGACAGCAGTATCTGCTATTAGGACGACGACTTTATCACTTAGTGCAACCAAACCGTGTTCCATATGAAAACGACGAAACCTGCTAGTCCCCAGCAGCAACCATCTTTCATACTTCGGTAGTAGCGTTGACGATTTTTTGTTGATGTTTTTTTGCTAAAAAAACGCTTACCAACCGCTTCTACTTATTCAGTTGAGTGTGAAAAGTGACGCCTTTAAAAGAAACGCTGAAGTAACTCGAACTGCTTGCCGCCGAAGCTACGCTGCAGCAAAAAGAAGTGTTGTGCCAGTAGTGCAAGTTAGTGCCGAAAATAATGTGACGTGAACACCTGTAGAACGCAAGCCGACTCGATGCACGAGCTGCACGGAGTACATAGTGAGCAGAACCGTAAATGCTGAGCTAGTAGGCAAACAACGACATTGCGTGGCAGTCACGCTGTACTTTAGTGATCTCGCTAGTGTCTAGTGCAACAAGTGAAGGGAACAAGTGTTCAACACGACGAAACAGAAGAAGAAGAAGAAAAATAAGAAGAAGAAGGAAAAGACCACGAACACAAAGAAGAAGTGGAAGACAAGGAAGAAAACTAGTGGCAACGGCAAACAACATCAATTGAAGCCAACAGTGACAACACTTGCAGCACAATTCAGTCAGCGGCGAGTTGTCGTTAGGCATTAGCAAACAATAATTCCTGCTGCTAGTGGCTAATTCAGTGCATCGCACCGCCGCGCTAGAATTCGTGCTAGATACAATAGTAATAGAAATAATAGTAATAATAATGCAATAGGCACTTGAGCCACTCAACGCCAGGATTTCTCCTCTACGTCGCTTCGTTCTGTGGTGCTTAGAAAGTGCTCTTCATCGATTTCGTTGCGTAAACGATTGTTAGAAACGAACTTAAGTTGCAAAGGCAAAAGTTGCTCGCTCTCTCTCCTACGCTTTTTTGCTGCATCTCACGCTTTCTTCCTCTCTCTCTGCCTGCGCTATTTTTTCGCTTGAGAGACCTGGAGGAAAAACATGAGAAGAAAGTAGAAGAAAATACAGCTGCTGCTAGAACAAGAAACGTAGTGGCAAAGAAATTTCCAACTGCAAACTCCTGCTGCAACCACCTATAGTGCATCTACGCACACACCGAGCTGCAGCTCTCGACAAAGGAAAATAGAGCACCGAATAGAGTCATTAACCGTAACCGAACGAAAACTAGAACACCATTCAACAGACACCTACTGGCGGATCACGGTCAACTTCAGCGCTCGCACTTCTGCAACTTGAACGAAAAGTTGATTTGAAGTTAGTTGAGCGTCGTCGCTACCACCGCCGTCGCAACCAGAGAACAATGAGCAAAAGTTGGATATAGAAAGCGCTGCCAGCCAGCGCGCGCAAGAGACAGCAAGCCAAGAAATACAACAACAACAACAACAACAACAGCACCAGCAGCAAGCAACAACAACAACAACAACAGCAGCAGCAGCAGCAACAACAAGAACAGCTGCAGCAGCAGACCGTAAACTTATCATCGAACATCATCACGCTACGTAACTAAATCGACGCGAACACGCGTGAGTTTTCCTAGATCGGTCACATGCGTATGTATGAATGCATCTGTGCAGAGTTTTCCAGAAATCGTCCCACAAACTTTGGGGTCTACAACTCGACCAAATAAATCATTTTTTTCCATGTGGAACGAGGAGGCGGAAATGTTTTTTGTTTGAGTGAGAGAAGAAAAACACTGCTGCGCGGTGCGGGTCTACCTAAACGCGAGCTTCCCGAACTGGTGAATTTACCGGAATGGGCCCTTTGTGTGGCCGACGCGACGATTTCCGACCCTTCAAGCCTTGACTTTTCTTCTTTTGGAGCAAGTGATTTATTTTGCTAAAGCAAGTCGAACTGCTAGTGTATGTGCATGCATTTACTTTGAGGCGTATGTTATAAAGGTAAATAAAAATGTCAGGATACAAAGGTCGATACAACATTTTTGTGGGATTTCGCTCTCACTCCAAAAAAGACATTTTCGCTCGTCTTCCCATTGGAAAAAAATGATTTTTTTGCCGAGTTGTTCTAGACCTTAAAGTTTGTGGCACGAATTCTGGAAGTTCATATATTGTCGTTTCATATGACATTTCATATGGCAACTAGACTGACGAGTCTGCACTTATAGAATCGGGAACCATTGTTGTTTCTACGACTACTAAAACTTCACTTGCTTTCAATTCGTGCGTGAGTATGAGTGTGCTCGTGTATACAAATGCGTAGTCTTTTTTTTAAGGACAAACTGGAAAATACGGTACGCACACATGGATACCACTACAGGATTTTCGTTTGCAATGTGGGGCTTTAATTCACTAAAAACTCGTCGTAT
>QVRM01001818.1:0-27448 GCA_003439945.1 Dermanyssus gallinae | reverse complement strand
GAAAGATCACTGCTATTGTAGCAAGAGAATTTAGATTTTTTGGAAGTGAAAATTGTGAGGACTAAAACCAAGGTTAACCGTGGCCTAGCAGAGGCAACGGTCGTGGAGTCTACAAGTCCCCAGTTACCCTTTCTGTCAGCGCCACTTCCGAGCAGCCAGACCGCCCATGCTCGGGATAAGCCTCCAATCGTGTTCAGAGTTTGCTTTACACGACCGTGCCCCAGGCCCGAAATTGGAATCACGCCGTCTTCTGAATCTACCCAAACGAGAAGCCCAATTAAACGGCAGGAACAAGAACCGTGTCCCCATCGGTCCAGCTTCCCTGGAGGGCGTCTGTCGTAACAGCCCTCTCTCGTTACAGCAGGCGTGCAACACCCAGACAGCACCCAAAACGCCGCACTTCAACACAAGGATTGCAGAAAGAAAGCACCAAAGCAGAGGTCGGTCTAACCGAATCAATAAGAATTGCTCTATGGAACTGCGAGGGTGCTGACACTCTATCACTCCTCTCTTGACAGCTCTAGAGGGCGTAGATATTTTAGTGTAGACGGAGACGTGGGCCGCTAAAGCAATCATTCTGTCTCGCTTCTACCCTGTTTACTTTCTGGGCCAGAAAGAGACGGGCGCCCCAGCGGAAGAGTGTCAATTTTCTGCAATCATTGGGTCGGGGACTTCTATGTTGGCACTCGTCGAAGATAACGTCATTGCACAACTACACAACTAGAGTATAAGGATCGTGGCAGCATATGTTCTTCCGCCCCGAAGAGGAGTCGATTTTGACTATGGTCCTGACCGCCTGTCTAAGCGCCTACTTCATAGGTGGCTCGCTCGTAGTGGCCTCATCTCCTGCGCGCTTAACTCTTCGCAATTAATCAATTACCTGCAAGAATGTTTAGGCCTAGCGATTCTATACCCAAAGAACCCTGTTTGATATATGCGGTCTGGGATGAGGTTACTCACAGTAAAAGACAGCGTCCCGAGGCAGCCTTCATGGTGGAAGAACGTAATCGTCGCTCTCCATGGTTTAAAGAGCAACAAGAAGGGAGCCCCTATCGAGTGAAGATGAGTATCTAAAGAGCACATCTATTTGGGTCCATGCTGGACGGCACTGTTCTTAAAATGCCTCTGCGCTGGCATAATCCTGCCTCAATGGCTCGAAGCTACACTGCTCGTCATCCCTGAAGGCAAAGGTGAATCAACCCAGAGACCTTAAGATGACTGACGTTATCCCCTACTGAACAGCACGGTTTCGGCCAGAGTCGTTTTACGATTATGGCATACGTCAATCCGCTCGAGACCTCACGGAGGCTCTAGCAAAGCCCTAACCCATGTACGCTTTATTCGTCGATTTCCAAGCTACCTGCGACATAGCGCCCAGGTACATTATTCTGCGAAGTTTGGCCGAAGTTGGTGTCCCTCCTGCTGCCCTTAACCGTTGCACAGGGTAACAACTTGAGTCCGTTAGTTTTATCAGTCCTTATTAAGGATCTGCCCACAAAAATCCGGGGTCTGAGAAATTTGGTAGACTTGATCTTGTCATCTACAGGAAGAGTCGCTTTCAGTTCTAACGACCGTAGCTAGACTTCACTGATCGTAAGACTGAGCTGAGACTAATCGTAAAAATCATGTCTCGTCCATGGTTTTCACGATCGTTAATTAATAATATTGAACAAGCCTGTGCACCTCTATCCTAGGTTAGCTCTTCCGAAGTATTTTTTTCTGATATTGCTTGTTTTCGCTACGTGACAATAAAATGTCATAAACTTCTAAAACAACACCTGACTAGATAAGCTACGTTGATTATAACTGAATTAAGTGCAAAAACGCCAACTGTACTGCACACTACTACTAACTGTATACACTAAATTAATGTACAGCTGTTAGTGTGTGTTCTTCCACGGTAAATTGCCTTTACAGACACCACCAACTGGGGCAAAGGAGCTTTCTTGCCGCATCTGGAGTCACGCTGGTAGAGCACCCAGCTTATTCACCCGACTTCACACCGTGTGATTTCTTCCTGTTTCTGAAAATGACAAACACATAGATAACGCAATTGGAGGTGTGCTTTGATGTACGAATCTGCCGCCCCAAAATATTTATAAAAATTAATAAGATCTTAAAGAATGCTACTTTCAGAGAAAAATACGAATTTGTAAAGTCTTTGTCAGGTTACTGTATAAACATATATAAAAAATAGATATCCATGCATTCGTAAAAAAATGTTTGTCGCATAAGTATTTGATTTATTGTTCGCTTGGCATGTAAACCTAAATACACATGTCATCCTTTTATATTAGGGGTGTATAAATATACTTCTATATTTAGAGACAAGAGATCGTACTCTACCTGAAGACAAAGTAATTACAGATATGCAAAAATGCCTAAACTAGGATATTAAAGATCTGCAATTTAAATTGAAACATTTTCTGTGGGTCGGCCCGCCGTATCAAGCATACGCTCAGTCGACATCCTCAGTAGCAGAGAATAATTTCATATTGTAGCCGTTGGACGTGGTCGGTTAGAACTTATTTGAATTGCTATAATGCGTACACAGTAACTTCGTTACAATATAAAGCGAAAACACACCAACTATAGTGGACCAAGCATATTCGTCTCTGAACTTTCATCAAAACAAGCTATTGTTGAAGCTATTCGTGCCAGACGAACCTCGAGATTATACACTTTTTTACCTTCCTGGCCAAGTACGCGACTGCTGAAGCTACAAAAGCTAATGATAAAAACGCTCTCTTTACGACTCATAAAAAGAGCTCATTTACATTATTGACATAATACACAATAATTGTAATCGCGCGAGTAGTGTTGTAATGTCCTATATCAGAGACTAACTATTCGTTCTTCTCATAAGGGCACAATTAATTTTAAACCCTTCAATTATTTAGTGAACTACCTGTTGTCTGTGTGACTGGTCTTATCGAAACCCCTTCTAACGTGTCGTTGTCAGGATCACGACCTCAAAAGTCTCATTGGTTGACTTAATTTTGAATGTCTGCTTTTTTTTTTTATTGAATGTATGTTACAACCATTTCCAACGGAACTACTTTCGTTTTACTTCATTGAAAATGGAGGTTCTTCTATGCACTCCGTTTCATAGCTGATCCCTTCTAGTGTTGGTTTTCGGCCGTCGTTCCATCTCTTAGTCGCCTCAACCTCTCGGCTCGCTGTCGTTCCAGTTCGTTCTTTCTTCTCATTACACGTTCCACCAGTAGCATGCCCTGCTCCCATTTGGATTCGTCCTCCAGCATGGCGGAGACTAGGTCTGTCACCGTCATGTCTGGAGAAGTCATTGCTGGTGAGTTCTGTCGTATGTCTTCGAATGCTGGGCACCGGAGGATTGTATGAGTCACGTCATCATCCTCGCTTGTGTCGCATCGTAATGCATTTGACGTCCGGAGCTTTGCCTATCTTGTGCAGGTATTTTTGGAAGCATCCGTGTCCCGTCAATACCTGCATCAGCCAGTAGGTGACCTCTCCATGCTCTCTGTTGAACCTTTTCTCGAGGTTGGGGATGACCTGACGGGTCCAGGCTCCTGGTATGTGTGCTGGTGTGCTGGTCCATTCCTCGTTCCACTCCTTAATTGTCTGTCTCCGGGCCTAGGTTTTTCGTAGGGATCTGTTTGACTTCCGCCGTGTTCCTTCTTCGATCATTCTAGGCCATGGTATTAGCCTTGCTATTGCGAGGATGGCCATCGTTTCTACTGTTCTGTATGCACTGGCGATTCGTATTGCCAGTTTATTTGAATGTCTGCTATGAAAAGTTCAGTTACGGCCATTATTTCAATGAGTGTTTCTCAACATGACACCTATTTTGTAGTTCACAATCACCTAATCTCGATGAGTTTCACTTTCACTGTATATATGGATGCCAAGAATACTCTTGGCATCCATATACACAGTGAAAGTGGTGAGACCTACTGTATTTAATATAAACTAAGGCACCTTATACAGCAAACGCGCGTTTTATTTGCTTTGCTCGCGAAATAAATGTGAGTGACTCTAAGTACCTCACACCAAAGCTTTTTGCATATACTATTTTAGTCAGCTTAAGCGCACCTAACCTGTACAAGCTCTTGCACTAATGCGTAGTGTTAGAAGCTCTAGACCCATTATATTTGACTACACATTACAATTGGACATGTCTAGCTTAATAATATCGACACAGATGGCAAATTTTGTTAATGTCAATACAATATGTTTGACCGTAGCAGACTTCCTTAGAAGATTGTCATGTGGATAACCAGTTAAAATCGCCCCTCCTCTTTAACCCTGAGGGCTTAATGTTGTTATGGGTCTCGGACATTTTAGCCATAATCAGCTTTTTTTAAAGCTACTCACGGTGGGAAGAACCCGATTATACACTTTTTGATTTCTGAAGCACAACAGTGTCTCGTATTGTGCCCGGGTACGTGGCTGTCTTGCATTGTGTACGGGGTACGTAAGATGAAAGAACGAATTCTTACACGTCTGAACGGCAATTCCACAAATTTCTAAGGACTCCAAATTTAATCGAAGCTGTGCAGAAGTGCATGTTTGACATTTTCGCAGTTTTACAACCGTCTATTGGCCTCCTGAGGTGATGTTAGTCTTACTGTTTACAATTCCAATTAGATTTATTTCACTCAGATTGAGTATAATATACAGTTCACGATGTTTCTTCATAATACTCTATCTTCTTCACGCTTTCGGCGAGAGAAGTAGTGTAACGATGTTTTGTTCAGCGCTGTGCATCCCACTGCATGATACTTGGCACACCTCTTCAGGCAGAACCGGCAGGTGCACAACTCGTACTCCTCGTGAAAGGCTGCGTTTGAACATACCAGGTAGTGATAACCATGCACTATGTACCTGGTGTATACGTGGCGACTGTCACATGCAGGACCAGACCAAAGGTGCACGGCATTGAAAACGTCCAAACCACCGACCTCCCGTCTGGCCTGTTCGACTTTAGCTTCCCATTCAGAAATGAAACATTCGTATGGTACTGTACGCGGCATCTTCAGCCTTAGTCGGATTGTTTCAGTAGCCGGTGGACAACCTGACATGAGATACACAAAGCGGCTCCTTGCTCGAATAGACAAGCAAAGCACTCGCTTCATATATAATGAGAAACACCTCTCAAGCTGGTTAAAATTCGCCAGTGTGAGGTGGTTCCACACCCTGTCAAGGCCATACATCAGCCCCGGAACAATCTTAAGCATGAAGAGCCTCACTGCTGAGAAAACGGACAGTCTTCGGACATTGCCTACTTCCCCGTAAAGAGAGACAAGTGCCTTCCGTACTGTTTCGTTTATATGCGCTGTGAACGTCGTTCCCGTATAATGAACCCGAAGGCCAAGATACTGGAAAGAGTTAACAAACTCCAATGGTTGGCCGCAGCAACGTATAACGTCTCTGGCAGCCAATCGACCTCCACGCCTGAATTTCATGGCTTTGGTTTTCCTGGTGTTTATCTCAAGTCCCTTCGAGACAAGGAACGCCTCTATCATAGAGGTAATGCGCTTGATGGCACCTAGGTCGCGATGAGCGACCACGATATCATCTGCATACATCACCACCACGGCTTTTTGGTACTCCTGTCGGACGTAACCGACGAGGTCAGCAAGGAGAAGTGTAAACGAGACGCAGCTCAGCGGGTCTCCTTGCGGAGTTCCCACATTTTGCTTAATCTCCAATACACCCTGCTCACCGTCTACCAACAAGGTGTCCTCCTCAAAGAAACTTGCTATTACACTCAGGAGAGAGCCACCCACTCCTGCTCGTTGGAATGCTTCAACCAGCAGATAGCGAGGGGCTTTGTCAAAGGCCTTGACGCAGTCAATAAAGACTGCATACAGATGACCTCTGGGTTGTGCCACAGCTCGCTCGATTTCTGACTGGAGAACGTGGATTGCATCACGGGTGCCTCGGCCTCTCCTAAAACCGAATTGCTCCGGTGGAAGTGCCTCTTCAGCCACGTGCTCAATCCCGCCGAATGACCAACTTACAGAAAATCTTCTTCAATGTGCGTTCTGACGCCACTCCACGGTAGAGATTTGGATCCTGATGGTCATCACCATGCCTACCCTTGAACAGGAGAGAAAGCCTGGCGACATGCCAGACTTTAGGCATCCGCCCCCCTCTTTATAATTTCATTAAAGAAATTACAAAGAGTTTCTGCCAAGAGAGGGAGTGACTGGATCCAATGCTCATAGCAGACCTGATCGGGCCCTGAGCTCTTTCTCTTCGGGAGTGACCGTAGGACCTGGCACACCTCCTCCACCCCGAAAGGCAGATTCATGTTGTGCTGCTCCAATGTAAGCGGATGCTGTACGATTGGAGATACGGCCGCAACGTCACGATTGAATAAAAGATTAGTTAGGTGGCTCTTTACCTGTCCGTCACTAAGCGGATTCCCCGCCCTACGAGGTCGCACGATGTAAGCTGAGGGCTCTCGTTCTGCTCTTTCAAGCAGCCGTCGTTCCTCCCGCCTCGCGTGTTCCCTTTTATGATCATAGCAGAGTCTTATATAGGCCTTTCTACGCTCAAAATAGTCCTGCCTGGCTTGCAGTGATGATGTTGCTTTGGCTCTTGCTTGGCGCAGGAGTTCAAGCACTTCAACGTGGGCTAGGTAGCAGGCTCGAGAGTACCACGGGCGTGATCTCTTCTGCCATAACCTTTTCCACTTCACTGCACTTCTCATCGTCCTCTCCAGCTGGTCACAGGTTGTATCGATGTCAGGGCTAACCTCAAGACCGCCCACCGCTCTGTCCAAAAGAGATAGATTAATCCGTCTCATTGCAGACCAGCGCGGCGGATTATGTCGGTCTCGCCAAATACCGGGAACATCGACAACGGCCAACACTGGTTGGTGTTTTCGGGCCGCTTCATCGAGAACATCGAAGCTTTCAATTTCACGGCTGACAAGGTTGTGAAACAACAGGTCGATGGTGCTGCTTCCATTGTGACTTAAATATGTATAGTCTTCACGCGCGTTGGCACATTTTAGACCAATATTTTCCATCACCTGAAGCAGCACCTCGCCTTTATCATCGTTGGCCCCACAATCGATTCTGGCATTGAAATCACCGCCGACGATAGTTGGCATGGTCAGATTTAACTCTGAAAGTCCAAAGCTCACCGTCTCAGCAACCTCCGCAGAATCGAATGTGGGTGGGAAATAGAATACAGCGACGTTTACCCTCCCAGAGGAGAGCACCACGCAGTATTCATCTTTCCTGACGCATTGCATCGGTGGTAAGCGTTTATGTAGGTAGATAGATAACCCACCCACAGGTCTTCCCCGACCTCCCGCAGGTAAGACAGCCAGCTGGTGAAAGCCCCGCATATCATTGATATGCAGTTCGTCCCGCTGAAATGTCTCCGTGAGGAGTGCAATGTCAACCAACTTAAACATGTCATCACGTGCAAGATCCATTGCCCCCTTAAGTCCCTCACAATTCCAGAGAAGCACTCGTAGAGGTATGTTTGCCACTACGCTCGCAGTTCTAGAACTGGTCAGTCACTTACGGGGGCTTGGACCGCCAGGCGCACTAAAACTCTCCTTAACCATCCTCTCGTAGGGGACGTCCCCAACCCAGCGACGGAACAGGCTTCCCTTTGGCCAGAATTCATTTCTGCAACAGTTTGCGTAATCTTCGTCACGCACCACCACACAGAATACAGCATCACTACCATGTGTATGTAGCTTCCAAACTGCTTTCACAGTTATGCCCTTGCCAGTAAGCCAGGCTTGCAGCCCGATCGCCGATGTCTTCTGCGCCAGTCGTGCCACTCTCAAGGCGCAGATCTTCGCTGGTCTAGCATAGACTTCCAATCCGCCTATGCCATCTGTTGCACTACCGCGCTGCATTCGATGTTTTGTTTTGTTGTCTCGTCGCTTACGAACCACAACAAAACCATCGTCGTCTGCCTTCTCCTCCGGACGTGGGTCAGCTGGATCTGCTGTCGGCGTTGTTGTTGCCGCAGCTGGGTGACGCCGCTGTACCACCACCAGGTGGTTCCATCTCCACAACAGCGCCGTTCAAGTTGCCACTGTCGTTACTCAACTCTGCAGACGCCAAGCTTCTCTTGGCGCCTGCTCGGTTGTTTTTGCTGGTCTCTCCAGCCAGCTCTCTCGTCTTTGGCTCAGTGACGTCATCTCCTTCTCTGCTGTCTGCTAGCTTGGCTTTCTTGTTTTTCCGCGTTGTCCGCGTTCCGCCGCTTTTCTCCACGCTAATTTGTCACTTAGCGTGGAGTTTAAACCCCCTGTAAGCGTAAGGGGTGCGGCAAACTGTTCCTGCGGGATTGCCTCGATTTTGGCAACCCGCTCCTGTAGTGCCGTGTGTGCTAACCACAGTTTCACAAAGTTCCACTGTAGCTCGCTCAATCGGCCGCACAACGTACCGTGAGTTGGTTCCTGGGTGTCACAGGCTCCACACGGAGCCGAGTGCGCATCCTCGGGGAGCACGGGGTTGAGACAACCCCCGTGAAACACTTTTGAGCAGCCTTGGCTGCACACAACCAGTTGTTCACCCGTTTTTAACGGGAGCGCACACTTCGAACATCCGAACATCACGACTGCTAGCAGACAACTTACTGTTTACAAAAGCTGCAAAGACTAGTTTTATGTTATAAAGGGTAGTCACCATTTCTCTGAGGCCAATAAAGCCCATAGACTTTTTTAGTGTTATTTGCTGCTGAATTTTCTCAATCTAGACATACCGGGTCGTTCATCAGTTCTTGCTTGACCAACCGATATTCATCGTAAACGCGAAACTCAATTGTACAAACGACCGCTAGCTTGTCTACAATCGAGAGAATGTTCCCCTTGTGGGAGAACACAATTCCAGCCTTACGCGATCACACTTGTTATATGAAGATAAAACCGTGAAAAGTACATTTGCAAATTTTCAAAATAAAGCAAAGCCGTAAACTGAAAAAAAATTGGCACGTTCTACAACTTACGGTAAAACTGTCGATCTTTGACAAACGATAGGCCATTTGTTTTCAGCAAGACTGCGCACTCGTTCAAACGAGCCATTCTATAGACATATTGCTACACCTATAATAATTGATGAAAACGATTCAAAATAAAAACATACCACCACAGTGTTGAATTCATTTTCAAGCTGAAACGAGCATCAGAATGTTACTATTTAGATACTGATCTAATCTATCAGCGCTTGTTCCGCGAGGCGGTGAGTTAGCCGCGTATCAAAACGTCGAAACCGTTATCCACTGATTGATGGTCCGGATAAGCAGAGGTCACGCAACAACCCTCGGTTATGGGGAGAGGGGGCATCGCCACCTAAGCGTCTAACTGGCGTCTGTTTCCTTTATAACTAGGAGCGGCTCTCAATGCGAGCCATTAAGACTTGATCTGTTGAGCTGAACCTCACGGTCCAGACGATGGACCCACAACTGCGCCGTTTTGCTGAGGAAGCCGACGCATTCAAAGCTTGGTATACTCAGTCCATGGCCGATTTGTTACATCCTATCGAAGGCGAATCTTTCGGAAGACTATGCATCTTAACGACATCGTTCTCGCGGTTTCGCAAACAGTACCGTAAGGTTCACAAGAAACTGGGGTATCTGCACCGGGTCGACAAACAAATCAAGATATGGAGAGTTACCAAAAACTCGTTCACTTCCTTGACAATGGATGTAATTTGGGCGTCCTGGGTAACCCTAAGAAACGTAGCACTTGCGGTGCAGTACTGACCTGTTATTTCTGGATGAGGAGTTGATCGGGCTCACGCTCAAGCTACTGCACCAGTCGCTGTTTCTTTGGCAATGCTACAGAAAGCTAGCTAGATTGACTTAGCCAGCGAGGTAGCATTCACTATGCTCTTCTCCGGCTGTGGCATTGCCTTGCTTACTGCGCGTATGACAACTGGCAGTACGGATTCCAAAACTCTTGAGATGACGTTTGTTATAGTTTCTTGTATGATTGGAGATAGTCTGCGGAGCACTTCTTCTACAATACTGTCCGTTGATGGTTGTGCCAACATATCTGGCTGTTGTGACGGAGCTGCCGGCTTTAATGCAACACGGTCAATGTCCTTTATGCGTGTCGTGTCCGTGGGGATACGACTTTCACCGTCAACTTCTTTTACCCCATTCTTCACAACCGAAGACCAGCTTCGTTTCGCAAAATTGTCGAATGCTTGAATGTTAGATACTGGTACGCAAATCGGGACTGACGGGGCGTCATGCTGCTTCTGTACTATGCTTCGCGAGGCCCTCTTTAGTTGTTTCATGCGTAGCAATCTTTGCGGACATGCTCCCTACGTAGCCTCTTGCTCCCCGTTGCGTAAACAACAGCGGGCCCGAGCGTTGCAATCATTTCTGAGGTGCTCCATAGAACCGCATTTCCGACACCTGGGCTTTGGAGCCTTACAGTTGGCGGCAAAATGGTCCAAACTATAACACTTGTAGCACTGCGAGGGTTCATGATATAGTATGACTCCATGCCGTTTAAGCCCCAGACGCACCTCAGCCGGAAAGCTGTTGCCAGAGAATGTCAAGAAAACGTGCTCCGTTGCGGACACAGCGTTGGTTCTGGGGTTCTTCGCTTTCACCCGAGTCGCTTCTGTGACTCCAGAGGACTGCAGTGCCGGTAGGATCGCCGATTCGGAAAAAAGAAGTATGAACCCCGGTGATCTTGCCCTTCACCGTAGATCGTGTTCCGCTTATCCTCGAGGAGACTTAACTTCCGCTAACTCCGTTAGCGACAGTCGTCTTCCTTCTCCACCACTATGACAAGTTCACCGTTTTTCGTGAAGCAAGGCTCTTCCATCTTCCTCCGACGACCCTCGCGATCTCGTCGCAAATCTCGTTGAAGTGCAGCTCAAGAGCGTTGTCAGCCGCGGAGAAGATTACGGCTACTTGTCTGTTAAACGTTCCTTTTGGCGGCACGATTATCTTTGGAGGACGGGTAGGCTTATGCCGGGTCACCGTGGTGAACTCCAGATCGTTCTGAGGTTCCTCACCGGGTCGAGCTTCCTCGGTTGCTTCGGTGGCACCCTCCACGATCGCCAGGTAGGGTTCAGCCTGCGATACTCGCATTTCTTTGCTACGAGTATCTTCCGCGGGGCTTGATGCAATCCGCTGCCCGCCACTTGTTTTTCGACGGCAAGCCGGACCGCCCTCTCCACTAGCTGCTCCATTAATACATTCATCCTTTGGCGCCGCAGAATCTACGCGCAGCGATGCACGTTGTTCCAGCGGTTTCTCCTCTTGCCGTTTCCTCGGCTGGTTCGCTGCATGACCGGCAGCTGCGCCGCGTCTGTTTACAAACAGGATATGATTTGTATACAGACGAACACAGGCCGGGTTGTAGAATAATATTAATGCTGCTGACCGTAACGGGGGGGGTGGTGGCAGTTGTGGCGTCGATAATGAAGTGAGTGATGGTGTCTGGCGAAAAAATGGTGATGATGGCTGTGGTGGTGATGGTGATGACGACTATGAGTGGTAGCTAACTGGGATGAATGATGATGACGATAATGATGCACTAATTATGATTGCGCTGAAGGTGATACATGATGATGAAGTGTAGTAATACTGGGTGTTAATAGTGATGATGGTTGTGGTGGTGATAGTGATGACGGCTATGAGTGGTAGCTAACAGGGGTGGATGATGATGAGGATGCACTCTTCTATTTGTCGAAGAGCTAAGAGGACGCTTCGACCTGCCGGCATCTCCCAACTACGTCAACGGAGCAAACCCAGACATGGAAGGGGCCAAGCCGATCTAACCGCTATGTGGTGACTAGCTTTGAGATTTTGTTGTTTGACAAAAGCTAACTCATGAAAACGCTACATTTACTCTTCATAAAAAGAGCGAATTTACATATTTACATATCACATAATAATTGTAATCGCATGAGTAATGTTGTAGTTTTCTAATTCAGAGACAACCTCGTCCATGATTTTCACGATCGCTTCTAATTAATTATTTTGAACAAGCCCGTGCACCTCTATCCTAGATTAGCTCTTCCAAAGTTTTTTTCTGATATTGCTTGTTTTTCGCTACGTGACAATAAATTTCATACATCATCATCGTATTTATTTCACTCATATTGAGTATGCATATAACATGAACAATTATACATATTATACAATTATACACTCAGCTCCTCGCGGCATGTTATACGAGAGAGCCAGTGCAGTGATCTCTTCGCAAGGGCCAGGCAGGCAGATGCATGAAACTTCGTACACGCCTGAGAGCACAGTCGACAGACGCACTCGGTGTACTCTTCGTGGAAGCTCGTATTCGAACAAACCAGGTGATGATAGCCATGAACTATGTATCTGGTATAGACGTGGCGATTGTCACACGCAAGACCAGACCAGAGGTGAAAGGCCCTGAAAATATCCAGGTCTCCGACCTCTCGTCGGACTTGTTCAACTTTATTTTCCCATTCCGAGATAAAGCTCTCGAATGGTACTGTACGCGGCGTCTTCAACCTTAATCGAATGATCTCAACAACTGGTGCACAGGCCTGACATTAGGTACACAAAGCGGCTCCTGCCCGCATTGACAGGCAAAGTACTCGCTTCATGTACATTGTAAAACACCTTTCAAGCAACCAAAGTTTGCCCGAGTGAGGTGTTCCCATACTCTGTCAAGACCATACATCAGGGCCGGAACAACCTTGAGGTAGAAAAGCGCCACTGCCGTCGGGACGGACAGTCGCCGGACATCGCCTATTTCTCCATAAAGAGAAATTAGGGCGTGTGCGCGCCTCTCTCGACGATGTGAGCAGTGAAGGTCGTCCCAGTATAATGAAGCCGAAGCCCCAGATACCGAAAGAGTTAACGAATTCCAAGGAGTTGGCCGCCGCAACGTATAACGTCTTTAGCAGCCAATCGACCTCCTCTTCTGAATTTCATAGCCTTGGTCTTCTAGGCGTTTATTTCCAGCCCTCTTGAGACAAGGAACACCTCCGCCAGAGAAGTGATGCGCTTGATGGCACCCAGGTCGTGATGAGCGACCACTATGTCATCTGCGTACATCACAACTGTGGCCTTCTGGAACTCTTGTCGAATATAATCAACAAAATCGGCAAGCAGAAGAGTGAAGGAGACGCAGCTCAATGGGTCGCCTTGCGGGGTTCCCACATTTTGCCTTACCTGCAACACTTCCTGCTCACCTTGTACCAGTAAGGTGTCCTCATCAAAGAAACTGGAAATTACGCCAAGAAGAGAGCCACCAAACCCTGCGTATCGGAATGACTTCACCAGGAGATCTCGAGGTGCTTTGTCGAAAGCCTTGACGCAGTCTATAAAGACTGCATACAAATGGCCTCCGGGCTTTGCCACAGCTCGCTCTATCTCTGACTGAAGCACATGGATTGCATCACGCGTTCCTCGACCTCTTCGAAAGCCGAATTGCTCCGGTGGAAGGGTCTGGTCGACAACGTACTCGATCCGTTTTATAACCAATTTGCAGAAGATCTTCTTCAGCGTCCTTTCAGACGCTATACCGCGGTATAAGTTTGGGTCTCGTCTGTCATCACCATGCTTACCCTTAAATAAAAGAGAAAGCCTGGCAATATGCCAGGCTCCTGGCATTTGTTCCCTCTTCATGATCTCGTTGAAGAAATCACAAGATGGTTTGCCAAAAGTGGCTCAGACTGCACCCAGTGCTCATAGTACACTTGGTCTGGCCCCGCACTCTTTCCTCTCGGAAGAGAGTGCAGAACCTGACGTACTTCTTCTACCTCAAAGGGCAGATTCATAGTATCCTGATCCAATGTGAGCGGGTGCTCAATCATTGGAGCCAGGCGTACCGTCTCGCGGTTATATAGAAGACCGGTCAGGTGACTCGTTACCTGTTCGTCGCTGAGCAGGTGGTTCGCCCCCCTACGAGGCCGTACGACGTAGGCTGAGGGCTTGCGCTCCGCTCTTTCGAGCAGTCGGATTTCCTCCCGCCTAGCGTATTCACGCTTGTGGTCAAGGCATAGCTTTATGTAAGCTTTTCTACTATTGAAGTAGTCAAGCCTGCGTCTGGCTAGCAGCTGTGGTGGTGCCTTTACCCTCGCTTGGCGCAAAAGCTCGAGCACCCCACGGTGGGCGAGATAGCAAGCCTGAGAAAACCACTGTCGTGATCTCCTCTGCCCCGGTCTCTTCCACCTGACTGCACTTCTCATGGTTCTCTCTAGCAGTTCACAACAAGTATCCACATCACAGCCCACCTCGAGGCTATCAACCTCTAATAGTGAAAGGTCAACACGCCTCGTGGGGACCAGGTGTGGGTCGCCTTGCTGCTTAAACCAGATATCTGGAATATTTGCGACTGCTGACACCGGTAGGTGCTTCCTTGCAGCCACCTCGAGAACATCGAAGCTTTCAACTTCGCCATCGACAAGGTTGTGAAACAGTAGGTCAATGGTGCTGCTTCCGTTATGACTTATATACGTGTGGTCTTCGCGTGCATTTGCACATCTCAGACCAAAGTATTCCATCAACTGGAGCAGCACCTCTCCTTTATCGTTAGTAGCCCCACCATCAATACGGGCATTGAAGTCGCCACCGACGATGGTTGGCATAGACAGGTCGAAACCTGATATACCGGAACTCACCGTGTCAGCGACCTCTGCCGAGTCAAGATGTGGGGGGAGGTAGAAGACGGCTATGTTCACCCTCATAGACAAGAGACCCACATAGAAATCGTTCTTCCTCACACATTGAGCCGGCGGTAAACGTTTATGTAGGTAGATTGATAATCCACCCACTGGTCTACCACGGCCTCCAGCAGGTAGAACTGCCAGCTGGTGGAACCCTCGCATATTATTGATATGCAGTTCCTCCCGCTGGTAGGTCTCCGTAAGGAGTGCAATGTCCACCGACGTAAGCATGTCAACTCGCGCTAGGTCTATTGCTCCTCTTAGTCTCTCACAGTTCCAAAGAAGCAGCCGCAGAGACCTAGTAGTCTCCACGGTAGCATCTCTAGATCTGTTCAGTCACTTGCGAAGAGCCGGACCGCCAGGCGCGATAAAGCTTTCCATAACCATTTTCTCGTAGGGAGCACCACCAACCCAACGACGAAATAGGATACCTTTTGGCCAGAACTCACTCTTGCTGCACTTTGCGTACTCGCCGTCACCCAGCACTACACAGAACACGGCATCATTTCCCTGCGTTCGCATTTGAATACTGCCTTTACACAAATGCTCCTGTTAACGAGCCATGTGTGTAGGTTGACAGCTGACGTTTTCGCCGCCAGCCGTGCTACTCTCAGCGCGCTGAACCTGCCTGGCCCAGCATACACTTCAAGATCTTCTACACCATCAGCTGCACTGCCTTTCTGCATACGATGCCTTGTTTTGCCGCTCCTCCTCCGTTGGACGGTGACAAAACCATCGTGGTCTTCCTCGTCTTTCCTCGCCTCTGCGGTTGTCTCCGTTGGCGACGTTGCGGCCGCTGCCGCTTCCCTTGCCGTTGGCGTGTTGTCATCCATCGGCTCATTTTCTTCGAGGGTAGTGGCGGTGTTGTTGTTGCCGCCGCTACTGCTACCGCTGCTGTTAAGACCAGCTGCTGTAGCACTGCGCTTGGCGCCGCAGAGACCGGCCTTGCCGTTCTCTCCGGTGGCGCTGTCGTCGATCGGCTTTGTTGGTACAAGCAGATCTCCGCCTTCCGTCAACCGTGACTTCTTGTTCTTCCGCGCTTTCCGTGTTCCGTCCGTTTTCTTCACGCTAACTTTTTCATTTAGCGTGGAGTTTAAACACCCCTCGATGGTTTCGGGGTGCGCAAGTTGCTTCAGGGGAGCCGCTTCATTACTGGCGACTTGTCGCTGGAGCTCCGTGTGTGATGCCCACAGCTTCACTAAGTTCCACTGTAGCACACACAAACGTTCCTTCATAAGGACCAAGTTGGGTTCCACTGATTCACAGGACCCGCACGTCACGAACTGTGTGTCCTCGGGGGGCACGGGGTTTAGGCACCCCCCGTGAAACACAGTAGAGCAGCCTTGGTTACAAATAACCAGTTGTTCTCCCGTTTTAAACGGGAGCGAACACTTTGCACATTCGAACATCACGGTAGCAGACCACACACGGCATATAAAATTTCATACATGAAATTCCGAAGGGGCGGCCGTCTGGCCAGGGATGACGTGCTTCAAATCAGGGGAAACGAATTAAATTTGTAAATAAATTCACATCCCTAGGGCTCACCTTATCAACAAGGGGCAGTAGTTTTTCGATCACATATCCAGGAGAGGGTTAGGAAGGCCACTATCGCAGCCGCGGCAGTTAAATGCCCACATATGCTTTCGGTTGATGCAGCAGTAGCTCTATTTGGGATACAGATAGCACCCATCGCCACATATGGCATTTCACTAATATGGGATAAGGTGGGAGTAGACAAATTGCGTTTAATTGATGGGGTAAGGTTTTTCTTTCTAAAGAGAGTTTTTGCGCTTTCAAATACATCAGAAATAGGGTGGTCCACGAGTTGGAAGGTGGCCCACTACTGTCAGAAGAGCTACAAAAACGATGGAATCTAAAGAAAACGTGCGCCTTTGACGTCTATATGCGAAACTGGCAAACCAAAATTAGCGAGGAAGACATAGGAATTTATGGGACAGCAGCAATGAGAAGCACTGGGTGGAGGGCTAGCGAGGTGAAAGATCGCCATTTAACAACGGCCTTGCAGCCCACGGAATGTATTACGTTCTATGCAACGTGGAGGGCTTGCATGAACCATAAGACAAATGTCGATGCAAAGAATGCTGGAGTAAATGTGATAAATACTACGCCGCAGTTTGTCCGGCGGTTCGGTTCATAGCAGAACTGGCAAAACGCTAGATCGATTGTTGTGTCGAAAAACGGTGATGTAACATAAACACACTTACCCAGCCCGGGTGTTAATAAATAAATAATAAAATTTCATACACTTCAAAAACACCACCAGACTAGATAAGCTACGTTGATTATAACTGAATTAAGTGCAAAAACGCCAATTAATGTATACACTAACTTAATGTACAGCTGTTGGTGTGTGTTCTTCCACGGTAAATTGTCTTTTGCAGACATCAGCAACTGGGCAAGGAGCTTTCCTGCCGCATCTGGAGTCACGCTGGCAGAGCACCCAGCTTATTCACCCGACTTCACACCGTGCTTGTCGTCGGCTGAAAAGAGGGCTGCTTCGAACAGTGCTGTCGTGTTCCGTGCCTGTGCTCTATGTTTTCATCATTTGACACAGGCCTACCTTGGCAATCCATGACTTTCTGCGTGCCAATCGGTTGATTCTGTCCTCTTGCTTAGTTTAGTGCTACAGTCATCCGTTATTTTACGACAAATCACAGTCAGGCAGACTAAGTTAAGTTCACCGTAAATTGACTCGGTTGTACGTACGCATTTTATTTATGTGTTTCCTCCGTCTCATATGTGGACAAAAACGTCAGTTGTCACAGGACCAAACGCCAAGACGTTCGATTTTGCAGCCCAAAAGCTAAAGTATGCACAAGATGTGCAGATGTTGAAGGCGGTCTCTTTGCATGCAGCCTCCAGCCTGCGTTCTTAACAGGACCAACACCGAACACGTCTGTCCAGCATCTGTAAGCTAACAAGCGAAGAAGTCTTTGCCTCAATGACTAGAAGTGACAAACATTTTTGAAGAATATACTCATGGCAAAACCTATGTCAAATAACCGCCGAGAAATAATTTTCTAGTTACCCTTCTACACAAAAAACTGCTCGGTAAACCTACACGAGAGAGACATTATATATATATATATATATATATATATATACAATCTCCTCTAGTGTAGGTTTCCCGGGCGGTCTTTTGTGTAGAAGAATATATATATATATATATATATATAACCCTAGTAGAAAACAAAACCTCAAAGGCAATCATGTGTAAAGTTAGAGAGCTGGATACGACTAAAGATTGCAATATTCGACCGCTTAAGCTTTTTTGTGAGTGAAACGGGCTAAGGCTGCCATAATTGAATAGAAATAAAACTCAAAGCTCTATGTACTTTCAGTAAAGTCAACGCCTTTGAGGGCATTAGAAAGAAAGCCGTTGACAAGTAAAGAACAGAGGTATATAGCGTGTGATGTATTCATTAAGCGTAGTGCATGTAAAGCGGATCCCCATTAGACCATTTTTAGATATAGGGCTAAGCAGGTCAGCTATTATAAGCTCCAGAACATTCAAAATAACTTTAAAGGTGAGTGTCTTGTGGCATTTCTCCAGCCTGCTGCTTAGGCTAATACGCGGGTTGCATAACCTTAGAAGGACTGATCAAGTCAGTAATGAGGCATTTAATGCGAGTCTCTTTCAGGTTTAAGTTCCAAAGTTTCAAGAACAAAGTTTATTCAGCAAAAATAAATACGCATTCAACACATGTCACACATGAGCATGTACACAACACCGCAGAGAACTCAAAACATGCATGTCCCGTCCAAATCACCGTCATACAGTACATATATATATATATATATATATATATATATATATATATATATAAATATATATGATTGATTGATTGATTTATTGTTTGCTTGGCATGTATACCTAAATACACATGTCACCCTTTATATCAGGGGCGCTTAGAGCGGCAGCATATATATTACCATGCATCCATATAATCCTGTCTAGAACAGCTGTTCAATCTCAACGGTGCGGACGTGTTTGTGTGTGGCTCTTAGAAAGTACTGCTAAATCTAGAATTTGGCGAAGAATCCTTAAGCATCCACGAACTCAGCAACCTCTGAGACTAGTAGAATCGACTAGCGAAAACTCTGCTGCTTACTTTGATGCAAATTAACTATTGGTGCAGTGTCTTCTTAAACACTTATCATCATCATCAGCACCACTCAACTTCATTATCACTTGCCAGCATCTTTGATCTCATCAGCACCCCACAGTCATCGCCATCATCAACTTTATCATCGTTTCTTCTTCACTATCATCGCCATCAGTGTAATTGGAGTCCTCACCACCATCCTAAACGTCATCATCATCTATGTGCTCTACTTTTTCCATCTGTTACCACTTTCAGCGACATCATCATTAGTACACTTTAACTATCCTCGTCATCATCATCATCTTTGTGGTTTACCTTCTCCATCAGTTAACACCTTCAGCGTCATCATTATTAGTACACCTCCATCATCAATATTACTCTTCACCTCAATTAGCCATCACCCACAGTCATCATCATCGCTGCCACTGTCACCACCACCAGCCATCATCACTAAGTTTATCATTGACATCGCTGCAGCTTCTATCCTCGGTACGTAATCATTATCGAACGCTATACTTAGCGTTATAATATCGAACATCACACTCAGCGCGGCCTGCGTCCGCCTGTAGTCAAACAATATTATGTTTGTAAACAGGCGCGGCGCAGCAGCTGGTCATGCCCGTGACCGAACGCCACCGAGACGGCAAAGGAAGGAGCCGCCCGAACCACGTACACCGGTGCATGCAGAACGTGCAGTGGTATCGGATGAACGTATTAATGAAGCAATCAGCAATGCGGGCGGTCCAGCTTGTCATCTAAAGAAGAGTTGTGGGAAGCGCGCGGCATCAAGCCCGGTGGAAGACACTCGCAACAAAGATATGCGTGTATCGCAGATTGATTCTTCTCCAGCGAGCACGGAGGTCGCCAGCGAAACAACCGAGGGGGCGTTAATGGGGGAAAATAAGGACGCGGTGCAGAGAACGCTTACTAAAAAGAGGGACGATGTAACAACAGTCACTACTGACGTTCAAGAAAAAGAAGATCTCACCGACGATGATGGTTTCCAAACAGTGACGCGCAACAAACGATTGCGTGAGTCAAAGGTGGTACTCGCCAACAGGTGCCTGTAATATTTACAGCTGATGATAACGCTTTGGAGACGCGTTTCAACGACGTATGTCACTGCATTGCGCAACACATCAAAGGCAAAGTTGAAGAACCTCGATTTACTAGAAATGGGGAACTCGTTATTGCAGTAGAAGACGAGGTTGACAGAGGTACTTTGTTATCTCTGCAAGAGTTGGCAGGAGTTAAGGTATCTGCGAGAATAAGCGGAGCTCGCTCCTCAGTAAAAGGCAAGATTTCTGGTGTGCACCCTTCTATATCCGAAGCAGCCATTTTAGCTTCTCTCACATCATATGGAGTCTCCAAAGCAGTTCGAGTGAAAACAAAGAATCCAAGCACTAATGTTGTAACGGCAACGGAGCATGTTATTCTGACCTTTGCGGGCAACAACTTTCCAGCAGAGGTCCGCCTGGGACTTAAACAACACGGGGTCATATTGTACCGCAAGCCTATGCAATGCTTTAGATGCTTTAGCATGGATCATTTAGTCACCAGTTGCAAGATGACAAAGCCGAGATGCCGGAGGTGCGGGTCACAAGAGCATTTAAGGAAAGACTGTAAGGCAGAAGCCCGCTGCTGCCTATGCAATGGTTGCCACGAAGCCACCTGGGGGTCCTGCCTACATAGGTTGCGCCGCATGGACATGCTAAATAAAACGTCGCGAAACATAATACAAAGGCAGACGGAAGCCCTAAGTATTCCACTCTGCGCTCCAGTAGCATACGTACACGCGTCGGATAACTTCTACAAACGCAGTTGGTCTTCTATAGTAAAGAACGGAATTAAAATAACCAACGACCCCGCAGAGAGCAGGATGCTCGGAAAGCAAACTGCGCCGGCTGAAAAAAGACCATCTGTGGCCAAAAATAGTGATGGTCTTGTCCAATCTATCATGGATAAATTATCCCTTGTATCGTAGAAGCTGTACAAGCGGCAATCACCAGTGGCATTGGTAAAATAATGCCATCTTTATTCTCGCAGCTGTTGGGTTCAGCGAGCTCCTTTATAACAAAGAAGCACCCTGAAAATATTGAGATCGGAGATGCACTCCGGCACTTAATCGAAGCGTCCCTACGAGAAGCGCTTTATGTCTCCACGAATGAAGTGACTCCAGATACTGATGGAAAAAGTAAGAGTAAAAGGCACTCGTGACCAAAACACGCACGTGCAGGTGTCACGGCGAAAGACCTTTCAAGACCGAGCCAGAAACAGCAAAATCAAATCACCTTCTTTTAATGGAATAGCAAAAATATCAAATCAACCTTGGCCTTTCTTCCTCTGACTATGGATTCTCAATATGACGTGCTGGTTCTCACTAAGACCTGGGTCACGGAACCAGCTGTTTTTTCTGGTTGGTATCTAATAGAATGCCTTGGACAACGGAGTGAAGGCCTTGCAAGAGCAAGCGGTGGAGTAGCTGTACTATATAACAGTAAGCTTAATGGTATAGAAGCACTATACACAGAGGACAACTGCGTTGTACTTGCAAGAAGCCATCCATAAATATAATTGCAATGTATTCTAGTCCATCAGAAGCTAATCCGGACCTCTTGGAAAAGCTAGTGTTTTGCTTGGACAAAGTCGACCTTAACAAAACAACAGTGCTTTGCGGGGATCTCAACTGCCCTCTTGACAAACCGGACAATGTTAGAATAGACGCACTTATCAGCACGCTCTGGCCTTTGGTACTAGACGACATCTTCCTGTTGCAATGTCGCTTACGGTACATTATCAGGCAGCAAGCCAAAGGCGGCAACGGTTAAACGCTGCCATTGACTCAACCCGCTTACTGGAGCTCTCGTCAGATGTTCTCCCTGTTTCGAAGTATATGCAACACAAGTTTAAAATGTCATACTGCACAGCGTGGGTCCCCAGCCGAGTAAACCTCGAAAAACCTGTTGGTATACCCGAGAATGCCGATCTCTGAAACATTGTATGATTCAGACATATATCTTGGCAAAAAGTCGCCCGGAAATGACCTTCCTGTATACGAATGCCAGTCGGATCTATAAAAAGGCAGTGCGTAGAGCTAAACTGGAGCACGAGATAGAAGCACAAAACAAGCTTCTCAGACAGTCCCAGCTTCATCCACTAAATGGCTACGCTCCGAGATGAGCTCAACAGCCTGTCCAGTATCACCTGAGAGGCTGCATAGTTATTTTCGACAGATGTTTGCCAGCTCATCAACAAGTCCCAGTTGCATCTGGGTCTTTGCCTCGCATCAAGCCTTTGCCTCGCATTCGGGAGGACTGGGTTAGAGACCCAGAGCGGCAACTCTTAAATTGGTTTGCATGGTTTCCAATTTAGACAAGGTAAATGCCGGAGTAGATTAAAAATTTGCCATGACATGAAAAAACTGTAGCCGGGCATTAGCTTAACGAAAATCTTTTTTTTTTTTTTTATCTTATGTAGTGTATGCGTGATTGTAGTGGCGCTGCGCCTATTTCGGTGCACACAGGTATATGGTATCTACCAATATAAAATTCTCCAAAAAATCTACGATAGGCCATACGTTTTCAGCAAGACTGCGCACCCGTTCAAACGAGCCATTCTATAGACATACTGCTACAGTTATAATAATTGATAAAAACGATTTGAAAAAAAAATATTTAATAAATTATAAAATTATATTACACCACCACTAACGTTACGATTAAGAACGCGTAGATTTGACTTGCACTCGATAATTTTGAAGCGATAAGACTCATATGCCAGAAATTTCCATCTTTCCTGTTCCACCTCGGCGACCTGCACAGATAGAGCGGATGGAAACCGTCATTGAGACAGTGTACTATTATTTTGCCCGAGTGTTCAATGTCAAGTGTTTACTCGTACTTCTGGTGTAATACTGATGTTCGGTGGTAGCTCCGTATTTTCTAAACAAACACATTGGTTTAGGTTTTAGTTAGTCTAATATTGTTCACTCCAGGGCCGTTTTGCTATCTGCCACGACGCTTATTCTGGTAATCTTTTCAATCTCATCTTTTACGTCACAGCCACGTATCAAAAGGGCGAAACCGTTATCTACTGATTGATGCTTTAATTAGATCGGCTGGTCCCGATAAGCAGAGATCACGCCAACAACCCTCGGATAAGAGGAAAGGGAGCATCGCCGCCTGAGCGCTTAGCTTGGCGTCGGTTGCCTGTATAACAAGCAGCGACTTTCAATGTAAGCCATTCAGACTTGATCTGCTAAGCTGAGCTTCACGGTCAGGAGATTGTGTGTCACCAGCTTGTCCTGATTGCGGTAGCGTTGTTTCATTCAAAAGTCAAGTCAACGCAAGAGATGATGGACTCACTATTGCGCCGGTTTGCTGAGGAAGCTGACGCTTTCAAGGCTTGGTGTACTCAGTCCAAGTCCGATTTGTCTCATCCTGTCGAAGGCAAATCTTTCGGCAAGCTATGTGAACTGTCTACATCGTTCTCGCAGTTCCACAAGCAGTACCATGAGGCTCAAAAGAAACTAAAGGATCTGCGCGCGCTCGACAGGCAACTCAAGACACTGGGAGTTAGTAAAAACCCCTACACTTCTCTGACCATGGATACGATTCAGGCGTCCTGGGTCAGTCTAGGAGACGTGGCAGTCGCGAGACAAGAAAATCTCAACTCGGAGATGCAACCTCATTTAAACAAGCTGTGCCCACTAGGTCATGCAGTTTTGACGTGCTATTTCTGGATGAGGAGTTGATCGGGCTCGCTTTCAAGCATCTGCACCAGCTCCTCAGCCAGATAATGTGCATCGGCGAACATATGCAGTTTACACGGCTCCTGTATTTGTTGCCAGTTCTAAGCACATTCGGTGTATGTTTATATATTTCGATATATGGTTATGTTTGTCGGTATATAATGCATTTGAAACCATAATTGCAAACAAATAAAACTAGATTTTAGTTAAAAGTAATTATAATTGTCTTCACTGGGTAGGCAGAATTGCATATAGTTGATAGGTGAATAAGTTTGTAGCATGCAATACCTTTTATTCGTACGTATATAAGAAACAAACACTGTGAACACGTGTAATTACTGCACGATACTCGTTCTGCTCCGTTGTACATTGGAGGATCTAACAAACTTTTCGCATTGCTTTCGTAAGGCGGACCTCATAAATGCAAATGCGCAACGGTGGAGCTACAACCCATGTATCTATATGTCTCATCCGGTTGCGAGGCGCACGCCAATGCAGTACGCCATGGGTTCGATTTACTAAAGGGTCTGACATGTTACAATTACGCGACCTGCTACAAACGCAATTCGAGACCAGTCCCTATGATACTTTTCGTTACTTCTAAAGAAAGTCTCTTATGGACGTTATAGCGTACGGAGTCACAGTACCCCAGAGAACTAGAAATGGGTTTCTTTGGCCAAATTTAGTATCACTAGTACCGGACGAATTCCATCAGAATTTACTGGGCGACACTGGGTAGTTGCCTAAATCGACTCAGGTCAGTCTGGATAGTGTTGCCATCCTGGTCTTACAGTATTCAAAAAGGAGAGGCTACTGCATTTCTCATCAAGTATTCGCTGAAAATGGTGGGCAACGAAATACTTGAACGCGCTAAAAGAAGAATTACAGTAATCCCCCCAGTTATGCAGCTACCCCTTGTCCCATAAGTCCTGACTCGCCGCAATTTTTACACTACTGCAAGAATATGGCCCAGTCTCTAGTCGATAGCAATAGATTGGCACTCAGCAGGACCCTGCCTGTCAGCTCCTCCCCCGCCCGTTTTAGCACGTCTCTCTTAACGGAAATCACCCAAGCGTCTTTTAGAGCTGAAAGTATGTCATCTTCGCTGAAGCCGTGATCAGCCTTCATGATCCTGAATGGATGACGCCAAATTTATACTCTGGTCTAAAGCGGGGGTGTAGCTTAAACATTTCGCCGCATAACCATCGAAGTTTTTCTGAAATGGTCTACTTGTCAATGACATTACACCACAAGCTGTTTTCTCCACTTTGCGTGCCACCTACAACACGGAACAGTCCAGTTGTGTTCTTTATAGCCTCTTCACGAACAGCATTAAGCTGGACATTAGCCTTTTAATTTCCTTTGACTGCTTATGACGATGTTAACTATCTGAGACCGTTAGTCCTCATTGGCACTTTAATTAGCAACGGTTTAGCTGTTGCATATTGGAACTCGCTACTATTGACAGTTGCTCTACGTGAGGATTCTTGCATTCCACTTGTTGCCACCGGTCTTGTTTCGGGCGAACCACTGTCTTATGTAGACGGACCAGCCGCAGCAGTTATCACGTAACTCAACGTTTTTGCCATCTCGTTTGCTTCTTTAGCTCCCCGGTAGCTTTAGAAGTAGCTTCACTCACCAGCGCAGCCTTACTCGAAGAGTGGCAACATGAGGCGGTGTCGGTTACATGTGGGCACACTACAGAAGTCAAAGACTGCAAAACTCGCGCAATAGATCACTAGAGTGAGCAGAGTACAATGAGCATTACGGCGGTGAGTGTGAAAGAAGCTTCGGTGCTGTCACGCCGGAGGAGGAACTCCCAGAAACACGCTAAGTATACTGCATATTCGGCGCTCTTGTGCAATGATAATAGCAAATAGCACAATGATGTACGCCAAACAATAAAAACAATTGAAATATAAAGGTACGCTTCTGCGTTTCTAATTAGTTCGGTCACTTTCCGCCAGATGCTCGGGTAACGACGAACATTTACACAGGTAGCAACAATCACATTTCGTCCTACAACTCGATGACACTCGCAATTCATCAAAGCTCAAACTTCGCAACTATCGCGTTTCAAAACAGGTAACAAACTCTGATAACAAGGCAAAGGAATTTCGATATTAACATCCTGCCATGAGGACTCAATCTGCCGAGCTCTGATTGTTTGCTACCTGCCGGAAGATAGGCATAAACCATACACAGTTACCATTGAGCAGCTAGATAAACGACAACAACAATCTGCACAGAAGTGAACTACTAGTTTGGTTGAAAGCTGCCGCCACGGGTCAAGGAAGACTAGAAGCAAATCTTACTCTTATTAAGAGAATAAGCCACTAGATGTTATAAGCGAGCCAGCGCAAGGTCCCTCGACCCGCCCTTACGAACATTGAATTGGTTACGCGATAATTAATTTATAGGGCCGTAGGTGTCGATCTAACCGTGCCAATACAAATTTCTAGAAGCATCTTTAAAGATAGCCAACTACCGAGGTTGACCTATAGTTGGCTGCGAGGTTACGCTCTCCTTTCCGTTAATATAGAGGAAACACCGCCTCAATGAAAAAATACTCGTCGCTAGGAACGTTTTTTTCACTAATCAGAGGAGAGAGATGTTCGACCGTGGTTATTGCCTGACGTAGCAACGAACGGTTTAGCTCGTCTGCAAACCTCGTTCGGGTTTTCTAAGCAATGTCAAAGCCAACTAGTCATGTCAATGGTAATTGCACCAGTATCCTGACTTCTATACAGGATTTGTTAATAAATTCCAATGGGCGTCATGACGTAGTTCTTGAGGACGATTGTTATAGAATGTATGTCTTGCAGCTGGATGCGCTTTGAGGTAAAGACAACGACTGCTTATATAGGCGGAATTATCCAAAGTTGCCTTATTTTGCATTCTTCGGCATGAAACTGGTCGCACCTGACGGGTCAACTACAGCGCTTGTTTGAAAAATATATGATGACAGGATAATAGTGGTCGGAGATCAGCAACGTTTCAAGAAACGCAGGATAGATAGTGGTGACTTCTTAGCAGTTTAAAGCTAAAATGATCTTAACACGAACTCGACAAAGGTGTGATTATGCCGATCCAATTAAGGGAGAATTCCCTAGCGGGAAAGAACAATGACATCGTTGGGTGGTGGAACCAATAAGAAGTTGACGTAGCATTTCCTCAAAAACAATGCGAGGATAAAGAAAGTGCATTTCGGTAAACGTGTCGTCCTAAAATATTTAGTGGCGTGGTTTCTACAAGGCAGCGTGGTTCTAATAACACCGTATGATATTTATTTGAGGCTTGCGCATTGTTAGGTGTATATGAAACGCCTTGACATTGGCATAGTGGCGACACAAGAGCGAAGACAAAATTTCCACAAGTGGAACGCTCATAGACACACAAGTACACGTTTTTCGGCGGCCCTATTTGCCACGGCGAGTTCAACGCCTTCAAGTGAGTGAGACGCCTAACTCCTGTGGGCCGGATTTCGTTTAGTCATTTAGCACCGGTATTACCTGGCGTCGTCCTAAAATAGTTAACCATTTACAGTTCGGGTATCTACAGAATTAACATTATTTGAAGCATTCAGCCACATACTAGACGACGACGCGTAGCGTTAGAGCAATAAGGCTCAAACCAGATCTACTAGTTCGAGCCCGGTGGCGTGGTAGCATGCGTCTGCGCCTCGCGACCGGAGGAGACACATAGGTGCGCGGGTTCGAACCCCACCGTTGCACATTTGTATTTATGGGGGTCCGTCTATGAAGCATACAAAAAACAGTCCCATGGACGTTAAATCTTGGCTGAGAAGTCAGCCCCGAACGGATTTAAGATTACGACGAGTACTTCCATGCGAATGCGGAAAGCTCCGTCAGCAAAAAGTTAAGGACTTCCATTGCCTTTAAATAGTCCGCCCGCATTCGGCGAAACAATCAAAACTT
>QVRM01001817.1:0-48629 GCA_003439945.1 Dermanyssus gallinae | reverse complement strand
GTTTGAAAGCTAAGCTAGAATGCTCTCCGTTTTCTAGATTTTTGTACTTGTCACTGCTCCACCTACCATTAGTTTATTGCCATATGTAAATTGCAACATGTATCACTATGTGAACGTTGATCATGCTATCTCATCATAGATCATGAACGTTCATATACCAGTACCTGGCACTCTTAATCGTCTATTTACAATTGGCAAGACCCATTTCAGATGTCTCCACTGGGCGTCCACCACTTTATTGTCTCAACTGAAAATACGCTTGTTATCGAACCTAGAACCCCGCCGAAAAATCGGCAGCGCTTGTTCATGCTTCAACGAACTCAATACTCAGTAGTTTCAATAATAGCGCGAAGGCACCGACGCTAGGCCCGCTCAATGCATTCATACCTGCGATTTAAAAAGCAGCATATCTCTCTCTCTCTCTCTCTCTCTGACATATATATATATATATATATATATATACGACCTAGCAAAATGTTTATGCATCGACAGAGACCGGAACGGCTTCACATTGCCGCCCCCGCCTATTAGCTTATTTTAGACATGGTAGAAAAAGACAAATAAAAGTCCCTTAGTGCGAGAGGAATACTTCGTCTTGCGGAATGTTTAATTAGACAACGGCGACGCTTTGTGTTCGTTTCGGCGCGTGTGTCTATGCGACTGACCCTGTCTGTGCCGGCGGCGAAATTCATTATCGCCATATTGAAAAAAAAACAAAGTCTCGTATGGTGGCATCTGGGCGGCATCCGACGTGCAGCCAATCCACGCGCGAACTCGGTCTCGGTCCTGGCGAAATGGCCGCACATCAGCGAGCGCTGCACATCGCGCTCGAGAAGAAGATTAGCCCTCGACGGCGCCCGTCATCGCCATAATCGGCCATTCGCCATTGTCGTTGAAATGGCTCGGTGCAGCCGCAGAAGAACGAATCCATCCATCCATCCGTCCGCTGCCGACTGCCGTAGAAACCGGCATTCGGCGCTCAAACAATGAACACGTCCCTCCTAAGAAGCCATTGTCCGCTCTATTCATGGCGGTCCACATCATCTAAATTAACAAGAGAACTAGAACAGCATTTTTTCACGCGATCGTTTGCTTTTTGCCTATATATATATAATATCTATATATATATATATATATATATATATATATAATGCAAGACGTACTGGACTACGTCCGCTTTTATGACACCACCGAACTCTCCGAAGACTGCTCGTTACTACCGATAGCGAAAGAAATGATCGATTGTCCAACAAAATATTTTTTAGAAATTGCTCAAACGTTGCTGACCTAACAGCTCCAATTGCGACGACTGATGAAAACGTTGCATCAAAATTCAATGGATACCTACCACAAGCCCTAGATTAAATGGTAGAAAAACTTCGCGTTTACGATCATTCCAAAAATATGTCTTGTCTTAGGGTAAAGGGCGTTATGCTTTCGTCCAAAGTCAGCCCACAGCGCATCAGGGGACCTGCGTGCTGGTTACGCTCGGATGTTTAAATATGACAATCATCACATAACAACGGCATGAGCAATTGTGCTAAATATGGAAGTTAAAAACGTGGTAATAACAATATTGCTGGCAGGATTTTGTTCCCAAAGCAAACACATCAAAAGAGTTGCTTCTCGATCTCAACGAGAGAATATTGGGGAACCTGGTATCCCGTGCAAAAGTACATTGCTGTGTGGGAAATATATCCATTGAAGAAAATCGACTCCGCCCCTATTCGAAGATGCGGAACACAAAGTCTCCAGCGATGAAGCAGCATTCATCATTTTTGTTCGAGGCTATTCGTCCCGTTCGGCGTTCCAGCCGTGTTCCGATTAGTGCCGCCGCCGCACCATAAAAAAGTCGTATATGATATGTATTATCAACTAGGAAATAAATGCATGCGTCTACAAACGCACCCGTGTTTTTTTACATTTGTCGGGCATGGTTCTTGTACCGAAATGGCATAGAACGCGGTCTCCTTAAAAAAAGACAACAATAACAACACAGGTCGACTTCGGCAGGACGAATCGTAAACAAAACTCGTAACTCGATATCTAACGCGCTGCTGATATGGTGACTAGTCCATTCAAACGGGACTTCACAGGAAATGTAAAAAATAGAATAATGTCTATAAATAGGGACCGATCTTTTCGAACGATCATAAAGAAGACCATTGAAATATCTATATGATCGTCCTATAATAAACAAAAACGCTATTTACAGTACGTACGCACACATACCGTGTTTATAAATATAAATCCTACATATGCAGTTAAATGCATACAAACCACCGTACTTATAATATTCCTAACCCAAATT
Organism: Dermanyssus gallinae; assembly: GCA_003439945.1. Classification (NCBI taxonomy): domain Eukaryota; kingdom Metazoa; phylum Arthropoda; class Arachnida; order Mesostigmata; family Dermanyssidae; genus Dermanyssus; species Dermanyssus gallinae. The sequence goes on along the minus strand of QVRM01001817.1, from coordinate 46,318 downwards.
CCGCGAATCTCATCAGGAACAATTGGTATGTGTCGCGTTAAGAGAGTAAGTAAACTCTTAGGGTGACCCCTATCGTGGAGTCGCTCGTTATCTCCCCCACTCCGCCTCGTAGGCAAGTATACGAATATATATATATATATATAATATATGCATATATATATATAGATATATTAATATATATATGCATATATATATATATATATATAATATATATATATATATCTATATATATATATATATATATATATATTATATGTATACACGATTCGTGCAGTGCTAAGCTCTGCCAGGCATGCGCACATATCACAGAATGGAATCTGAACGAGCATGTCGGTATTTGCGTGTCGGCATTTGTCTGTTTGAGCCAATATATATATATATATATATATAGAAAATATTGTGATGATTTATTAATATTATATATATATTATATAATATATATATATGTATACATGTGTGATATGTTTGGGCATATTGCTCATCATGCGTGTACGTTTGTCGCCACATACTGACTACGGTGACGAGAAGCACTATAACAACAGCAGCAGCAGCACAACAAAAACAGTCACTTCGACGTCATCTTCGCTGTTGTTGCTGCTGTTTTTTTGTTTTGATTGGTGGTGTTGTCGTTGTTATCATCAACTTATCAAGAACAGTGACTGAGTAAAACCGTTCCGGGCCAACCAGGCCCTGCTTCGTTTGTTCGCCACGCAGGACCGGTTCAGCCAGCTTCAACAGCCGCAGCAGCAGCAGCAACAACAACAACAGCAGAAGCAATCAATCAAGCATAAAGCAGCACCACCACCACCATCAGCGAAGCTGGTGGGTGCCAACAGTGGATAAACGAGTGGTTCTTGGCTAAGTGCTGGTTGGTTAGTGAAGCGTGGCGGACCCGAAAGGCCCTCAGCCGCCACCAGCGACGTAGATGACGACGACGACGACGAATCAGTTGTCTGGCAAAGTCCGTCGACGACAGCGTTCAGCGTTCAGTGACGGCCCCGTCAGGAGCAACAACGACTATTGCACTAGGACTGCAACAATAGCAACAATACCGCCACCCTCAACAACGACCACTATACAAACCAGAAACAACAACAACAACTACTACTACTACTACAATATCACCCAGCAACAGCAACCACACCACGACTAACAGCAATATACCACCAGTAACAACAAGAACAATACCACCAGAAACAACAACAGCAACAACAACGACAATAGCACCTGCAGCAGTCAGCAGGGCAGCAGGACAACGCTGCAGCGGTATATCCTTGAAATAATTCTGCTGCGCTCTACAAAGCTACTGTTCCGCAGGCGTGTTCCTCATGAAGGCTCATTTCTTCACACTGTGTACGTAGTGCCGCAGAGAAGACGCATGTACCGACGTGCGAACTGGTATACCATCTCGGTGGCCGTTGACTCCACTCGCGATGAGCTTGCATTTTCAAAAACATATTAATTACCTAACAGGTCTGCTGTCTGTTTGTTCCGTTTCATCGCTTAGCGTCTAGCAGGCGGCAGCTATGTGCGTTTTGCTAAGGCCGTTCCGAATGAGAACACACTATTTATCTAATAATATTATAAAAGTGTCTTCTCTTCGATGACGACAACCTGATATCGCAAATGTACGTGTGTACGAGGCAGGAGTAAAAAGAGAAGATGATCCTATCCTTCCATGTTAGGGAAGTTCAGAAAGCGGTGATTTGGCAGGCAGTCGGTAGGTTGTTGGAATCTGAATCAGGCTTTCGTGGTTCATTTTTCTTGCATATCAGTCGTTGGTGGCCGTGGTGGTGGAACATGACGGCCATTGTGGTTGTCTGTTTGTATTGTTTCAAGCGGTGTGTATGTGTGTGTAAGAGAGAAAGAGAGAGAAGCGAGAGAGAGAGGGGGGGATCAATCTCGTGTGCACCTACGGTGGCGTGATGCATTCCGCCTGCGCCTCGCGACCGGAGGAGACACATAGCAGGTGCGCGGGTTCGATCCCACCGTTGCACACTTATACTTATGGAGGTCCGTTTATGAAGCAATTTGAAAACAGTTCCGTGGACGTTAAATCTTGGCTGAGGGTCCCAGCCCAAAACTCAACCTACGGCGGAACAGACGGACCTACGGGGAGGGACGGACTCACAGCCGTGCACGAAGAGGAAAGAGTAGAGGGAGAGAGAAAGAGGGGAAGAGATATAGAGATTGAGCTCGGTGTTACATGAATAGTCCAACTTTCTCGCACGTTGACCGTTATTAGTCTGTTATTGTCTGTCTATGTATCCGTCGGTCCGTTGTTCATCATCATCATCATCATCATCATCCGTATCCATTCACGGTTCGTTCATCCGTCCATGCGTCCCCCGTCTCCGTTTGTTTGTTTGTGTATGCCTCCCGTCATTATCATCACGGCCGGCCTGTCTGACAAGCCGTGCGGCGATGACTACTACTCGACAGACACAACGACGACGAACCGCCGAGGGATGACCGGTCGGTCTCGGCACTACGGCACAAACACGACTCGACCAACAACAACAACAGCAGCAGCAACAGCAGCTGACCGTCGTCGTTGTGGTCGTGGTCGTCGCGGTCGTTGTGGTCGTGGTCGTCCATTTGACAGCCGCTGCCGCCGCGACCGCCACTCGATCTACAATTCGTTTGTCTGTCTGTCTGTCTGTGTGGCTGGCATGGATCTGGAATGGTCAAACTATTTCTTTCTTCGTTTGCGTTCGTTCGTTTTCTTGTTCTTCTTCCACAGATTTTTCATTTCGTTCGTCGTCGTCGTCGTTGTGTTGTTATCGTCTTCTTCTTCTTATTCGTCGTCGTCGTCGTCGTCTTCTTCCTATTTTTCTTCTCTTTCTTTCTTTCCCATCGCAATGATGATTATAATGACGATGATGGTGATGATGGACGGCCGTTGTGAAGTGTGTCAGCAGCAGCATCATCAGCAGCAGCAGCAGCATCAGCAGCAGCAGCAGCAGCAGCAGAAATAGCTAGCCCTGCCAGAAGATGAAGCAGGAGAAGCAGGAGCAAAGAAGGAAAAGCAAGAGGAGGGATTGACTGACCAACCGATGTCGCCGCCACTGCCGTTGTGTCGATCAGCCCGGGTCAGATCGTGTTGTTGTTGTAAGCGCTCAGTGTCTCTCTTTCTTTCTCCTCTCTTCTCTCGTTATTGCGCTATCTATCTCTCTTTGTATCTCTCTCTCTCCTTTTCTTCTCTCTTCCGCCCGCGCCCTTACAAGAGTGGCACGCAAAATAGCAGCAGCCGCATGCACAGCAAAAACAAGCTCCGGCAGCGACGGACTCAATGACCAAACCACAGAACAACCAACTCAACGACAACAACAATCCAAACAGCAAGGACTAGGCAACAACACAACAACACAAACAGAAACAATAGCAACAACAACAACAAAACACAAACAGAAGACCATAGCAACAACAACAACACAACACAGAAACAATAGTAACAACAACAGCTATGACGCCGTAATCACGGCAACATCGAACAGTGGCACAAAAATTATCGAAAACAACAATACCTTTTACAGTGCAACAAAGCTTCTAATAACAAAAACTGCAACAGGCAACCGCAGCAACAACAACAACAACATCAATCAGAGCAATAACAACAGTAACTCATTGACGAAAACCAAACAATAACAGCTACACAGCAAGTACGAAATCACATACCGTTATTACATCATTAGTACCAAAGCACGTCATATTATAAACAAAGTTACCACGCGACAGTATCACCATAAATGCATTCAGTACCAATCCGATAGATATATCCAACTAACACCAACAAAAACAATAAACAGTTGAAACAACAGCACAAAATGTATTTCATTATTAACAGTTACAGCAACAATAATATAACTATGGACCAAACCAGCAGTAACACCTTGTCAGACAGAGCATTGAATCGCTAGAAATCAACAACCATCAGTAACCTATAATTAAAGGAACTGGATTTAAAAGAACACCCCAGTATACTATAGCTAGAAAAGGAGAGCGTTTACGAGAAACATCGATGAGAAGAACGACATAAAGCAACAGGCACTCCGAAAAGAAATAACAACAAACGAGCGACGAGGACAACGGCCATTCATTATAAAGCAAATAAAAAAACAAAAAAAAAACAACAATAACCATAATGAACCAATGAGCAAAGAGTAAGAACAGCCATATAACTAGCTGAAGGCAATGTCACAAACCACAACGAATACAACAACAATATTAGAATATTAACTAACATAACAGCAATACAAACAAAAATAGGACGACATGTAAATCAACTAGTCCTTGATGCCTTTGACGAGCTGTGAACCTTTGTACAAATGTAAATAACCCAGCAAAAATAAAAAAAAATCTCTCTCTCGATCGAATAACTACTACCTTAACGTTACGTTAACAAGAAAATCATTCTTCAAAGGTCGAGCTTGTGGTATTACAAACAGCCACTATAGTCAAAAACAAAGAAAGCTGTATGTGCTTTTTCAGCAACAGCAACACATGCTACTAATTCCAAGTACAGTCATAATGCTATATTCAAAATGGGCAAGAATTCCACAGACACCGACTTCGACTGAAACAATTACATCCCGCCACTTCTGTAAGCATGACCTGCCGGTTCGGCTAGATAGATCGACTAGAATAACTACTACATGATCATAGAACGAGCAGATACAAGCACTCGCAAATGTCTCGATAGATTAGCAACAAAAACTAATCATCAACAGCGGCTTCGTTACGAGTCATCTTTAACATGATACCCGTATATACACACAACGACGGCAGCGGTAACTATGTTTGAACTATGGGAAACATACCTCACTGCGTGCCAAGTTACGTTTCCATCATCAAGTCGTCGACACTGTCTTCACACACAGAGAGACTACACAACACAGCGAATCCAGTGGGGTAAACAGACAAAGCTGACACAGATCGAACGCCTCGTTTCCTTTTCGTTCCGTCGAAATGAAACTTTCTGACCGAAACTCCGATGACCTCTTCTTTTCACTTGGCGCGCGTTCGCACGCACCAGAATACACATATACGCACAGATGATACGCTCATATCCGCACCGACACACTAACACTTCACTTGCTGATCAATGTATCCAAAATCTGACGGGAGTTTTCAACGATCCGTTATGAAGATGACACTTGTTTCTTCACTTGTGCTCGATTTCCCTTTTCCTGTCTCTCTGGTCGGTCGTTTTCCCGCTTTCGAACGGCTGGAAGCCCAAAAGAGAGAAATGTCGCTTTCGGTTTTTATACTTGTCACCTCGCTGTTAGCCACTAACTAGACTTACGACGTAGTCCTTTGTTGCGTTTTGCGCGAAAGTTGTTGTTATTGTTGTTTCTGATGTTGTTGTTGTTATTGTTGTTGCTGATGCTGTTGTTATTGTTGTTGCTGCACCTGCTGTGTTGCTAGCGCTGAGCGTGACAGCCACTCCTCCACACCCCGCCGCAGAGAGCTATCGTATCCAAGGCGAACTGTAGCGAAGATGTAACGACAGGAACACTCACGAATAAAGAGGAGGCGGCTGGAGCAAGAAAACAACACAACACATCGACCACCACCTTCCACCACGACCACCACTACGACGACAACACAACAACAACCCGAGCCTCTGATCTCTGATTCTTTCTCACATTCGAACAGCATTGACACGCTCATTGACGCCGTATAGCGGGACGCATCGCGAAATAAACGCTCAAGCGACGTGGTTCAGCTGGTGATGGCGGCAACGACCGGATAGCACACACAGATGCACGCCTAGATCACGTAGGGTGGTGCGCCTTGCCAATCAACACTTTGGCCACACGCGCACACACTATCACCACCACCACAACCACCACAACCACCACTACAGCTGCGGCAACTGACTGATATTATGATCTAGAACAACTGGTACTCGTTTTCTGCTTTTACTTTAACTCTCAACTACTACTCTACGACTATTCCACTACGACGACATAGATTCTTCACTTCACGTACCCGATGTGTCGCCGTCTACGTTGATAACGCGACCTCATCGTCACGCGACGGCTATTCACTATGATAGTTGGCAAGTAACCTCACGAGGCCGGTCGTCACGAACGTGTACAGGTAGATAGGTTAGCAGGCCTCTGATCCGATGATGATGATGATGATGGTCAGTGATCTTTCATCGATATATCTGGCGGTTATCTATCTATATATCAGCCATCGATTTGGAAGCTGCTAGTCTCGATCTATCGATGTGGGATGATGGCCAGAAGCAGCAGCAGCAGTAGAACAACACTCTGAACGGTAACATCAACCAACCAACCAACCCGACCAGACCAACCAAGCCGTCAGAGCCACAGCGTTTCGCGGGCTCTCCGGCTAGTTCGTTCGACAGGCTGGTGGTTGGTGTCAACTGCCGGTAGTAGGTACGAACTCCCGGAGCCTTTTTCCGCCTGTCTGCCTGTTTGCCTGCCTGTCGTCTTCTACTGCTTCTGCTGGGGGGACGATTTCTGCTGCTTCTGCTGCTGCTGCCTGCCGCCGGTGTTGCTGCAGCGACGATAACGACGAGAACCGGGGAGGATCTCTGTGTGTCTGCTTGCTTGATTGTTGCTTGTTGCTTCGGCAGATTCGTCGCGACCGCCGTGTCGCTGGTTGGCGCTGCTGGCGGTGGCGCTGCTGCTGTTGCTGGAGATGGTGGTAGCGGCGGCGGCGGCTGGCTGGCGTTAGTGTTGTTCTGTTGCTCTGTCGGATCACCACCAGCCACCAATAACAACCAACAACAGACCGAGCGACCGACCAGGTAGGCAACGCAGGCTGCCAGGCTGACAGGAAGGAAGAGGAACCCAAGCAACGAGCAACATCGGCTCTATGCTCATCATCTGCACATGGACGACGACCGAAAATGGACGAACAGACAGACAGAGCGTCAGAGCGATAGTCGCTGGCTCACCCGCTCACTCACTCACTCAGTCAGTCGACGACGACGACGACTTTGGCCCGGGCCGCTGCTATGGTGGCGGCTGACTAGCGCGCCCCCTGGCGGACGAATGCTGAAGCTCGGGCGTCAGAGGCGGTGACTGAACGTCATCGCCGTGAACCGACAGCCAAATAATAACCAACCAACCATCCGGCCGCCGGCCGGTTAGCTATCACGGTGGGAGAAGTCATAGGAGTAATAGCCGTGGTAGTAGCAGTAGTAATAATAGCTCTTGTTGTTGTCGTTGTTGTTGTTGTTGTTGTTGTTGCTGCTGTTGTTGTTGTCGCCGTCGTTGTTGTTGTTGTTGTTGCATCTAATGGGAAGCCAGTACCACCAGCCAGCATTACGACGAAACCACCTGAGATGAGCGGCAAAACGCCACAGCGCAGTAGAATCACAAGTGGTAGGATCTTCAATAGAGATGAGTTATATAGCTGCACAGATTAGCCCGCGCTAGCAACAGCAACAACAACAACAACAACAGCGACGACGAAGACGACGATATGCCTATTATAAATGTATGTGTTTGAGCCATACATGTAACAACAACATGAACGAAGCTGCACGACCCGATAGTATTGTTATTTGGATATCGGTTAATACTACAACCACCTTCAAGGTCGACCTTCAAAAAATCTCATTGAGACGCCTCGCAACCCAAACAAATCCGTGCGGCACCATATCGTTGTGGCTGTTGTTAATGCTGCTTTCAGCTTTTTGTTTAAAGTTTGACAGCATGAGGCAAAGGCGGTCCAATATCATGTGGTGTATATACGCATGCGTATTTAAATATATGTGTGTGCGAACATATATGGCCTTTAGTGATTGTTTAATTTTAGTGGTTATATATATATATATATATATCAAGTTTTTTCCTCCGGTGGGTGAGGAAATATATGGAGACGTCACCGAAGAACCAAAGGCGCACGCACTATCCAACAGAGCCATGCGACGAAGGCCTCGTGCGGCTTCCTGACACGACATCCACCGTAATCATCACCGTCATGATGATGATGATGATGTCCCTCCAATTCGTCTTACTAATAGTCTGTTCCTAGTAATGCCTAGATACGTGCAAAGGATTGATCGCGCATGAAGTATTCAGCCCTACAGCAGCAGCGAGCGCGGGCTGGCAGAACGACAGCGACAACGACAACAACAACAGCAACAACAACAACAACAACAACAACAACAATAGGCGGCGACAACAACAACAACAAACAACAACTGCACTGGTGGTGACAGCGGCGTTACGTCACGCAGCGCGATGTAGCTTACTCACGACGAGTCGACCATGGCGCGCGTGCGTGTGTGCTTACGTGCGGGACGATTGAATGAATGAATGAATGGTCTTCATGAGTGAACACACTGCTCTCCTCTGAAGGCACTCTCATCATTTTACGTGATTCCTCACTATAGCATCGCAGTAGGTCTTCACTGCGCCTGACTCCCTACTAATTCTACTACTACTATTTTGTTTCATAGGCCTTCTTACCTCCGTGCCACCCTCTACCCCCCCCCCCCCTGCTTCCGCCATGGTGCATGATTTCCTGTCGATTGGTGATTCTTTTTTTCGAGTCTTTCTCTTTTTTTCTTCGCCTTTTTTTCTTCTTCATCTTATCCGTGTCTCGATGACGATGACGACGACGATGAGGAGAAGGACTTTTTGGAGCTTTTTAGCGCTCTTTTCTCGTGCTCGCCGGTCATAGTAGTAGTAGTAGTAGTAGTAGTAGTGGTCGTCGCAGCAGCAGCAGCAGCAGTACTCGTCGCAGACTCCCCCCACAACTACACACGATCGAGCGGCTACGCTAACAGCGGGGCTACCCTCAATAGACTGCAACAACCACCGCGCTGACCGTCAGTCGTAGCAGAATGTATAACGGCACCAGTATGGACGGCAATTCCATGGGCTGGTTCCATTGTGCGACGCATGCTTATGTTTGTCTGTCTGTCTGTGGTGTGCGTGTGTCTGTAGCATGTATGCATATAGTGAAGAAGTGAGCATGTGTGCCCTGGAGCACAGGACTGTTGGCTCCGCTGGGTCCCGCAGCTGCGGCTGCTGCTGCTGCTTCGCTGCCCACACGGGTTACAACACCCACCAGGGGAAGGAGGAGCGGAGGAAAGAGGTAGTTGACGTGCTGTTGTTGTTGTTGTTGTTGTGCTGTTGCTGTTGATGTCGAGTAGTGTAAAAGAAAAAGAAAAAGAAGGGCCCCAGAGACCCCACAGCGAACCCGCGGGACACCAGTCACGAACTCTCCGATCCGGCACGAGCACGTTCACCACCACCACCACCACCGCCGCAGTCGACGCTCGTAAGTCGCTCGTTCCTGTTCATAAACTCTAAGTACAAGAAAGAAAATGAAGAAGAAAAAACAAGAAGAAAAAGCTGTTCTGCAGAAGATGTTGCTGCAGTTTGTTGTTGTTGTGTTTTGTAAGATCACTTGCTCTAGTGTTGTCCTTGTTGTGGTTATTGGAATAAAAGTGTACTACTGTAGGCCTGATGTTGTTGTTGTTGTGCTAGGTGCAGACAGTGGCGGTATAAGCGAATAAAATGAAATCACATGCTAAGAAGTACGAAGCCTCAACGAGCCCGAACGTTGCATTACGCAACAGTTGTGTGGTGGCGGCCGTAACTGCTCGGTCTATTGCCGCTCTCCCGCTAAATATGGTTACCCTGTTTGGGCATGGCTTATAGGCAGTGCCTTAATCGTTAATCTCTCCTCTACACTAGCATTCATAGAACTTGTAGGGATTTTTCGAGTTTCATCTTTCATTTAAATTCCCTGCCATATATATATATATATATATATATATATATATTTATTTTGTTAAAAGGGACTAGCGTTGGATTTGCTTTTGCTGATACTCGCTGCCCTAGCTTTACCATTTTCTTCGTGGGTGGCGACGATCGTTATTTTAGTTAAATTAAAAAGCATAAAGACCAGTTTAAAACGTGTCTAAATTAGACCTGAATTTAAATTCTCCAAACAAGGCAATGGCTTTTCCACTAAATCACACATATAATATATATATATATATATATATATATAGTCACTAAAAAAATATAGGGCCACCCATATTTGCCACATTTCACGCATTTATTATAACCGATTGTGTAAAGATCATAATGATACATGCTCACAGAGTAACAGCGGATACTTTTATCGACATTTGGAGTATCGGGTTACCTTAAAACACGAGATTTCGACATTTGGCACAGCTACGCTGCGAACAAATTATAAAGTCACCACCAAGATGCATGTCTTAGCGAGTGAATTGAGTGGAATAACAACGTTTGGGCTCATTTCACGTCACCTAACAACTATACTTATTATTTAGTGAACTTCCCATTACGTCGGATAACTTCAAAAATGCGGTTTGGTATAGTGTTGAACAAATTTTGGATGACGTCCTGCGAGAGCTCGTCCCAAGCCTTCACAATTGCTTTTTTTAGTTCTACCTGATTCGAAAATTGTTTTTCGTCGGTGTAAACCTTTCGGGCGAGCCAGCCCCATACATTCTCGATAATATTAAGATCAGGTGAGACTGCAGGCCAGCGTAGGACCTCAATGTGGCGTTGTTCGAACCAGCTTTCGATCAACTTAGCAGTGTGAATCGGGGCATTATCGTGTTGAAAAACAAAGTCGGGTCCTCCCATCAGCTCAAAATGTGCGGATTGCTCTTCTAGTAGATCCCTATAGCGCGTCGAATTAACACAACTGTCTAAAAACACAATCGGCGACCTTTTATAATACCCGACAGCGGCCCAGATCATCACCGAAATGCCACCTGAGTGCCGTTTTGACAAAAATCGTTCTTCCCTGCGCACATCGTGGAAATAATAGTTAAATCCATCCGGTCCATCACAATTGAACTTTTTTCATCCGAAAAGAGCACTCGGTGCCATTTAGTGGTCCATGACATCGTAACCTGGGCAAAGTCGAGACGAGCTTTCTGATGCTCAGCGGTCAATCGTGGTTTTCTCTTAAGTTTTTTTCTCGTGAGCCAAAGTGTCTTCCTGAGGAGGTTTTGCACATTTCGCACGTTCGTTTGCACACCGGCCGCCGCCGCAATTGCCTTTGCCAAGAACGCAGAGTTCGAGGCTATCTTCAAAATTGCGCGCTTGTTTCATTCCGAAATGGCATTTGGACGCCCCGGACTCTTTTTTACGCCGTATTTTTTACCCAAATTCACGAAGTTGTTCACTACTTGGCGAGAACGCCCCAATCGACGGGAAATTTCCTGATTAGAGAGGCCGACATCCTTATAAGCCTTGATTTGGGTCTTTTCGTCACTCATGAGACGCCGACCCAAACCCATCGTTTCAGCACAGAAAAATTTCTGATAGAAGGTCTGCTTTCGTTTCCGTCGAGCCGTGAAATGAGCCCAAACGTTGTTATTCCACTCAATTCACTCGCTAAGACATGCATCTTGGTGGTGACTTTATAATTTGTTCGCAGCGTAGCTGTGCCAAATGTCGAAATCTCGTGTTTTAAGGTAACCCGATACTCCAAATGTTGATAAAAGTATCCGCTGTTACTCTGTGAGCATGTATCATTATGATCTTTACACAATCGGTTATAATAAATGCGTGAAATGTGGCAAACATAGGTGGCCCTATATTTTTTTCAGTGACTGTATATATAATACATCCTTGATGATTGGGAGGGGTATATATATATGCGTGTGCCAAGGTATTTGACAATTACTGTAGCAAATAGAAGTATGGCTATTTTATGCATATTCATTCATATAAATCAAGGAATGGGGGTTAATAAGCATGAAACATTTGATAAGCGCCGCTTTTCGTAGCCGTCTTGAAGTATTTAAATGTGGATACGCCTCATCGTCTCAGACAAAGCTACACGCGCACTCATTTGGCCTGCCTTAAAAGAGACAGATACATTATTATATCATTCACTCTGTTCAAATGAGCCACTGACGCAGCAGGTAGTTAACAAACAGTGTGTTGTGCTTACGGAATTGCTCGGTGACTTAGCTTAAAAGTGGGATTTCAAATGCGCTGATGTACTCTGTCACGTCACGACATAAAAACCATTTGCGTAAAAGTCCATGAAATATGTTTGATTTCATGACCAACAATGAACATTAGAAATATGTAAGGTTGCATAGAAGATTATGCAGTTATTTAAACACACGCATATATATATATATATATATATATATATATATATCGACATGTATTGTGTCTTCTGTAACCTTAATGTCAAAACAGAGCGACAACAATCGTCAGGTACCTGCTACACTTGAATTAAATACACTCGTATAATATATATATATATATATTTATATATATATAAATATATATATATATATATATATATATATATATATATACGAGTGCATTTTATTCAAATTAGGTATGAGGCACCTGATTATTGTTTGTTGGTTTTATTTTAGCATTAAGATTACAGCGGACACAATACATGTCGATTTGAGTCGGGCCTTCATGACCCTGGTACAGAATGTTTGCCTTGCCGACACTAACCGGGTGACATCGGGCTGACATAGTATATGTTAAAACTTTCTGCGCTGTCTACATCGGCATGTAAACATATAGAACTGGTGCCAAATGTTATCTGTACTTGAATCTATTTGCTATGAAGACCTTTAAAGCTTGCAGCGTAATTTCCACATAAATATCACTGACTGAATAAAATGAGCTGTTGGTATGTCTTTTTATTATTATTATTACATTCAAAGGTTGTAAAGGAGGTGCATGTCTTCGTAGAAAATAGTACAGAATAATCAATGTTGTTTACCTAAAACGCGCAGAACGCGATAAATTCGCATGCGTGACCAGAGCCGGACTACTTTTAGCTTAATGTCAATTTGGCCGTCGAAATTATTGATTTACGCGTAGCAAAGTTTAAGAATTACGAATAAACACATTTACAGCATATATGATCATTTACGGCATATGTTCCATTTTTTTTAACATCACGCAAACATTTCCTTCCTTTATAGAAATTGTTAAGGACCCTGCTAAGATTAATTGTCTTAGCAAGTGGTAAAGCATGTTGAAGTTTACTTTTCTCTTAGAATTTACTTTTTTCTGAAACATTTGCTCACGTTAAGAGGGTTTGTATGTAGGCATCGTAATTCAGGAGTTGTGTCTAGGCAATATGACATAACCGAACGAGGTAAAATATTACTCAGGTTCATAGTAGTGTTTTTAAAATGGTCGTATATCGAATGGTCGAATATTGCAGTTAGTTTGGCCAATAACCATCAACGTGACGCGCATTGTCTCGATTGTCTATTTGCGGCAGTCTATCTGCTGAAGGCAACGGGTTCGTGTGCCGGGAACCTCTCAGCAGGTTCGCTATATGCATTCGTTCATTTTGACGTTGAGCAACGTCGAAATGCGGGCCATCGAGGCGGAGACGTTTCTACCCATCGTGTTCCTTCCTGCCTGACTCGCTCGGTCGGTAGTCGGGTAGTCTGCGACTTCGCGGTGCATCGTAATGAGCAGCAAACAATTCTGCAAGACGTCAGTCAGCCAACGTAGATCCAGCTGGCCGGCTGGTCCAAAAAAGCGACTCGTTTTTTCGTTGAGTCGATGAGCTATCATCGTCGACATCGTCGTCGGCATCATCATCATCAATTGCTGCTGCTGGTACGAACTACGTAGGCTGACGACTTCGTCACCTTTCTGAGAAGAAGTACAAACAAGAGCGAAGCACGGCAGAGAGATCGCTAGGAGAGGTCGTCACTAGGCGTTCTTGGCGAAGAGAAGAAAAACCAACCGCCTGATTACGACCCGGGACGGCCTCTGCTCTGTTTGCAGCAGACATGAAGATAGGCAACCTGCGCTGATCAGGATTTCTTCTTTCCCGCCCCGAAGAAGAAATAGCAGTAGTAGACTGCGGCGTCGGCGGCGGCGAAAATGACGACCTTGTCGATTGACCTGTTTGTTGCTGCTGCTGCTGCTGTCGAACGCCACAGTGATGGTACGCTCTGGCTAGCATCTACAAGGTTGTGTTCGTTAGTTAGCGCGAGCAGCCGTAGAGAGACCTAAGCCAGCCGTGGTTCCGAACGATCGAGCGACTCTCAAGCCATCATAACCCTGTAATAGGTTCGTGGAGCAGGACGGGTGATGATTGTCCGGGTTGATGTTTAAGGTTCTTTCGTCTTGTCGAACCACCCACTAAGAGAAATAGCTCCAAAGTCCTGGGAAGGTTACCGGTTCTCAGTGCCAGGGTATCCGTCTGCAGTTGTTCAAGTTTAAGCAGGCTCAAAGGTGGAGAAACGGAGTGTATATATATGTATATATATATATATATATATATATATATATATATAGATATAATATATATACATATATATATACATAGATATATATAGATATATATATATATATATATATATATATATATATATATATATATATATATATACACATAGATATACATATATATATATATATATATATACATATATATAATACATATATATATATATATATATATATATATATATACATACATGCATACACACAGCGAGAGAGATGATATTAGACACATTTATCATCAAAGTTCTCAAAATTGACCGGGAGCGAATCATGTGTGTGTCAACGTAACGGTGTAACGGCAACGCGTTTCGTCAGACATTACCCATTAAAAGCATCGAAATAAAATTCAATGCTTAACGCCCATAAGCGGGGCGAGATTTTATTACAAACGGCATACAATTGTATACGTCAAAGTGCGACACGTAGCTTCTTCTATACACGCTACATCATCGAGAAGCTGAAGCTGGTATAACGAGTAATTGTCACCCTCAGCCGTATTTTAAGCGAACTATACGATAAGTAATAGACACTCTGGATAAAGCTGGTAAAGCAGTAAACTTCAGTAAACTTGACATGACAACAAATCAAGACTCTAATTCACTCCAAGGAATCTACAATAACTTCGTATAAAATGGCTAACGATACATTTACGAATTATGGATGTGTTTTCATTTAGAAGTACGTCTTATACACATAAGTAAGACAATAGTGCTTTAAGATTTATTTTCTCCGCACAATATTCTGTACTCTATGGTCGGGTGTATATGTATATTTATAAAAAAAAAAGCTAGTTCTGAAATAATTCTTTCTAAGCTACCGTACACGTGCGTCATTCGACCATTCCACCGTTTAGCTGAGGAGTAAAACCGACTTTCCAAGACTAAATGCTTATTTAAGCTGAACTCTCTTACACTTTTACTTTGTTACTAATATTTGTTGACTTGGTACATATAACGGTACTCCTGTAGTAGATTGTCGATGCAGTCATTTCAGTCAGATAATGCTTGCCACAATTTCCCACAACAGGCGGACTTACCGTACTGAATATTAGACCGGTAGAACTACAGTCATTCCTAGCTGCTATATGTATATATATTTCAAGTTGCAGGCAACCACAAGTACAGCCTATAAGAGAATTACCTGCAGTTCCGGGCTTAAGCGTTTACTAAGTAAGAACGGAGGCGACGGACCATTTACAACCCTATAATTTTCCTAGTTCGGAGATCCAAGAACGCGCGAAACCGAGCGTTCTTTTTGCGCGTGTGAAGGGTCTCAACTTCAAAGTAAATGTCGGTAGATCTGGACGCCGCTTAAGTTGTTCGAAGATCACTGACCGGGTAGACAGTGAAACGAGATGAAGATAGAGGCCAAAGGCGAGAGATGAACGCTTTATTCGCGGTTGATTAACACACGATCGGGACGAGAAGGCTCGATATAAAAAGGAGTTCTAGCGCTAAGAGAGAGCAAGGGGGCATATATGTATATACAAGATCTCCTATTCTAATTGGCATCCACTCTGGCGATTTACCTGATGTATCAAGTGGTAGCAGAGACGAAACATCGTCTCATTTAGAATACAAATACACACAAACTATGGCGCGCCGAGCATATGCTCGAAAAAATAACGACAAAATGGTAAAGGCATAAGGCTGAATCCGGACACGACAAAATGGTCTACATTCAGGCAACAAGGTGGACGAAAATACAGTTCATGGCACGTATATTAAGTTTATTGGTAGCCTGCACATTCGCATCGAGCTGCATGTGTCACTTGTAACTGCCACGACATCAGGGATTACGCAACGCGTAGGAAATTTCATGCAGCCTGAAAAATTGAAAAGAGTGAACACGAGATTTGCAGGTTTCAGCAAAAAACTGCCAAAGGCTTACACCCGCCAAAGAGAGCGCCTGAAAAGAGGATTGTACTTTGCAATTATTTTGCGTCAATCAAGTGAGCCGATGGCATACACACACACTCATACGAGAAGGAAAAGATGCAAAAACTCAACGACTTTCTCAAACCAACATAGCTGGGCGTCATCACACATAAGATCATCACATGCAACTCTACGTCGGTATTTGCGGCATATCTAATCTAGAAGCCGCTGATTTTTCTCCAGACATGAGTTTCATACTGGGACTGCATGTTAATGTAAGTAGTACGTACACTTCAAGTAGTTCTGAGTATTTCGTATAATTTTTTTGACAGTTGTCATTACACCAAAGTCTCTGATCAGTCTATTTTCGAAGCAATGGGATGGTCACCAATTTTAAGTAATTGTTTTGTACATTTGCGCGACCAAAATGAAGTACAGAGCGCTTTACCACCGACAGTTTTTGCTCAAGAGAGACAGACCACTGCACTCGTAAAGCTCACTTACCAATGTTGCATTGCACGTCTTTAGGAGTAATATACTTTAGCAAATTGGTGTAATTGACGTAATACGTGGTAAACAAAGAACGTTTCATGTTGGCACTGGCGATGGCTTTAGGCTTGTCAGATAAGGCATCATAAAGACGTACATGGAAAATCCGTTTACGTAGGAAGGCATCTATCCATGCAACTATTCGAGTGCCTCCCCCAAATTTAGGACAAACCTCATTATAATTAGGACCGACATAAAAACATTTTGATGCCCGAACATATTCTGCCCAGTCATACCGCATCTCCAAGAGTTGAGTGTGCAGCTTCTACGCGTACGGTGAGCGAAATCTGTCGATTATTTTTGGGGTTTGACTAATTTTCCAGCATGTGCCCTGGGCTGACTAGAGCCGTTCAAAAAATCTCTGGTACCATCAAATCTTCAAACGATAGACGAAATACCAATTTTAAATGGTGACATACTAAGATTCCAAGGTGCTTGAATACGACTGAGGATAGTCCATCTTGAATATTCCTTGTCATAGATTTGATAGAGCCCCTTAAATCTTTCAACCGGTTTCCCGATGTGACGTCGACATCATTCACGAACGCTAAGCTGACCTAGGCATCTGGAGCATGCGTAACATTCAAATCTCGTAGACGTAGAATACATTTTAATTAATTCTGCTTTCTCGTAATTGTCAAAGCAACTGCTATTCCGGGGCTAATCCCGGGTTAGATAAGCCGTAACCACACGTTAACGCGGAGACAATTGTTCACTCCAAAGTGCTAACATAAAAAGTCATTTAATAAATACAGAAACGTCTTGAGTTTCGGACTGCTATTCCTTTTTTTCTTGCTGTTGCGAGATAAATGTTTTGCTCACCTACTCACTATCGAGAGCTGCGTGGAGTGCACGCGCGTGTCTGTCAATAGACAATGTATGGCAGATTAGCTGTGGCACATAAAGCTGTATAGAAAAGAACACTTGGTTAATACGTTTAGTGTACACAGAGTCCATAGATAAGCAACCTTGGCTGACTAAGCTCGCAGTCAGTTACAAAGAACCCCACCATATGATGATCGGAGGACAGGTAGTGTCGCTGCACGGCAATTTCGTCCGCCAAATCTCGTTTCAGGGTACAATGTAATGATATATTACTATCGATAATAACACTCACCACAGAGCTGAAAATCTTTGGAAACATTGCTTCAAAAATGGGTATTTGTCGCGTCGGGATCCAACTCTCAACTCCTAGAAAGAGTTACCGGTCATATTCACTACACCGTCCCGTTGGCATGTACACATATAGGGCCAACGTATATGGCTAAAAAAAAATAAGTCGTAATGGTGATGTTTCGGTTTCGCGTCCTAGATATGAGAGGAAGACATACTTAAATGGACACCCGTCAAGCTATCGACCTATTACAGTATGTAATGTATGTGGTTTGAACATATTTACGACACGCAAGACGTGCCACCAGTCGAGCCTATCCTCAAGGCAGTCCCTCATGGTGTCCCTTAAAACTGTCGCACTACCCCGCTGGACAGCCGGTGTGTCGTCGCCAAGACAAGCGTCGACGATGAAGTCCTTGGCGAGCACCGTATACATTTTGTTCGAAGTCGGCTTCACGTGTCGCGGAGCCAGCGGCGACTGAACTTGCCTTCAGATTAGAGGAGGCGAGGTGTCTGTTATCGCCGCGTCTCAGACTATATAATTGGGTTGGACAGAAAGTAACTGGCATTATTTAGCCTTAAAATAACTCTAAAACATGAAGGAGTTACCCAAATATATTCAATCAAAAACTAACCAGAATTCTGGTTTCTGCATATCGAGAAATGCCCATGATGTGTCTTTATTGCTTTTGATGGAGCAAATTTTTGCCCCGGAGATAGTTTTGCAGACATTTGCGGGACATAGATCTTGGTGGTATCCGGCGGTACGATGCCCGGTGTGTACGGTGGATACGGCAAAATTTCTCATGGGAACTGGGTTCTCGGTATGCGTTCTCTAGTAGTGCAGATATTTTACTCAGAAGCACTTCATGAGATGAGGTACTCTTCCTTTGAACGCGTGTGTAATTTAGCATCAGAAAGCGTTGCCGTGACGTTTTTGGGGGAAAACGAACCAGAGGAAGTTCAAGTGACGGAGATGGTTACATAGAGATGGTCGCATAGGGTTCCTTAATAATTTTGGACCCTCGAGTCGGTTATTCGACTATTTATTTCTTTAGTTGCAGACGTAAAATCTAGCATTGATCTGTGTTTGCCGTTATCAAAGGTGTATCCAGGAAGTTGTTCATAGACTGTAAATTTGTCGGGGTTGCCCGCACTAGGAGGATCTCTCCTTTCCTTGATATATATATATATATATATATATATATATATATATCTTGGATTACGATTGGCTTGAATGTAAGATCTGGAGTCTTTCTGTACGTAGCCCACTTTGTTACGCACAATCTCGTACGCTTTGTCCCAAAGGTATATATATATGAGGGCGGATCAAGAAGTTATATTTCTAAAAAATAATATTTATATATTCTTTCAAAGTATTTTTGTTTCTGCAAAAACAGCCCCCCCGCCCGTTGCAATGAACTTGTGCCACCTTCTTTCCCACGCTTCGGCGCATTTTCTAAACGCGTCTTTTAAAGTCGAATTGAATTGCTCCTGCGAGTTTTTCTTTATGTCGCCTACAGTCTCGAAACGTTATCTTTTCAATTTCTTTGTTATCTGTGGGAACAGGAAAGGTCGCATAGAGTCAGGTACGTCGAATAAGGAGGTTCCGGAACTACACAAATAAAAAAGTTCATCCGAAGTCAGTGACGCTTTGTGCACCGGCGCGTCCTTGTGATGGAGGATCTTTGCCCAGAGTATTCTAAAGGGACCGCACAACCAGGGTAAAAATGTATGAAAGATGGTTCCCTTGTAGTTGAAAAAACAAGCAAAAAGCCTTGGTGTTGCATCGGCTCGGCCTGAATTTCTTCGATCGACTCTCCTTGGACGCGCCACTGAGAGGATTAGGTTTTCATTTCAATGTCGCAACCATACGCCTATGATTCGTCTTCTGCAGTTACTCTCTGAAGCAATCGAGAGTATTCTGCTACCGCCTGAATGTTCAATTTCGACGTTCCCTACGAGCGGGCATTTGCCAGGAATTCAATATTTTTGACACTAACTTAATTGCTAGTCGTCTGAAGTTGAACCAAACTCAAGCAACAAACGCTGAAATTTGCCTGTGTGTAGCTGATGAATAGCGCTTTTAACCAAAACAAACCGGAATCTCTTAGTTGTTTTGGTTTGGCTGCACAAGTCAAAGCACTAGAAGAACCTGCCGATTCGCCCTCGTATATAATTTTTGCATGCGCATATATATATATATATATATATATATGTGTGTGTGTGGTTAACGTAATTCAGAATGTAGCTTGCTGCGTTTTCAAATGATAGCACGCTAAGCTGACTGCCAGGAGGACGGGCAGGTCATAGATAACCCACAGGAACTTGTGCGCCATTGCTACTTCTGCTGCTGCTGTTGCTGGCACGGTGTGTGAGTGTGGATAGAGGATGACGGCTGACTTACCGAAAAAGAACGTTTATTTTCGTCGCAATCAGATAAGCTTTAGTCGCAAGAGCGAGACGACCAACGACAACCCAGACGACGACGACGAAAGTCAACAATCTGTAGCAGAAATACGTCGTCGTCGACTTGTTCGTGCTTGCGTATCGTTGGACATCATTAAAATAAATATGTTGAGCCCATCTGACAGCGGGTGGGCAGACAACAGGCGATATCGCCATGTTTTCCGTTGTGGTTGTTGTTGTTGTGTTTTCTGTCCGTTCATCCGAAGGACATCAGGGGCCTGATACCCCACCCCGACTCCCCCGGGGCCCGTTCCTCGGTGCGCTTTTCCCTGATTTATTTCTCCTGCTGCTGCTGCCACTGCCACGATTGCTAAATCAGCTCCAGCTGGTTGGTGAGTGTTGTTGAGCAAACCAATTACTCGACGTCGAGCCGATGAATACACCGTTATCATCATTCTCCGGCTGGCTACTGTCGGAGATTACAGAGGCATAGATAAATTGATATATTAAGTGCGTATGGAATATATATATATATATATATATATATATATATTCCATATTCTGCTACGCACCTGTCCAGAGTGAAACAGAGAATGGAACATTTAGTGACTACAAACGAGTTCAAAGAAAACCGCAACATTTAAACTTATATGGGGAATAACAGACAAGGGACGATATGCTTCTAGTTCGAAAAAACTTAACTAACGTCACGAATAAGCGTACTAATCAGGAGAGCACTATATCATCGAATGGTAGTAGCTTCAGAGGCCACGGCGAAATGACGGCAAAACTGACGATCAGAGCTGCAGCGGTAATAAACATTGCTAGCAGTACAAGCGGCCGTTGACCTTTTTAAACTCAAGATGCAGCCAATGCTTATCTATGGGATATAACACATTAAGGATAAACTAGGACATGAGGAGCTGCAAACTATATGTACGGCAAAGTTCTTAATCCTAAATGGGATTCTGGGGCCCTCGATTTCGTGCAAAAAAAGAAAAGCTTTGTTACTTGATGGGGTAACAACTGATTTATTGAATTGTGTTTATTTCACCATCATATAATAACTTAGATTAACAACGCATAGCTAACTCTTGCCACTAGGGACAAACCCGGAATTTGCACACAAGGTTATGATAACGTTCAATATCACAATGCCCACATAAGCTGCACACACAATAATATGTGCTGAAACAGTTTGGCATCATTCATGGATGGTAGTAGTATCCATGCCACGTGAGTCGACTAATCAGGGTACGATCATTTTGGTGAGTTTTTTTTCCATTTTCTGTGCGGAGGACTAGTCATGTAGTATAGTTTTTGGTGACGAACTCTGACGAACAGTTTCTATTTTTGCTACAGTCGAGACAATCACGAAGTGCCTCAGGGCTAAACGAACGCTGGCTAAGCGTTACAAAACTGCAGATGGCTTCCGGAGTTTGCTAATATAAAAATCGTCGACATAAAGCGCATGAGAGGCGTTTAACTCAGTAGCAATATTGAAAGTTCCGCTATGTATAAGATATAAAAAGAAGGAGATTGGTGAATCCCCTTGGGCTACGACCGTCTTCTGAGCAATTGTCTCTGGTATTATTATTATTATTATTATTATTATTATTATTATTATTATTATTATTATTATTATTATTATTATTATTATTATTATTATTATTATTATTATTATTATTATTTAAACGTAACAATTGTTGTAGCATCCCATACTAAGCATTTGCCGTTAACCCATAGCGGAATTGTTACACCGTCAGGTCTTTTGTCATCATCAAGTCCTAATCTGGGCTCGAGCGTGCTTGGTATGCCAGCCCTGCGTAAGGCTCTTCTTATAATTGCATTGATTTCAGCATGTCTAGAAGCTCTACCATGGCTTTGATGCAGCTAAGAGCGTGAAGTCCATTCTCAGTTACTGTGGTACCACATGCGTTGCAACTGTAGGGGTTGCAACTCGGGGCACCTATTCGAAGAGCTGTTACCATGCGGAATGAGCTGTTGTCCAGCATTGTACCCAGCTGCGGGGAAGGGAGACGCTTTAGAAAGCCACCACTAAATGTGTCCCGTGCTGCCAAAAAGACAGCTTTTTCCACTGCGGATTGGAGACTGTCTAACAGCTCTATAGTTGCAGCGCTGCATCTGTAGGAGTCCAATGTATGCTGTGTGGGACGTTCTTGCCAGGGCCTGGACCAATCGTTTGTCTAGCTATTAGCTCTGCGGCGTCTTTGGCTCTTGTAATTCCGTGACGGACGCCTCGTTCCACCAGCGTATTTGCGAGTTTACCAAATTCTAAAAGAGACGCAGCATAGCACATAGAAGGCAACACGGCGCTGATCGAATATCAAGTCCTCCTTCTGCAATTGGAAGGGTTGCTCTTTTCCAGTAGTTATCATGTAGGTCGACGTTTAATACCTCGCCTAAAATGCCTCTTGTGGTATCGTTGTAAGCTTGAAGATCTTCGTGACATTTATTAGCCGGTGAAGTGCGCAGGATATAGTTAAGTTTTGACGAAGTGTCTCCAGATGCACAGACCTGCTTGCAAATACATACATCGCCGTTAAGCGAGGGCGCATTATTATTATTATTATTAGGTGACATCCAAGGTCCCTCTGTTTTACCTCGACGATGGGACCCTTCTTGACAACGATCCTTCGGCATTACTCAAAGACATCAAGGATCTCAGAGCGTTCGAGCAATGGAACGGGATGCAGCTTAACCCATCTAAATGCGAGTTATTCCTACAGGGTTTCGAGGACGAAGAGAGACAGCAGGTGATTGCAGAATTTAACAGCAACCGCCCGGGCATCCTTGTAAAGCACCGATGTGAATTGGACCTGCTGGGTACAGCGGTCTTCCCGAAATGATCGGCCCGGTACTGGCTGAGAAGGGAGAACAACTCTCCCGACTTTACCAGAGGCTGGGTCATCTTGCTTGCAAGCCTATCGGTCCGGCTGGGTGGAATGGGCATTGGCTCGGCCACGGACCTTGTCTTGCCCGCTTTCCTTGTTTCGTCGCATAGCTGCGCCTCTGCAGTGGCCGCTACTACCGGCGGACTCATCGCCACCAAAAAGACGCCATTCGGATCTGGGACGCGCGTCAGTCTGGTCGTCCTTTAGAGGAACAGGTCACTAGGCAGAAGGGGTAAGACCAAATCGCCACTCAGGCTACCCACTTGACTCTTCTGTCTGCCTGTGAGTTAGATATAGTCTGGGACCGCAATCGGCCGCTGGCATGGGACGTCACCGTCTCCGACACGTACGCCCTCGGCTATCGTGCACTAGCCAACGCGGGAGTCGGCAACATTATCCACCAACAGCAGATGCACAAACGGCGCTTATACGCGCATCTCCTTGAGGACCACGTTTGTAATGGCGTTCGGCCTCGAGTCATCTGGCGTTTGGGGCAAGGATGCACTCAAACTGACAAAGGAGCTTGGGAAGAAGCTCTTCGAGGCCACAGCGGAGCCAAGATCGACCGCTTTCCTCTGACAGAGATTGTCATTAGAATTACAGAGAGGCAACGCCAAGATGATGTTGAATGGTCACCGACACTCAAGCAATAAGAATAATATAAGCAATATTGTAGATATTATATAAGTAATATATTGATAATTGTGATACATGTACATATTGATAAAATAAACCCTTGTTCAAAAAAAAAAATATTATTATTGGTTTAAAAGGTTAAAATTCTGTCCTTGATTCCAAACGTGCGCAGGCTTTCAAGGAGGCGATTTCTCTGCCGGTCAAATGCGGTTTGGAGTCTCGAGTAAGTCATTTCTCGGTGTTGGCATACCAGGTTATGACTTCGAAAGACGAATTCCATGGCATCCACTATGAATCATCCTCGAATAAATACGTGCTGCTCAGTCGGGATCTTTTCTTTTGTAGCGGCGTGTAGTCTGTAGAAAACAAGTGATATTAAAACATTAAAGCTAGCGAGGTCAATGCCGCTGTAGCTTTTTGTAGAGTTCTGTAGCGTCTACCTCCCGTTTGGCAGCATGAGGCTTTTTCGCAATTCGTCGGGGATCGAGTCCTGACGCAGGCGTTTGTTGTAGACAAGCATTAACATGGAGCATATTATGTCTATCTTGGCTTTAAAATGCTCGTAGATAATTAGGTGAGGCCCAGCTGTTTCTTTTTGTGCTTTGTGAGCATCAATAAAATTAACCTAACTTTGCTTATGTCAGATTTGTAAAATGTTCATCATGACTTAATTTCGTCTATGTCATTTCGCTAAAATATTCATCATATCCTAACTTTGTCTATGTCAAATTCGCTAAACTATATACGTTTGAAACTGGTAACTGTCGAGAACTATATGTATAGCTACATGACGCGAGAAGTTAGAGGAACCAGATATGGGAATCAACAGTGTTACGGAGTATAGCTTGCCAAACAGTGTTACGGAGTATAGCTTGCCAAACAGCAGAGGTAAGAGGCAGACTTTTAACAACCTCTTTGCCGCACCTGAATTTCATCGCTGTCCGGTAAAAGACAGGGGTTTATCACCCCACGAAAGATGCAGATTCACGAAAAGCCTGCGCGATTGTGACAGATACCACGGCGCAACATTGCCCAGCCGTTCGCTTTATAACCAAGCTAGCCTGACCAAGTAAAGTAAAACGATGTAAACGCAAACCAAACCAATCAGAATGTTAAAAAAGCTAAAAAAAAATATATATATATATATAGAAAGAGAGAGAGAGATAAACATAGAGAGAGATAACAAGACGGGGGAGGGAACGGGAAGACTTTGCGTTTGATAACGATAATTTCGGTTTAACGTTCTGGCATGTTACCCATATTCTAGTTGCTGGACATGGCAAGTTCGCTGTAACGCCATTAGCCATCTATATCTAACGGAGTGCATAAAGCAGTCACATGCCAAAACGTGGAAACGTAGGCCACTATATCAGTCGTACTGTGGTGCGCTTCGTGGGCTTGCATATTCTATGTCGTCCCTACGACTCTATCAACCTCATGACGTTGTAACGGCAAACAAGAAAGCGGGTGCGGTTACGCTCAGCAAACGGTTCCTACAAAATCGACAACATTTAAGAAAGAGGAACGGGCATAGATGTACATGCATACTTTTTGTTTTATCTACATATAGCCTTAAAGCGAGAAATAGGCAAACATTTGTGTGCATCTCATACGTTTCTACGTCAACAGCGTTCAAGCCGTCCTACCTGTACCAAGAGAACGCCAGATGGGCGAGTTGCTTCCACCCATTGTAAGTTCTCTAAACCTCACCTCATGGAATTGCTGAATTATTTTGACAACAACGATACTGTATTGACATTATTTGACGAACTGAAAAGGCGTTAGTTGGAGATTCTGCCAGTTATTCATTTACCGTTGATCACTACAGAGGTGCCACACTTTTGGTGGTTTTTCGTGTCGGATGATCCGTTGGTAGGCCCTGTTTTTTTTTAATAGAAACGCCCTACTTGTAGGCTTCGCCAATGTTCTGGTTCCGAACGAACATGCATAGAGCCACTGTTTGGCGATCTGATTGCTACTCCGAACAGCGTTATTGCGTACCGACGTTGGCATCGCTTGTAGAGTTTCGTTTCAAGTAAATCACCCAGATTGTAGTATCGGTACACGACCTGTGCAGACACCTCAAGGGAAACATTTTGTATACGATTTTCACCATTATATATATATATATATATATATATATATAATTATGATTTACTGTGATTATTCAGAAATCAGTCGTGTTTCTAGATCATCTTGATGGGTACAGGTAATTTGTGTATAGCTCTCACGCAGCGGCCGTGAGAAGGGGTATCCGTGTAATCGCTGATTACCCACTTATGTCCAACGCTTCGGCTTTACCTGGGTCTCACCAATGACCATTACAGGTAAACAGCTGCTGCTTGGATAATACACACAATAATTTGTCGCCCGAAGTATCTGATGACACACTTGATGTAGTATATAGCGATCGTTCGGTCGGTGGTTCGTTCGGTGGATTCCTCTAATTATACTTTGCTCACGCACTTATATTAATTACACGTACTCACCATAATCAAAATCATCATCATCCTCATCCTCATCATGATGACCCTCTCGATCGTCCTCATCAGCGCCGTGTCAACATGGTCCTTATCGTCAATGACAACGTTATTAGCATCGTTCGCGGAGCGCACCTGACTGTAGAAGCAAAATGTCGAAGCGTCAGGCAAAGTCTACGATACCAGCAAGGCACGCAAAAGTTGCTGTGGCAGAACAGTCAAATCTACGTTCCCGCTCTGCCTTTTCTCTGATGTCTGTCTTCTGTCGCATCTCGCTGCTGCTGCTGCTACTGCTGCTGTTGTTGTTGCTTTCGTCGTGTACCTGGTAGATTCGCTAGCTCTGCTCGGCGACTGCCACCTCAGTCAGTCATCAATGACGCCTCGCCCATAGATGATGATGATTATTATTATTAGAATTATGATTGCTATAGGAGTAGATGCAAACAGAGGAGCCCACACTCCGCGAGGCCCACTTCATTAGAACTAGCCTCAGCCAAGTTACCAACGCGTTTATCCTGTACAACAACAACGACTAATAATAATAATGATAATAATAACCGGTTCCAATAAGAGAAAGAGAGAGCGCAGTCTTAACTTTCTTCAAGGAACAACGAGGGCAAAAATGACGAGACCACGGGTGGCAACCGTAGCGCGGAGTATCTCCTTCATTGCCTTAGTCTTAGGATGAGGTAGAATAGGCAGATCCATTGCTGTTAAAGAAATGCCGACGGATGGAACGTAGCTACAACATTCTTTGCACACGTAAAACAAAACTACTTAGATCAAACAAATAACTATCTCAAAAACATCAACAACAAGAGCGACAACAAGCAACGGCAGGTATAAATCTACCTAGGAGAAAATATAACTGCACTAACGATTTGTTGAAAGTAATATATTGCGCAGATGGCTTTCAATGCTTAAATGCGACAGAGTGATTTTATAGGCCACGACAGAAATGAAAAACATGCGTTAGAAATACAAGAATACAAAGGTGCAATTGGGGCCGCCGGTCTGACCGTATAATTCCTGGAAGCGTTATTATTTTGTAGAAACTATTACGATAGTAGAACACCTTCTCCCCATTTATTTATTTTTTCTAGGATTTGCAAATTTATGTCTGGGATAGTCAAAAGACGCAGATTCTTTGCCTCTTATTTATGTTGTGAGTTTGAATTTGGGCTTAGTAAACACTGGTTGAACACGAGAAAGAAGTCCCCTTTCCGACTTATGTAGCCGAAGCCACAGCATGCCATCTGTGCCGCATAGTTCCGCCTTTGATCTTGATTCAATAGTAGGTGTGAAGTGAAAGATCAGTGGGTTCTTCATACGTCTATCGGCACCTATCCCAAATCAAATGCTTGCGCTTTGTCTGTGTTCCTAACCTTCCTAGCTGGGTGGACACTACAAACTGTAGTAGACACCAATTGTTGCTGCTCCTCGCCAATCTTCTTCAGTAAACGCGAGAGTTAACACCTGCATCATCTGCAAAACTGATTGTTAAATAGGTATGGCATCGACGAGTCATCTGTTAGATCCGCTCCGTTTGCCAAATGGCTTATCATCATGGCACGTCGTAATTACGAACACGTGACATTATCTGGTGAACTTTAGAGCGTTTTTCTACTGCGTTGCTGGTCAAGTAAGTAGCAGCATCACGAATAATCCATTTATGTATCTCTCCAATTCCGCTGTTATCCTTAGGGATTAAAGAATACGCGATAGTCAATTGACCTACTTACTTTGACTTCATTCGAATGCCAGACTACGTTCGTTGTCGCAATAACACTAGGGCGTATGATATCACAAATAACAACAGCAATAACAAGAACATCAGTAACAACAATCCCAGCAGTAGCAACAGCAACAATTTTAACAACAATAACAACAACAGCAGCAACAGCAACAACAACGACAACAACGACAATAACAACAACAACAACAGCATCCACAATGAGCTGTCGCCATTACCACGAGTGCAGCGATGGCTGACGTACGTTTCGCTTCATGGCCAGCATTGCGACGGTGACGGCGAATACGATAAACAACAACGTGTACCTGCCGCATATATCGTCATCGCTAGCTCAATTAGCTAACAACTAAGACCGTTGTCGTGATTACGAAGATACGGCAGATACACCAACAGAAGCTAAACCAATAATAACACTACTTCTTCGATTGTTTCTACTGTTACTGCTGAAGTTGTCGCCGTCGGCGACTGACTATGACAACCGCGGCGGCGTTCGACGACTAGTGTTTTTGAACACCCGACCCGAAAATGGCGCCCGCGTTTTGAACGACGACACAGCCATCTAGCTACGCGTTGCTTCGCCGCTGCTGCTGCTAAGCGCATCACACAACGGAAGAGGAAACAACCTCACTTAGGCCTTCAACCACGAGGTCACTGAGGCGGCTGAGCCGTTCGGCTTCGGTCGACTTCAATGGTTGACCTCGTTTGGGTGATACAGAGCAGAAAAGGATAGGGCGCGAGATAGGAGGAAGAGAGAGACAGGGAGACGCTCCGCTCGATCGCTTCGGCATTTCGCGTGGACATCCGACATCCTGCTTTCACAGTCTGCGTCGTCACCGCCGCCGCCTGTCTTTAAGAGAAGCCAAGATGATCCATCACAAAATAAATACACCAGCCACCCTGCTCCCCTGCCCACTTCCCCATTTCTCTCTCCTTCCTCTATTAGAGCACGCATTTTAGACACACTCGTTTCAATCAGCGCATTTTGTAGATATTGAACAGTCGCCACTGCCATAGCGTCTAATGAAAACGCGACAATAACCAAGCGCCAAGCCACGTGAACGAGGTTGAACAGATGATCGTACGAACAAAAAGAGCCCAGTTTCTCGATAAGAATTACCCAATATCGTCATAGCCCGAGGTTTTAGATTATACTGTGACCGCTGTTGTGGTTGTCGTGCAAAATCACTCCCCTTTAATAATAGTAGCAAGTCCAGAGATGCGATCGAATGGACAACGCGCCTATGAATCTTGGGTAACCGTTTTGACAGGCTAATGCATAGTGAAACAACGTGTAATAGATACATACATTTATTTACCATGCAGTTGTATGCATATATATATATAGATATATATATATATATATATATATATATATATATATATATATATATATATATAGACATACATGCATATATATATATATATATATATATATAGACATACATGCATACACGCGTATATGATTGCCTATTTTATTGTGAGATCTAATACTGTCCATAGCACCGCGGAAACAAGTTAGAGTGAATCACATCTTTGCGTGACCAATTTCCTGCCGAAGATGACAATGTGATGACTTTTGACGGCTTTTGGAACTTCTTATGTATGCATATGTGTACACATACAATACATATTTATATACATATATAAATATGTGTATAGACGGGCTTCAGTGTTGTAGGCAGTATTGCTTTGCTAAAGGCTCCTGGACCAGCTGAGTGGATGCAGCCGTCAGCATCGACTTTATCTTTGCATGTCCCCCAGCTTTTAAACCGTCTTCTAAGGAAAGTATCCCGAAAAGTTAACATAAAGCTATTGCATGCCCTGACGGTAATCTATTAAGGATATTTCTTGCTAATTTCATGTTAGGCATGCCTTCATGATTCCTTGCTTAACAGAGACTAAAAAGTGACAATACTCGGACATGTGTCTTCTCAAACAGAGACTAGCTATCCACACGAGTTCTGTCCGTTGGTGTACGAGCTGATGGGAGGCTCCGGCCCTTTGACACATGCGTTGATTCACGCGTAAGCAAAATTATTATTCTTTCCACGGGAGACTCGATATCATTAGTACCTTTACGCCAGAGGCTCCCGTCATACAACGAGAAGAGCAGCATATGTAAGGTGGCCATTATTGAATTGGACGAACCCCGAGATCACACGGTTACCAGGAGACAAATGTTTGCTCTAAGGTATAATTATTGTAATAATTCGTACTCTGCGATGAGAAGAAGGCCCTGTTCAAACGGATGCAATAAGTTCGAATATAAAGTGATTAGTCAAAGGCTCTCTATAAATTCTGTGTACTTAAGCAGGTTTTAAAATATTACTTGGTGTTGTCATACTTGCTCAGCGGTTTTTTATACACCTGCCACACCTGACACTGTTGATTTAAATCGTAGAAAACACTTCCTGACTTCAGTGTATCATTCCGCCACACCCCACGTTTGAAGACACCATTGTAAGTGCCTCTATGTATTATACAGGTAGGCTTGCTAAACATTTACATGTCTATCGTATGACAGGTGTCGTT
The DNA here is from genome assembly GCA_003439945.1 of Dermanyssus gallinae. NCBI lineage: Eukaryota > Metazoa > Arthropoda > Arachnida > Mesostigmata > Dermanyssidae > Dermanyssus > Dermanyssus gallinae. The sequence goes on along the minus strand of QVRM01001817.1, from coordinate 15,778 downwards.
CTAAACGGGCCAGTTTTTATATTGCCATCTCACTTTAAAGTCTAGGATAGCTCACGTGATGTTACACGCTTTTCTAGTTTAAAAAAAGTGCCTATACATTTATTAAAAAATGCTATGTGTTTGTAGAGTCACATCCGCTTTCTGCCGCTCTAAATGAAATGTATACGGTGTACTTAGGTCGCTATTGATTTGCATCTGCAAGATTTGTTCTCCATATACACGCACTATATGCTTGCAACGAGTCCGTTGATGCGTCCGGCAGGTCGTTGCATGACGTCAGCGCATTCCTGCAAGCAAACCGACACCAGCATTTGTTTCCCATCTGCTGAAGTCCACGAGTGTTAGCACACCAGGTGGTGGTAGCCGTGCACTTTGTACCTTATGTACATATGACGACTGGTGCACGCCATTCCGTCCCATAGGTTCCTGCTAAATTGTACATTTGCATGAGCAACTTCTTCTATGGCATTCGCCACGTTACCGTGCCATTCCCGAGACACTCTCTCTATGATCACGTTGGCGAAGATCTTTTCTAGAGTGCGTTCCGTCGCAACACCCTGATGTAGCTTTGGATCGTCCACATCATCACCGCTTTTCTCTTGAAAAGAGGCGTAAGGTTCGCATTTTGCCAAGTTTATGGTATGTGACTGGCGTGCTCAAGAGCACGCCAGTAAAAGTGCCCGAATGGGACGTCCGGTGGGACGAAAGCACTGGAAGATGTTTCCGAGCCAGAAGGTTAAAAACCCCCGCACCCTTGAAACATCGGACGTTTGCAGTTTATGGAGTACAAGGTCGGTAGTGCTTCGTTAACCTTCCAAATCAAATCCAACAATTCATGTACGTGAATTGGTCACGCTTATTTGCGCAAAGCAGACCTCTGCTACTAAGAGGTCCTATCTGCCCGTTTCCGTCTTCGTCGGTAACGCCGCTATCTATACAATATTGACAGAGTAACCATGCCAGAGGTGGTTACGCCTTGTAAACGTGGGTGTGGCTGATGTTGCCAGACCATGCAAATTCGGACGAATTAATAAGCTCATTATTAGCCTGATCGACAAATTCCACCAAGCACACTACACAAGCTGCAATTTTGCCTCCTGTATCACCTATATACCTTGTGTGTTGCTCGTTCGCCCAGAGTGTGTTAATTGAGTTGTACATTTCAAAAGAGACACACGGCCCGGCCCGATCACTGCCAGTGCCGATAGTTATCCACATCGAGTTCGAGATCCACAAAAAATGAATGTAACGTCGAGAAGGCAACTAGACAAACGACACCACTAATGTTGAACTATGTAGTACGATAGCCGATGTGTTCCGGAGCAACGTCTATTGCGTTGGCTAGACTGAGCGGTTCGTTCCGCACCGCTTGCCAATGACAATGGCGTTCTGCAGAATCTGAAAGTGGGCGTCCGACACGGCACAAAGAGACGACGTCTACGACAATGAATGCCCGCAATTCTAGTCGCGTGATGAACCGAACGCAAAAGGGCAACCGAGAGTCGGAGCGAGCCAGCATGCGTTTTCGCTCTTCCGTCACCACGACACGTTCTAGAAAACAACAGAGCAGTGTTTTCCAGCACGCAGCTGTCGCACGCGCCTTAGCGCTAAACCGAATAACGGCTCAGCTCTGTATGGCTGCGAATTAACGGGTCGTGGGAATAGAGCCGAGGCGAAAATGATAGGTTACGCCGGCGACGCAACAATAGTATTAAGGGCGATATGCGGTTCGACAAGCGGTTCGGCACAACAAATGCAGTGCGCCGCATCACGTAACGCGTTAACACAATGGAGAAAAGCGGTGTTCGGCAGATTAATAGAATGTTCGGAGCAGCGGATTTTCGTCATTGATGCTACAGCGTACCAGAGATTGAGACTCTGGAGCTATCACACATACGCAATTGTTGAGAAGAAATATGCTGTCTGACTCACATGGAGTCCGCTAGCTTTCCAGCGCGTATATGACACGTTCACATGTGCTGACAATGATTCAAATCGACATCTTAATGAACTGACTACGTAATGATGCAAATAATCGACGCTAGCAAAAGCAATACTTACATACATAAAGTATTAGTGTCTCGCCGAAACAATTTTCACCCTAAGGGAACACGTTTTGTTGCTCAAAGAAGAAATAAGAATATAATATATTTTTACATATACCTCAAGGATACTGTACCGCATTCATACCAGCAAAATAGTTGCTAAAACAATTTTACAATCACATATCTCTCATAAAACCCAAAGTGTGTAAGCAACAGAAGTACATTTTAATAGCCATGCTATATGTAGATACAATATAAGACAAACCAAAATAAGTTTCTGAGGCCTACAATAATGCACCATATCTGCATTGATATTACACATAATGCATATCAAGTTTGGTATTCCAATTTGTTAGTTTTATAGGTTCTGTCAATAAGAGCAAAGACAAAAAGTTTAATTTTTATAACGATATTATACGATGTGTAAACGCCTATAACGCTAATTATGCCACTGTATATCAAATGTATTCTGCATATTCCGTGCGAAACAACTTGCATAGCTTGTCTTAATATGTTAACGAATGGATGCAAAATTTCGTAAAGTTTTGCTCTTCTTTCTCTCCCTCAAGGTCTAGATAAAGGTTATTGCAAAGATTATTCAGGGTATGAGGATGCTATTGCAATTCGAACACTCATGTAATTTATTTAATAAAACTTTGTTTCGATGACAATAACCCAGTATAAAAAAACTACATGTGAATCGCCATGTGACACGAATAAATTTTACTCGATTTATGAAATGCTATTTGTGAAATACGACAATGTGGTGTCAGAAACGACTAATCATTATGACACAACGTTGCGCTATAAAAGTTCAGCATATTAATTATTGCGTTTTCTTCCTTCACTTTATTGAGCGTTGCCGTGGCTCATATTATTCGTCGTTATCTTTTGAAATCTTCTCAACTCGGCGAAGCATCGGCGCGCTTGTCGGGTGCATTTTGAAACATAACGCGCTTATTTTTCAGCGTCATTGTTTTTTAAAAGAACCATATATACAATTTACTGTGCGGAGGTAGATATGTATATGTATATATGTATATATATATATATATATATATATATATATATATATATATATATATATATATAGTGTATTGTTTGTTAGAGATGAATATGTTTCGAAATGTCGAATGGGAGGAATATTGTGGGAGCGTCTGCCGAGCGCTTGCCATAGCGGGCTCGAGTACAGCGTGGATGCCTTGAAGTCGATAATCGCGTTGAGATCGTCGTATTGATGCTGCTTTGTTGTTGTTGTTGTTGTTGCTGGTGCTGCTGCTGCCGCCGCCTCGGCTGGTGCTGGAGCTGCTGTTGTTTTGGCTCGCGTGTCCACGTGTTAAGAGAAGATTAATTTCTCCCACTGCCCTGATAGTGGTGCGCGACGGCAGTTAAAGCAGCAGCACTGTAACCAAGGCACAAACAGAAGCGAACCGACTGAGCGGACTGTGAAAGAAGCCAGAGCGGCCCGACTTGAATGCGCGCTCACGTTATGAAGCACTATTGTCGCTGATCTCACAGATACATACCATCATTCCTTCATTATACGAGCGCGTAGATAGATACCAGCGAGGCGGGCAAGGCGATAGATATCTTTGTGCTAGCAGGCCCTTAGGCAGAGCCTATGACGACGCATCTTGCTGCCACAACTACACAGCAAACTGGCTGGCTGGCTGGCTGACTGCACTGGTATAACGACGGTAAATGTCACGCCCATCGTAGCAGTGCATTCGATTCGAGATAGCTTTTTAGCTAGGGAACGGGGGATGGGGATACGAGAATGCCTTTCTCGGACCACGGCAAAATACAGGTAGCTGTCAACGGTCCGCATCAGACCCATGTCAATGAATGTCAGGCTAACCCATACCAAACTGAAAGTAACTGCTTCCACAGAAAAAATATTTTAATGAGGGTCTTCAATACCACTCCTACCGCCGACCCGGAGTTATTCTCAATACAGACCTTGAAATATATGTTGCGCATCGAATTTCATATACGATTGCAAAGGAGCCCTGAAAACGTTGGAAAGTTACTGCGCTAAAAACTACCTTCGTATGAACACTGATAATACGGAAGACCGTGAAATGTGGACAAGGAGGATCACTGGCCCAAGTCGACCGCCTCTCGGTAGAGGAGAAGTAGAGTTCGTCAGTGACCACTGCTATCTTGGTGTAAACTTTTCCACAAAAGGCACCACATATGGAAAGCCTATTGCAAAGCGGGTTCAAACCTCAAAAGTACTCTCTGGTGGCATCGGTGGCCTCTTATAAAATAGAGGTAGGGTGGAAACTCGAAGAGTTTAACAAAGTGAAACCCGCATTCTTTAAGCTGAGCTTAGGCTTACCAAGAAATACAAGAAGTCACCAGGTTTGCCTAATAGTGTCTGCACGTTCCCTAGTAGTGTTGTGATGACTCCAGCTTTCGAACAGTTCAGGTTGAATTTTTTATTAAGCTGCTCTACGTAGACCCTAAACTCCACGGATGACCGGCAATGGCTACGGGGAACTGAAAATGACCGCTGCAGGAGACGCGTCATCTTACCACTCGCTACTCCCTACACGGTTTTATTATAGAATCTGTCAGACTATTACGAACCGACGAATAATTTTTGTCGCAGCCGATGCGGCATACGTGCTTCTTACTTATACCATTTTGATAAGTGTCCTAGTGCCATATCTCTGACACAGCTAGCTCCCTGGCATTCCAACAAATGTATCTTTATATTTTACTATACGATTTGTATGTGTATATGTGTACTTAGAAATGTATATATATATATATATATATATATACAGAGAAGCAACCTAATTAATTTTACTCAGGAGGAACTTGAACATTGTCGTCGGGATGTCTTGGTTTTGTAGGAAAATAGCCTTCTTGTGCCTAAGTTGTGACAATGCATTTTGTAGTCTAGAGAACTAGGCGAGAGGCGCTCGTATTTGTCGGACCTTTGTGATAGCAACAAAGTTCTTGTTGGAACCGTATCACCTAAAATACTTGCCTTACTGAGGCTGGTGGCAGCATAGGTGCGTGCAGGGTATTCGCTATGCATGAGGTGTGCGTAATCTTTTTTAGCTTCTCTGTGAGGAGAAGGCATGCGCCAAGCAAAGAACTCGTTTACGAACTTAAAACGGGTCACGGCTTTTGGAATGAGGAACCGCTGGCTTTTTGGTTCTTAAGCGTATATAAAAAAATCTCGAAAAGTGAAATTGTGGTGTCTCAGGAACGTGTCTTGGACGCGTTTCCTTAACGTTCTGTATTTAGTCAGATAAGACAAGAATTTACACATGAGGAGTCGTTACAATAAAGCAGTGGAAGATGGTATTAACAAGCTGCAATGATGCCTCCGTAACCCTAATAATGTGGAAGCTAAAATCAAATCAATCATATTTAGACTCATAGTTCGTAGTAACATAAGAGTATTGAAAATTAGGTACGACTCCTTCAGTGTTTCACTGCTCTCCGAGTTCCCCATAACCCAGCCTTCTCAACCTGGACCCCATGCTAGCAATATCTTCTCGTCGATCAAGTATTCCCTACAAGATCCTCCATCTCAATCGGGCAAAGCATACACTTTCGTTTTATTCCTATTTCGAGCTTTACGATATACCTGGGGGTCCTAACGTGGCCCATAGTATTTGGGGTACACAGTTCCTCGTTAAAAAAAAAGAGATCCTCTTACAATAGGCAAGCCGGACAGCTCAACAACTGAGGCTCTTAGCTGTTGATTCTTCTACACCGTCGAGAGCTATGGCGCTTGAGTTCATACGGGCAAGTCGCCGGGCGTCCACAGCAGCTATACAAATCCTCTCTAGACAGATTCCCTGGGATCTAAGAGTAAAATAACTAGATTTAAGAGGCCGCTCAATCAATTCCAGGACAAAGCGACTAGTATTCACCACAACAGATACCCTAAGCAAGTGGAACTAACAATTATAAGTAATCTAGCCGGCCCACCCTGGATACTGGACAAAATCAGTACTTTTTGTTCTAAAAAAATGGTACAGCCTCAAACACGGCTCGCTGACCTGCCATTCGCCGATTTGCTATCGAGTCATGGTGGCTGCTTTCAGCAATACCGACACCGCATTGGTGAAGCAGAATCCGCCTTAGGCCGCGTGGCAATCAGGAAAGGCTTACAATATAACGCACTTTACAAACGCTGTGCCTTCCTTTTAAATACTGAGCGAGACCTACTGTCTCGAAGCCCAAGACTGGGAAGTCCCCTGACATGTCAAGCCCCTATAGGAGCTTCTCGAGAACGTTCTGGTTTATGGGGAGAAATTTCTCAAAATGGTGCTTCTCGCTTCCATACTTTCCCAACATCTTTCCAACGCCGTTCTCCACAATCTATCTATCTATCTATCTATCTATCTCTCTCTCTCTGTCTGTCTATATATATATATATATATATATAACTTACAAGATTTGAACACGCTTGGTAGGACTAACTAGCCTTTGATGGCTTTGAGGAGCTGTGTTTCTCTGTACAAATGTAAACCACTCATGAGAATAATAAAACCGATCTATCTATGTACTAGCAATAAACGGCTACAACGTTTGCTGTGTAAGCAAACACATTGTGGGCAAATTTTTATGCGAGCAAGGAATCCACATTGATGTCTGTACCATGACTGTTTCATTATCATTGTTGACAACGGTGTCCTATTTTACATAGTAGGCGTAGTTGTTACTGGGATCTGGAACACCTGAAAGTTTAATTTGGAAGTTCGAGCGCAGCTCTAAAGCTCCTAAAAAGCTACTGTCAATCGTTACAAATATGCCCAAGATTGGTTTCATATTGTTGGACTAATGCTCTTAAACCTAAAGAGAACCGTATAGCTTACCCAACACATGGATCAATGCGTAAGCTACGCGCATTCTTTTAAGTGCGTTAATACATATCTGTGAACATGAAATACATATTGTACGTGTACACATATTTTGAAAAATTTTACTTAATGTATCTTTCAATTGCATGCATATATTTATTATTAATGTAACTTAATTATAGTTATTTCGTACCTTCATGTGTCCGTAAATTGGACCTTATTTGTATATACGTACTAATGCAAACTGGAAGTGTTTGATGATGATTTGTTTTCTGACTGCAAACAGAAAAATTCAAATCTTAAGGACAAACTGTTTAAATTTAAAATAGCAATTTATCTGTTGAACGCACGTATCAATATATATATATATATATATATATATATATATATATATAACATTTATTCATTGTAATTAATCACCGACTGATGGGAACATGACAATTGGGTCCCTGCGAACGTGTGCACGTTTACGAAGGGTCCAATGTAGGAACCAACCATCTCTGGAGGGTTCCCCGGACCGAAGCCGCGTTGCCCCGTTGCACATCCAGCGACAGACGCTGTCTGAGAAATTCGCCCGCTCGCCTATCACCGCTGGCTAGACCTAGTCGCTTCCCGACCTTCTGTAGCAAACCGCGAGTGGACGGACCCGGCCCGCCAAGTGTCTCGAAGGCAAGTGGGTAGAACCCGTACGTATATATATATATATATATATATATACATATATATATATATATATACATATATATATATATATATATATATATATATATATATATATATGAACTCGTGAGCAGGGTATGGAAAATAATATGCAAACGTATAGTACTTTAATTGTCAATTTGAAATACCGATATGTCGATCCGCCTATTCCTTAAATATTTACGGTAGGGTTTGGAAAGCACGTCGAGTGAGAACGCTAGCTTCTCAGTTACGGGTGTACTCATCCCATAGTAATCGCGCTGAGCGCGGCTCTCACCGATAAGTATCCATATAACATGGAAGCATGTACCAGACCCTTGTCGAAGCTTCTCCCAGGGTGTTAATAAATAGTGCTGTCCAAGCCCTCGTAGGTGACTGACCAGTTCTAGAATTGCAAGCGTAGCGGCAACCATACCTCTAGGAGTGTTTCTCTGGAATTGTAAGGGACTTAAGAATCAATGGATCTTGCAAGTGATGACCTGCTTAAGTTGGTTGACATTGCACTCCTCACGAACACATTTCAGCTAGACCAACTGAATATCAGTGATATGGGGGGGTTTCACCAGCTGGCTGTCCTATCTGCGGGAGGTCGGGGAAGACCCGTGGGTTGGTTATCTATCTTCCTCTATGTATCTACGCTTACCACGGGTGAAAGATGAATACTGCGTGGTGCTCTCCTCTCGGAGAGTAAACGCCGCTGTATTCCATTTCCCACCCACATTCGATTCCGCGGAGGTTGCTAAAACGGCGAGCTTTGGACTTTCAGGGTTAAACCTGAATATTCCAACTATCGTTGGCGGTGATTTCAATGCCAGAATCGATTGTGGAGCCAACGATGATAACCGTAAGGTGCTGCTTCAGGTGATGGAAAATATTGATCTGAGATGTGCAAACGAGCGTGAAGACTATACATATGCAAGTCACAATTGAAACAGCATCATCGACCTGTTGTTTCACAACTTTGTCAGCCGTGAAATTGAAAGCTTCGATGTTTTCGATGAAACGGCCCGAAAACACCAACCAAGTGTTGGCCGTTGTCGATGTTTTCGGTATTTGGCGAGACCGACATAACCCGCCGCGCTGGCCAGCAATGAGACGGATTAATCTATCTCTTTTGGACAGAGCGGTGGGCGGTATTGAGGTAAGCCCTGATATTGATACCACCTGTGACCAGCTGGAGAGAACGATGAGAATGCAGTGAAGTGGAAAAGGCTATGGCAGAAGAGACTACGCTCGTGATACTCACGAGCCTGCTACTTTACCCACGGTGAAATGCTCGGACTCTTGCGCCAAGCAAGAGCCAGAGCACCATCATCACTGCAAACCACGCCGGACTACTTAGCGTAGAAAGATCTCGTAGGCCGGTGAGGCCGCTTAGCGACGGACAGGTAAAGAGCTACCTAACTAGTCTCTTAATCAATCGTGATGTTGCGGCCGTATCTCCAATCGTACAGTATCGGCTTGCACTGGAGCAGCACAGCATGAATCTGCCTTTCGGAGTGGAAGAGGTGCGTCAGGTCCTATGGGTACTCCCGAAATGGAAGAGCTCAAAGCATGATCAGGTCTGCTATTGGATCCAGCCACTCCTTCTCTTGGCAGAAACTCTTTGTGATTTCTTTAATGAAAGGATGATGACAAACAGAATCCAAATCTTTATCGTGGAGTGGTGTAAGAACGCACATTGAAGAAGATTTTCTGTAAGTGTTTTATTAGGCGGATTGAGCACGTGGCTGAAGATGCACTTCCACTGGAGCAATTCGGCTTTAGGAGAGGCCGAGGCACCCGTTATGCAATCTACGTTCTCCAGTCAAAAATCGAGCGAGCTGTGGCACAATTCAAAGGCCATCATTGACTGCGTCAAGGCCTTTGACAAAGCCCTCGCTATCTGCTGGTTGAAACATTCCAACGAGCAGAAGTGGGTGGCTCTCTCCTGAGTGTAATAGCAAGTTTCTTTGAGGAGGACACCTTGATGCTAGATGGTGAGCATGGGTATATTAGGGATTAAGCAAAATGTGGGAACTCCGGAAGGAAACCAGCTAGGCTGCGTCTCGTTTACACTTCTCTTTGCTGACCTTGTCGGTTACGTCCGACAGGAGTACCAAAACGCCGTGGTGGTTATGTATACAGATGATATCGTAGTCGCTCGTCGCGATCTAGGTGCCATCAAGCGAATTACCTCTATGATAGAGGCGTTCCTTGTCTCGAAGGGATTTGAGATAAATACCAGGACGCCAAAAGCCATGAAATTCAGGCGCGGGGGTCGATTAGCAGCCAGAGACGTTATACGTTGCTGCGGCCAACCAATGGAGTTTGTTATCTCTTTCCAGTATCCTGGCCTTCAGGTTTATTATACAGAAACGATGTTCACAGCGCATATAAACGAAACAGTACGGAAGGCACTTGTCTCTCTTTACGAGGATGTAGGTAATGCCCGAAGACTGTCCGTTTTCTCAGTAGTGAGGCTCTTCGTGCTTAAAATTGTTCCGGGGCTGATATATGGTCTTGACAGGGCGTGAAACCACCTCACGCTTGCGAATTTTAACCAGCTTGAAGGGCGTTTTTCATTATATATGAAGCGAGTGCTTTGCTTACCTCTCAGAGCAAGGAGCTGCAAGGAGCACCTGCCGGTTCTGCCTGCAGAGGTGCGCCCAGTGGAATGCACAGCGCTGTACCAAAAAATTGTTGCACTACTTCTCTAACCGGAAGCGTGAAGAAGATCAAGCATTATGAAGAAACATTTTTGAACTGATGCTTGGATATATCAGTGCAAAACCGTACACGGGCATTAGCCTTACGGAAAAACAAACTAGGTCATGGTCATCGCACATGCTATCAATAAAACGCACTTATATAAAATAAAAGATTATACTCAATTCGAGTAAAATAAACATAATTGAATTAGTATCGCTGTAAGCTTCCCCAAAAGAGTTGTTGAAGCTATCTGAGGTACATGGAAGTTCCTGTGTATAACTATATAATTCACCCATTCACTCTATAGTGATTACTCACATAAATATGTACCGTATTTTAAACGTAACTGCTGTCTGCTCCTGTTCATAAGAAGCTGTTACATCAATGCAAATTTAACCTTGCAAAGTAATTAAAGTTAAGCAAAATATATTATTGACGAAATTGTGAAAGTTTACCACTGCTGAGTATATGACCGTATTGATTTCAACATACAAACTAAGTGCTACTTATTGCTTCGATGTAACAACAAATCAGCAAACTATAGATTAAAATATATGCTTTATTATTTTCCTGAGTCATTTACATTGTACACATAATCACGGCTTCAAAACCATCAAAGGCTGGTATGGTGTGTTTATATTATTTATCTTCTTGTTATTTTGTATATTGTTATCATGATTATTATCTTGTTTGAAATTATTGTAAGGTAACTAAATTGTTTTGTTTGGCATTTTGTTTCAATATGTGAAATCGAGGTTTGATATTGAGAAACGAGATTGGTTTCATGAAGCTGCCGAAAGCTGAGAAGTTGTGTGTGTATCCCTTTGGTGTTCATGTGTGATATCGAGTGAAAGAAACTGAGCAGGTTGGGATGAATTCCCATTAAAACCAGTCTAATTTCAGCAACGCATCTCTAGAGGGTAGATTTGTAGAGGGTAGGACAAAATCAACCTTTCCACGTACTTAACACGCAAGGACGCCCATGTTGGGTATCCCAATTGTAGTGTCCACCACCAGTCACCGCAGTGCCGCTAAGTACTCACCGTTGTCTTCACCGGCAACGGCTGTTCCCTTGTGTTCCTTGAACATCTCCGTTGAACAGTTTCGTCACCATCCTGACGTAGTCACCTCGCCGTCTTCCTCCTGCTCCGTGCCTGGTGCCATTTCCTCGACGGTGTTGTTGGCCGGTCCATGGATCGCAGAACTGAAGGTGAGGGTGGCAGACCTCTGTGCATTGTTGCACTGCCTTTTCTTCTTCCGGATCCACTCGACTGCGCCAGTTGTAGTATCCACCACCCTAACGACCGGACGGCGACCGTTACGAGTTCGCTAGTCTTTCACTCAAACAACACAAATCTTCTGCCTAGCTCGAACAAACGACTACTAATTTATTCTCATGCCTCCTTATATACTCACAGATTGCCCGCGCATTTAGTGACTTCCCGCGTCTTCGCTAGTAGGGTGGCGGCATCTTCTAATTGGCGCCTTGTATTTAGCTTGCTTCGGCATTGCCGCTAACCGACGCTGTCTATGCCCGCGCTGCTTAACGGACACTGCTATCCTACACCAATACACTCGCAAAGCTCTTTGCAGGGGGTCTAATTGACCCATAAGACGCATGTGAGCCATTCCAAATATCTTAAACTGCGTAGGTCAGATAACTATGGACGTGGGCATACTACATAGCAAACAGACAGTCCTGGGGCAGAATCTTACAGCTCTTGAACGGTAGCGATGCATGCTACAACTTTTTTTTTACAACGATGGGCTTTAGACGATAACCTGAAATCCAAAGCAACGCCTACATTTTTTATCATTGATTATGCCAAGAATGCGGTTTTTGCACTGAAATGCCTCACGGCACTTACTTAAATATTTGGGACCAGGCGATAAGAACTTGATAAAACCGGCCTCCGACCAAGTCATTAACCTTAAACAAGTCTGGCAGTAGTTTGTCTTCCTTAATCATGGATGCTTTTTGTGATGGTGTTGTCAGTTATGTCTACTAGCCTACTTCGGCAACCTCGTGTCTTCCATATTGTTAACCTGTCTAAAACGCTAGCGGTTCAGCCTAAGTGTCTACCGTTTTACACATTTTGACTGACTGCTTTTAGCCGAGCAAGATAGCTTAGTGGCAAGGCCTTTGCCTTGCATTCGGGAGGACTGGGTTCGAGACCCAGACCGGTCACTCTTAAATTGGTTTGCTTGGTTTCCAATTTAGGCAAGGTAAATGCCGGAGTGGATATAAATTAGCCACGACATGAATAAAACCGTACACGGGCAATTGCCTTACGGAAAATCTTTTTAAAAAACAGAACCTTCACATGAGCCCGGAGAGTTGTTAAGTTGTGCTACATGGCTATGCGTGTTTATCCGAGATACCAAATCGCACTCCTTGTAGTAAATCTATTCAGCCATGTGCTCAAATGGGACTACTAATCGGACACTAGTTAATTGTAAATGAATTGGTAGTTTGGAATGTTCAATAATGTAAGCAAAATATATTATATATGGTTAATGCTATGTTAATCTAGAAAGAGTACACCTGCGGGTTTTTTTGTGTTCAAGCCTGAGTTTTACATGGAAAATCTAGTCGTTCTCTTTATCATTTTATTAGGGCAGCCGCAGTACTATCTTCTTGAATTTAGGCTACCTGGTCACTGGTAATTAGTTTCGCCTTCGAGGTAGATTCTTCAAATCTTCTAGCCATAGGCAGGGACTCACGGTCGCTAAGAACGCCTTTACACAGGCTTGGCATGTTGGGGGCTTCCAAAACTTAAGTTCCGAGAAGGTGGTTTTCACTCAGTGTTGAAAAAGGTATAGCGTTTGTAGCAGTGCCTTAAGTAGTCAGTCTCTCCTGAGTTGCAGATACGGCATAAGGCCAATGCGGTGTAGGTAGTTACTGAAAGCAGCCGCCGTTACCCGTAGGCGAGCGAGCCGTGTTTAAGGCTGTATCATTATATGAAATCAGGGTGTATTGATATTGTATCCGGAGTTTCTCCTCCATTGCCGGGGTTTATTGAAGGGTATCCTATGACTCGCATATTCTCATGCTTTCGTGGCGGATGGCGAGGGCACTCTGCCCAGATAGATCTCTGTGCGGAAGCGACGTGCTGTAGCCCTGTAAGTCGTGCGTTCCCGTAGGTATGCGGCATATGGGCATGTAAGGTGATCCATATCGACTACTGACGCTAAGAGACGGCGCCGAGAGTGGGTGCTTACTATCGTTTGCGGGAGCAACCAACTTCTTCACAACCGAAAAGTGTCTCTCAATGTGAAAAACACTTCTGCCTCAGCGTTGCCTTTTTCAAGTAGCTAACTATCACCTACTCTCGATGGGTGCCATACCTGGCATTCATACAATGACAGTACCACACGATGAGATCTGTATAGTTTCGTATAAACAGAGACACTTCTTAAAGCGGACGCCCGGAGTATCTAATGACAGAGCGTTAAACATTTGTTAGCAACCTGCTTAATGTTCGCTCATTTTGAGTGATACCGAGTACCTCACACCAAAAGTCTTTGCACATCTCATTTCTGTCAGTTCGAGCGTATCTAACATGCTTTTGAGTCGCTTCTTTTCGTAGTCGAAACTCAACATGCCATATTTGTTCCCCACAAAGGATTGGTGAAACTGTGGGCACTTCGTTCGTTTGAGTTGCACATACCATACGACATCAGTTACTTTACAGACTACTTTGTTTGGTTTGTTTGATACCGCATGTCTTGTTAAGGCGAATAGTATAGATATGATAACGCAGTCTCAGCCGAAGCGATTTTAGCATCGGAGCACAGCCAGTGCATACACGAATCACCTAGGGTAGCCCTGATGGAAAGTCAAAGTACCAGCTTCATGTACCACGTGAAAACCTCTCGAGAGGATTTTTTTTCGCTTTTTTGCTACTGTAATCGCTGTTGTTCTGAGTCTAGGCTGTATGCTTTAACTAGCTTTACAGTGCTTTCAGCATAAAGAGACGCACAGCTGCGGTCGTTTGACATATCCTACACCCCTGCAAATATCAGCCAAGACAGAGCTTACAACATGACCTACGTATGCCGTAAAACACGTCTCCATCTAGTGAAGTAAAGTCATGCATTCTGTAGTATGCTTCTAAATTTTCATCACGAAGGGGCATCTACCACTCAATACCATCGGCATAGATGGCAAATTACATAGACGTTGGAATGATATACTTGACCTGATCAATAAATAATAGAAATATAAACCTTTCTAAAACGGTGCCCTGTACGCCAGTTAACACGTTACCCTCCCTAAATCGAATAAGTACACAACATGTATATATATATATATATATATAAGGCGAGCACTGCCGAGCGTGCAAACGTATTCTAATGATTAATAAATCATTAGAATATTTTATATATATATATATATATATATATATATATATATAATATATATAAAGCGAGCACTGCCGAGCATGCAAACGTATTGTAAATGATTAATAAATCATCACAATATTGTATATATATATAGAGAGAGAGAGAGCGATAAGCTAAAGATAAATGCACACAATGTCGAATTTTCTGTAACTTTCTGCAGATGGCTGCTCGATATCAGTGGCCGATCAGGGCCACACGTCGCCAACTAGCAATCCGTCGTCGCGGAACCAACGTTTAGTTAGTACATACTCGTATCTAGAAAGGGGTGGACAAATAGTTCAATGATCGTATATACACATGATCGGTACAACGCCGCCAGCTGTATCTACGATGGGATAGATCAGAGTGAGGGAGAGCGCATACACGGCGAAAGAAGACCCGTCACTGCGATCGCCTGCCGCACCCGCTTCTAAGTCGCGCCGCCACATCTTGCTCAACCGCGCGTTCGAATTTCGAACACCATGCGTGTGGCTGGCCTGCGCTCGGTTCTCGGGCTGGATTATACTGTTCACGTGTTTGTTCCTTCCTCTTCCTTTTTTCTGTTCGAGTGCGCCCGACCTCTGCCAAACAGAGGACCGAGAGTGGGTGAGAGCGAACGGGTGTATGTGTGTGTGCGGTAGTGAGAGATAATATTTGTGAGCGCGGCACTGAGAGACTGGGTGTGTGTGTGTGTGTGAGAAGTTCCACTTAGATTATCAGACAGAGAGATAGACAGAAAGATTGACGACGGCCAGACATCGTGCCAGGTAAGAGGTCAGGTAGGAAAGAGAAGGTCGACCCGCTGTCTTAGTTGTCCTAGGTGTCGTCCCTGGCTGGTCATGTCGATGTTCTTCTACCGGGTTGGCATCTACCCAGCCGAGATAGGCAAGGCGAGTTCGTCTCGCCGGCCGGCCCTCTCCCAAAGTCGTCGCCGAACAACAACGGGCAGGGTCGAAGAAGCAAAGATCTGTGCACCAGCAGGAGATTTCTTCCTCCTTATCGTCGTCATGCTGCTGCCAGAAGCAGCAGCAGCAGCTGTGACCAAATAGCATGCTGCCAACCAATAGTGGTGGTGATGGCAGTGAGCGTGGCCCTCTTGCCCGATCGCTTCTCGGTTGTTGTTGTTGT
>QVRM01001816.1:0-105568 GCA_003439945.1 Dermanyssus gallinae | reverse complement strand
CGATATCGCAGATGCATATGAATCAATTGGCCTACTACTAGATCTATCTTGAATGAGCTGAAGAAAATGAAATAGTCACGTTTTACAACCGCTTGGATCAGGTGCTTGTCGCTAGTGCAGTAGTGTGGACATCCTGGTCAGATATTTACAGCATATACAAACATGCATTATCACTATACCGTATGCGCTAGTATCAGCGCTTAAAAATGATGTAACAGTGCATAGCAATTTTGGTGTAGCTCAGCGTAGTACGTGCTTCACAAAGGATTCGGAGTGACTACACATATAGTTTTGGCGGAGACCAGCAGCCACGCTATACTTCATGTAGCAGACCACATCGTTTCGACCTGACCCTTAGTTGTATACCACTAAAGTAAAGTTTTCGGGCTGACCCTCAGCCAAGATTTAACGTCCACGGAACTGTTTTTTACATTGCTTCATAGACGGACCCCCATAATACAAATCGGTGCAACGGTGGGGCTCGAACCCGCGCACCTATCTAGTGTCTCCTCCGTCGCGAGGCGCAGACGAATACTGCACCACGCCACCGGACTCGACTAGTCGTATACCACTATCGATGGCTATCGTCCAATTCGTCGGGTGCAGACTCGGGCACGGGCAAGTCGCTGATTTTCTTGTCGGCTACCTAACTATTTTAGTGGAAATGCCTACACTGTCCGTTGTAGTGTGCCCGCTATTCGCTAGCTCTTCTGCCGATTTGAGTTGTGGGCGCAACTAGGATCCGGAACAAAGGAGGCCTTGTAGATGCGTTTTGTAGCTTCACTTCGATACCATACATGTGTACCCTTATCGTGGTTAGTAACCACGATAAGGGACAAATTCAAGAGAAGCACCACAAACCTTACTTACTTAACGTTCTACAAAAGTTCTCTCTCTCTCTCTCTCTAAAACTCTCTAAAACAACATACAATATTGAAATTATACGAGAATTTGTAGAATACCTGTATGATTTAGGCCACTAGCTATTCCTCTTCCTTTACACATATACGCTTTAGTAGATGTGTCACTACGGCGACAAACATTAGACCTATCGAATACAAGACAACGATATTCGTATAGAGTTCTGTAAACTCTACTCCAAATGGACAAAATTGAATTTGTCACGACAATTGTATAGGCGTCTTGTCTGTACGGCAATAGTAAGGACTGACAATGAGTTGTACGACAATTGTATTGTAATCGGTAATTGTAGCTTCAGAATGAAAGTTGTTTACGATACAGATGCTCTCGTACAAAATGACCTGAAATTAGAGAACAGTCGGTAATACGCATTGCCGACTGTTCTCTACGAATCTACACCTTTTCGGACTGACCTTTAGCCAACAATAGCGTCTACGAGACTGTTTTTGCATTGCTTCGTAAGACAAACCCCATAAATACAAATGTGGCATGGTACGGCTCGAACCCGTGCACCTATGTGTCCTCCTCCGGTCACAAGGCGCGCGCGAATGCATCACGCTACCCCCAACAATCTCATCCGCATAGTAAATGCAGTAGTGCACTCAGCCGCTCTAACTATACTTTGATTTGTAACCGGACAGTTAAAACAGAATAGCAAGCCGAACGAAGATTAGAAAAAGTTCATCTCGAAGAAAAGCGTTGTGGAAGTCAATAGAAACGTCATTACGAGAAGCTTTTCCATGCAAATAATAATGCAGGAAACAAATAAAATCAATAATTATCTTGACTCGAGTTGCCGAGCATCCAGGATATTTAATAATTAAAAGTCTCCTTATAACAATCAAAATTGTTGATTGTTATAATTTATTTTTTGCATTTTTAAGCATTTTTTGCATTCAAGTAATATGGGCGAAGGTAGAAGCATACTGAAACTGTTATGAGTGCAGGGGAAGAGAGTAGACGGCAGGAATGGGTGGGGTCAAGTAAGGTGGCAATATGGAATTGTGAGATGCATAGTGTTCTACGAGTGCTGAAAGAAAAGGGTCAGGGAGAATTTTAAATGCTTGGAGCGAGGTAAAATTAGTTGTGATTGCAAGAGTAAGATATATTAAACCGAACCAGATTCATAGAGGGGCATAACAATAAAAATCACTGTTTATAAGATATTTTCCGGAATAATAGCAAACGGATAAGCACATTTTTAACAGACAGAGGAGCAATATGGATTTAGAAGAAAAGAGTCGATATACTCGTACATGGCAATCTGAATGCTAGAAGATATATATAGCACGAACGCCGAAGCCCCAAAATCCTCTATGCGTGTCCTTTGTGAATTTAAGGCGGCGTTTAATCTAGCTCCTAGGGGACAAGAGGGGGAATCTAGCTAAGAAAGAAATTTCCAGAATCAGTTTCAGCGCATGTTAGCAAAATTTTAAGAACGGGAACTTTATGTAAGTAATAGCACTAAAGGGGAAACAATCCGGAGACACTCAGTCCCTTAATATTTTTGGTTCTGCTTGGAGACCTGCCTGAACGGTTATTGAAAAACCAGTCGAGATAATGGATAAGAGTTTGAATGTACGCAGATAATGTTGTTATTTTTTTTTTGGAAAAGCCTATACAGGGTTGGATTAGACAGACAATAGTAAAGATGTTAGCTTTATAGATGAACTGGAATGAATTAAGTTAACTGGCAGAAAGCGCTGGTGGTTAAATTCCAAAGAGGTGATCGATCAGGTAATAAGGACACACTAGTATTATAAGGAAAATGTATTGACTTTGTAGACAAGCTCACTTATGTGAGAATCAATATACGATGACGGGGATTGGCTTTTCTCCGAGCTCCGCAGTGCTGCCTGAGTAATTAGTGTACGTACATTGAGAAGAAGAAAACTGCATTGCATGAATCTTAACTGCGCAAGCCCGCCGTACGTCCACAACTGGAACAGGAAACGGGAAAAAGAAAAGCCTACCGACATGCATGATGCCGATTTCCGCGAGATCACGATAATTTGACTTTTGGCCAAGGTTTTAACTGTCCAGCGGTACATTACTGACCACTACAGTGTCAGGCTGCACACCGCTTCATTCGTTTCGGGGAAGAAGCTGGAATTAGCTTAGTGGAGTGGCGAGCATGTTCTCCCGACCTAAATTCCATCGAACATGCATTATGGGATGAGCTGAACAATGCAGCACCATTTTGTCAGAATGGTAACGAAACGTTCTAAAAGTGATTGCAGAAATTGTATAGCCGATTTTATGTTCGTATGAGAGCATTTAAAGCAAATTAAATGCGTGGCAAAATTAAGTGCGTCCAGAATGGAACGGCCAGTCGAAGTCGGTGGCGTGGTGCATTCGCCTGCGCCTCGCGACCGGAGGAGTCACATAGGTGCGCGGGCTCGAGCCCCACCGTTGCACATTTGTATTTGTGGGGGGTCCGTCTATGAAGCATAGCGAAAAACAGTGCTGTGGACGTTAGCTCGTGGCTGAGGGTCAGCCCGAAAGGTTTAGAATGGAACGGCCGTCGAGTCTCACTCTTATACGCCTAAATAGAAGGAAATGAGCATTCAGTGAAAAAACACATCACCTCATCGACCGAGAAAATATCCAAAAGCAGGGCAATGGATGTTAATGTTTTTATCGATTACTGTGAACAACCGTGATTAGTTTACTGCCACAAAACTGCGGTACCAATTCCGCACAACACTGCAGTGCTCTCATGCAATGCTATCAGGCAACTCGCAATTCAACTAAAAGCAAACGCCCTGTTCTTCTTTCACAGCAAGTAATCTTTTTTCATGATAATGCGCGAATCAACAAAAATCGGCCGTTATCCTCGCGCACTACTGTGCGGTTCGACCAGATAGGCGTGAGAAATGCCTCGTTCAATTGCGGCATGAGTGTGCGTCGACAACATTAAGAGCCAGCTGTTCACCCTCCTCTCGTTTCTTCGCCGTCCGGGCCGGAGACTATTTCTTTTATACAGCTTGTTTTGACCGTTGTATCGCTCAGACCTCTCCATGGTGTCGAACCAGTTCGTCGCCTTCTTCCACGCCTCCGCCGTTATGCAGTCGACGACCCCCCTCATAGTCGAGATGCCCGGCTTAACGGCGGTGGAACATGAATGCCGTCCATTTCTGCAAGCCCCACTGCGCTTTTACATATACTTCACATGCGCCGGTCGTCCCGTAAGTCTGGTATCGAAGATGACCCCGAGGTACTCTGCTTCTTTCATGATTGCTATTCGGAGTGGCCGCCATCACGATTCTTATCCCTGTTTTTCTTTTTTCGGCCTGCTAGGTACATCGCGCCTGTCTTGTTATGTGCAACCTTGACGTCAGATTAAGATCAGCTTAAGTGATTATGGCTTTCCATCCACCCGGTCACCTGGATCAAGGTTCTTACAGCAGGCCTGATCGATTTCGATGCAAAGTTTTTTCTTTTCCAGCCTCCTTGCTTGCCATCGTTGCCCCCACCCAAAATTAGTTGAGAAGTACTGAAATACCCAACGTACGGCCCAAATTTACCGCCACGTGATTATCACGTATTTGGGCCGCTTAAAAAATGTTTGCAAGGAAAACGTTTTCACTAGACAACGACGTAGAGGGTGGAGTGCAGAACTTCTTCCAACAACAGCCAACAATTGTACACCAGAGGCATTGACCTGCTGCCGCAACAGTGTGCAACAACCTGGGAACAGTGTGCCGACGATCTGTATTCTTTCTGTACTGGTTGTCTTGCAATCGCCCATTTTAAGCGCTCCTATGTCGGCCTAATTACAACAGTGTCACACATTTTAGTCATTTCATCACGCTCATGCCAAACCAATACTTTTCCGCAAAACCGTGCTTCATTAAAAAATATTTGCTATAACAAGCTCTAAAATCTAATTCTATATCGCTTTTCAAATATTTTCCGGGCTCCCTGTGAAGGCGAGCACTGCCGACTGTGCAAATGTATTGTAAATTATTAATAAATTATCCCAACCTCAGTGTTGGGAACTATGAGAGACTGGATGGACCCGGACCTTCACGCCAGGGGGCGGGCAGGACTTCCTCACGGGCATGAGCGATAGAGCGGCTACGGCGCGCAGAAGGAGCAACTAGATCGACGAGCAGCAGAAAATATTGGGATAATAAAAATTATCCCAATATTTTCTATATAAAGAGAGAGAGACCTTCTAGTGTTTGCGGCGGTCGGATTTCCCCATAATTTAGTATGCGATTTTTGCCACTCTCAAGCGTCGGCTGTTGTTGTTGTTGTTGCTCTAATTTATGCCGTTGTTGTTATTGTTGGGGCCACTGTTGTCGCTGTTTGGCATCGGGTAGGCGATGACCACCGGCATCGTTCGGTAGTCGCCTCCGACTACCATGTAGTCGCCGCCGCCGCGGCCGCCGACTACCCGCTGTCACCGGTACCAACCGCTACAACCACTAACCGTTTGGTCGCTGGCCGCCTGCTTGTCCACCCGCTAGTTTACTCATTCGGCCCGGCTGGCGGCCACGAAATGAGGATACAATTGATGTCCTTTCTGCGGACAACCCAACCAACCTCCATCCCTCCCCCCGCACTAAATATTTCTCTCTTTCCTTCTCGATTTGTTTCTGTACCTTTTCGCTGTCCTCTCTTAGCTACTCTCTCTCTCTCTCCCGCTCACACACACACACACACACACGCAGACAGAGAATACAATATACGGCCTGGAACTTTCTCATCTACACGCACACTATGCCTTCTCTCTCAATTTTAATCTCTCGGCTTCACTTCCGTTTTCTCTGCTCTTCTCAATCTCTTCTCTCCTCTTAACATATTTGATTTACTCTATCTTCTCTCTTGTTTCCATTCTATCTCTCGCTCTCTATCGCTCTCTGTGTCTCTTGTGCTTCCCCCACACAACTATTATTCTCTTTGCTCATTCGTTATGGTTGTACGGCTCCTGCTTTACGCCTCCATTTTCGTCCGTTTTAACAAAATGACTTCGAACGGACTAGTAGTTATTATCGTTGCCGATCTAATGGTCTAAGCAGCAGCCACGCCAGTTCCCGCAGTCCCAGTAGCATCCCCTATATATATATATATATATGGAGACTGGCGCCCCCCTGATTGTCTGCCTCTCTGTCTGAGCGGACCCTCGTAATGGAAGCGTCTTGGCGCCGCAAACCCCCGCTGCTCATCCGCCGTCCGCCCCTATCGTTAGCAGGACCGACCAGGAACAGGCAAGCGTCTAGGAGGCGGCGGCGGCAGCAGCGACAGCAAGCAATACCGACACGGCCTTAGGCCCGCGAATGGCCGAGCGGACCACGAACGACACAAGCGAACTCAGTCGCTCGAGACACGTGACGCCAGCTAAGGATCCCGGTGCCACAACACGCGCATACGCCTCTCAATCTGGAAAGGAAAATGATACGCATGATGGTGAACTATGAATCCGAATGAAATGGAATGTGAATACTGATATATATATATATATATATATATATATATATATATGTATAATTAACACCTGGGCTGCGTGAATGTGTTTATGTTACATCAAAGGATTTTCGAGACAAACATCAATCTAGAGTTTTGCTAGTTCTTCTATGAAACGAACCGTCGGACACATCGCGGCGTGGAATCTGTCACACTTTCTCCAGCATGGTCTTCGACATTCATCCAGTGGTTCATGAAAGCTTTCTACGTTGCACAGAACGTGACAATTTCCACGGGCTGCAGAGATGCTAGTTTGATGTCGATCTCTCACCCCGCTAGCCCGCCACTCGGTGCTCCCCATTGCTGCTGTTCCATGAGTCCCTATGCCCACTTCAGGTCGTTTTGATTTCGCATTTTGGTTCGCCAGTTCAGCATATAAACGTCAAAGGCGCACGCCTGGACGTATTCTACATATTCATATATATATATAGCGCAAAAACTCAATTACGAAAAAAAATCACTCTGTCAATTAAACGCATTGTATTTTCTCCGGCCCTATTTCATATTTTTTTCAATTTCAATTTTAATTTTAAACGTGGTTTATTCACGGAACTGCATTTCACAACGCTTAAGTTCTCGGTAAATAATAATGGTTGAAAAAATATGAATCAAACAACAAAGCAGATAATTACTCTCGACGAAATCCAAGAAGTGCTTTGTATAAGCACTTTACACACAATGGTATTGCAGTGGTTTATGATTTACACAAGAACGTCAAAGCAGCAATTGGTGCGTTTGTTAGAATGCCGAACACCACATGAGGCAACAAACTTGCAAATATAACACACAAACGAAGTAGTCCACTAGTACAGCATCAACACAATTTACAACAACTATGTCTAAAAACATGTGGATAAATACAATTAAAAACTAAGTGTGTCCTCGTATACGAAGCACAACATTTGTAATACCAACTATACCTAGATCACACGCCTGGTTCCGACTGTGAAATTAACAGCCACTGCTTTAACTCGCGAGAGAAGAGGTGTTTCGTGGTGAGGCATCTTATGCGTTTAGGAATGCGGGTCCAGGTTTCAGGAAGGCGGTACGCAAGTGCGTGTTGACTAGACTTCAAGGATACAGAGGGCACTGCAAAAGTTGTTGCGCGCCTACCTGATGTTCGACTCATGGTAGGAACTAGTGCAAATGCAATCTCCATAGGCACAATACCGCGCGAAATTTTGTACGCTAACATTGAAACCCGCAGGGAGTAAATGCTTTCTACCGTGAGTAGGTTAAAACGAATGAGCAAGTCACGGACCGAATCCCTTCGCCTTCTAGCAAAAATGGCTCTAATTGCATCATTCTGTATCACTTGTGCTCTTCGGAGAATTCCGTCGTAGCCACCTCCCCACAGAAGGATTCCATAGCATAGAACTGGTAAAAACACGGCCTTGTACACCAGAAGTAAGCCCTCTGTGGTTACCCCAATCAATTTCATTTTACACAATGTAGATATTACAGCATAGCACTTTGGGGAAATGTAATCCAGATGGGGATGCCACCTCATGTTTTCCTGGAGAACGAGCCCCAGGCACCTAGCGGTCTGCGAGAGCTTAATGTTCCGTGTCTTAAATATCTGGTTGTCAGATAATTCTAGAAGCCTCGGCGATGCACGAAAAACTATGAAATTGGTTTTGTTAGCATTGACGACTAGTCCAAAAATGTTAAAAATGCTAATTATATTATCAACATTAAAAAGCGACTGCTGCAAGTCCATATCAAAGTTCCGATGATTCACTCCGAACAGTAGCGTAGTGTCATCAGCAAAAGCTATAGCTGAGCCAAGGTTTAGCCTCTGAATCCTTAATAGAATAAAATTCAGTAGAATAAGAAACATAAAAGGTCCGATAATCGAGCCTTGAGGGGTACCGATATCGACCTGCTGCCATGAGGACTCTATTTGACCAGCTCGTACCACATCTAGTGCATTGCACATATTAGTGCAATGCAATGGGTTCTATTTGCGTCCCGAGCGTAGTGACCGAAAGCATACGTAGGCATTTCATTTCTGTTTGAAAGCTGCTCCCGCTGTTAACAAGGTAATCCCTAGGTTGCAAATTTGTTTCCGTTCCCCTGGCCGTATCTACGTTACCCCTGGCTAAGCGGTCGCCCCGTCAAACTTTCATGGTTGCTGTATTTGCCTAATTAACCTTCAAACAATTTTCATCAATGAATGTAACTAGTCGATATATAGCTTGTTTCACCCTAAAAAGGCGACCAAAAAAGACCACATCATCTGCGTACAGTAATATTCTGGCCCATTCTCGGGTACAGGTCGTGTTTATCCGCTCTACCAGCCACCCACCCAGTTGTACTGAAAACAGCAGTGGCCAGTGCGACTTAATTGCCCTATGCGGCACCTGCCTTCAAATCCCCAATCACAGCACTCCAGACAACTCCTCGTCTCGAATATAAAAATACATCGAGAGAAGATGATGATTACGATGAAGACTCTTATAATACAGCCAACTTGCTAAGCAATCCGTCCTAACGGGAAACTAAACAGCATATATATATATATATATATATATATATATTTATTTATTTATTTAATAATATTTGATATATATATATATATATATATATATATATATATATATATATATATATATATATATATCTATATATATATATATATATATATATATATATATATATATTTAATAATATTTGCGTATTATATCGCCACTTTTTAAGCTCGCACCTAACTGAAAACACACAAATGTATACATTTTGAAAATAAAATAAAAACGTATATATATATTTATATATGTAGGGCAAATGATTTAATAGTCTATGTTTTATCAATTTTTTACCAGTGTAGCCTAAGCACCACTTTGACACGCTTAATGAGAGAGTGGTAACATTTCGACACCGCGTGCAACCCTTAGACGTGCCGCAGTGCAAATGTATAGCAAGAAACGAGATCACACGCTTATGCCATGATGAGTGGATGGCGACAGTCTCGCTACGACCATCGTTGAAGCATGCGATCAAATAGGCGGTCTCGCGCAATGTACATAGATCCCGTTTTCGCCACGCGAGGTAGAGGCACAATGCTGTGTCTTTTGCAACTCGTCGCACAGTTGGAGCATTGCGTAGTAGACAGAGATCCTCGTTAGGTAAGAATCAGCCCATTTTGCGTAAGGCACGTAGGAAATCCCGCTTCCAATGCTCATCGCGCGCCGATACCTCTCCCTTAGTCGATAGGGTTTGGTAGTTGCGAAGTTTGTTATATAAGGATTTGCACTCTGCGCCTTTAGTGGTTTATATGTACTACGACGCATACACATGCATGACATATATGGCTGATAATAGCAGAACATATCGCAAGCAAATGTTTCAACCACGTATACCGAGTGTTCGCAGGCTGAAAGGCAACTTTTCGGAAATTGCACAACTCAGCAAAATATAGGCATATTTCAATTCGAATGGGATGCGAAATTGTTTGCAATGCGGAAATGCGATCTGTTCTCCAAAAAAACGGCAGTTGCTCAAAAGCCACGTTAGTCTGTCTCAACTGGTTAAGGCATATTCGTATAATTCAAAATCGTACAAGGCCTAGAAGGCCTTATTTTATTAAAGGCCACCGATAGCGCCGCTGGGAAGCATGCACAGCTATACAGAAGATCTGCTTTCCGGCTGTTTACGGGTTACAGAGGAAAGTGCAGCCGGCAAGAAAATGAGATTCATGGGT
Organism: Dermanyssus gallinae; assembly: GCA_003439945.1. NCBI lineage: Eukaryota > Metazoa > Arthropoda > Arachnida > Mesostigmata > Dermanyssidae > Dermanyssus > Dermanyssus gallinae. The sequence goes on along the minus strand of QVRM01001816.1, from coordinate 95,475 downwards.
TCCAGTCAGGAACAGAACGACTCCCAGAAAGCACAGAACGAGGCCATTCGACATATACAATGATCAACTCAATCGAACAACTAAGATGAGTTGAATAGCTGCTGGTAGCTTGAATGTGAACAGACTGAGGTCGCATGTTATTGGGGTTTTAGGTGATGACCGAATAAGTGTAATGAGTTCCTATAGAGACGCGCCATAAAACGCTTTATCGTATATAATTCTATACGTCTACTTAGTCAACTGCCGACCACTCATAAGTTAGCCACTTCGCACACACGAATCAATGATATTCTGAATATAAGCATAGGAAGCAGACCTTCTATCGATGATGCCTGAAACCAAATAGAGGTTGCAGTGAACAATCATGTGAACTTTTTAAATAGTATATGTCGTTAAAAATTACCCCTAAGCGTTTGTATTCTGTTCCTGTAGCAGCAGGGTACGAAAATGATTGCCTTTTACTTAGTTGGCATCTGCAAGCGAGGTTTGCATTGACTGCAATTTACTTTAAATTTACTTTATTTTCTCTACGACGAACAACAGGTATCGATATGTCTACAGACTGCATTTTACAACGCATCTTACACATGTTTGTATTGTTCGACACATTGCACGCAAAGCTACCAGTCACTTTGGATAATGGACGTTCAAGTGATGCGCAAAGCTTCATCAAACAAATGTGTTAAAGTGATGGAAAAAGGCAATTTTCCTTTTCGGCTTGATAGAATAGGTCGCCGGGTCGCCCACCGTATAGCACACAGTAGATCATTGGCAATATCTTCCCATACCCGACCTTTGCCCTTCGTACCGTACAACCACCAGCAGAAAATGCTCATATAATCCGCATGACCAACGCAATTGCGTAGATGTTCCTGCCTTACTGTGTGTTCACTTGCCAAACGTGACAACATTGATCTTTAAAAGGGATCTTCACCTTTTGCCAAAATGGATATCGTCTTCATAATGGAGACGTTGTCAGAGCAACATATATCCAACCACAGAGTTGTCACATGGCAACACATACAACGCTTCCCGTTGGGAACTGCATACAACAGGTGACGAGCCTTGTAAGGATGAAAAACATCGTCGCTAAAGATCGTGAGCGACGAATACAGGCGATCTGTAACATTTTGGTTTAGGTGACATTACTAGACGTGTGATTTAACTAAGCGACCTCTCTAATAGGCATTGGGCAAATGTTGTGCTGTTGAACTGGATATGCAATAGGCACAATAAGTTTTGCAAATGCTTTTGTTACAACTAGCCAGCATCGACATTGAGATAAATTTAAACAAAACGCGACTAAACCGGAAGTTATTTGGAAGTGCTAACGTTGTTGCTAGTAAAACCTATCAATAAACAGCAGCACATAGAATTGCCGTAGTTTTAGTAATGGTTTTCATGGGTATTTTTAACTTTTTAAAGGTCAAAGATCAAAGGAATCGGTTTACATATCTTGTACGATACGGGCTTTGCCATTTAAGAAAGTGGTAGCGACAATTTAAAGAAATAAGATTGTAGCAGAAATGAATTCCGTGTATTATGTACACCGTGGAGAACGCTGTTCTCTATGCAGGATATTGCTGAGGCATTGTGAACTATGCTTGTGGACCTAATAGCGCTATTAATCAAGACAATTACATTCTTACCAATTACGGTATTGAGGTTGATGTTTTTAGGGAGCTTTTTCGACGGTTCTACAGTCTGACTACCGAAACTACATACGGCAATGCCCAAACAAAACCTTGCCCTTCTTTGGTCGTACCTAAGGTAGATAGGTTCAATAAAATAAACGAATGACTAAACAACATAACGTCAAATCTTATTGCCCTGATGTTGTGTTAGAACAAACTCTACTCGTTTTAACTGAACACTTTCGATCAACTGTCGGCCAGGTCATATAAAAAATCCAGTTTTTTTTTTATAGTAAAGATCCAAAATTTTAACAATAACAATATGACCATTATTGCTTAAAAATTCTAGGTCGTTTGCTTAGTCCCTAATTGCTTGTAAAGTACTGGGGAAATATCTGTTGACCATATATTCTGATATTTATCGTCAGCGAATTATTAGATGAAGAATAGCACTGTTCCACAAGAGCAAAGTCTACAGTTACGCAACACATCTGCGTGACACTAGACTTGAACAATATATTTGGGCGACCAGAAATAAATATGTCTGATTGTGTATAAATTCATGTTTCTAAACCATTTAAAAGAGTTAATCATTCGCAGCTCGTAGGAAAACTTCGCTATTTAAAGCTAAATCCTCATACCGCTTGCTACACTCGGCCCTATTTTATTTTATATTTACGTTTATAGCTCGCAAAGAAAATCATCCCCAGCAGTATTTGTCAATATACAGGGTGTTCCTATTTGTGTGTCCAAAACGCTAGGGTATGGTCAAACTCGGTGAGAAAATCATTTTTGCGAATGGGTGGAAGCCGGGAAAACGTTTTGTTTAGGAGTGAGGATGAAATTTATAAAAGCAGTTATTCTGTCTTTTTTCTCCTACATAGTTGTGCAAAATCTACGTTTGCGGGAGAACCAGTCAACGCACAAAGGAACCGATCATACCGGCGTGTTTGGCGGAAAATTCTGCACAATAAAGTATACATTACTAGCTTGCGTGGCAAAAAGCGAATAGCCAGATTAAGGAAAGTCATAAAAAGTCAAAATGTTACGTTAACGCTTTTTTGTGCAACATCGTAATTTTTTCCATTACGACCGAAAATGTACGTTCAAAAGACTACTCTCAGGCAATAGCAAATTTAATGCCCACTACATTCTTACCAAAGTGATGGTGCTGCGTTACGTAGTTGCCAAGTAACTAAGCTTTTTCGACAGTTATATCGAAAGCGAAGGCATGCATACTTGCATAGGGTGTATGAGAAAGTTAGGTACGTATTTTGAGGTTTGGTAGAACTCAGCAAGAGAATAATTTTTTCTAATGGAACAAGGGGGCGGAAACGTCTTGGTAAAATGCTACGGTTCTGAACGTGAAAACTTCAACGTGAAACATAACAACTATGACTGTCGAAAAAGCTTATTCACTTGGCAAATACGTAACGCAGCACCATCACTTTGGTACGAATGTAGTGGGCATTAAATCTGCTATTGCCTGAGAGTAGTCTTTTGGACGTGCATTTTTGGTCGTAATGGAAAAAATTACGATGTTGCACAAAAAAGCGTTAACGTAACATTTTGACTTTTTATGACTTTTCTTAATCTGGCTATTCGCTTTTTGCTACGCAAGCTAGTAATATATACTTTATTGTACAGAATTTTCCGCCAAACACGCCGGTATGATCGGTTGACGGTTGTGCGTTGACTGGTTCTCCCGCAAACGTAGATTTTGCACAACTATGTAGAAGAAAAAGGGCAGAATAACTGTTTTTATAAATTTCATCCTCACTCCTAAACAAAACGTTTTCCCGGCTTCCACCCATTGGCAAAAATGATTTTCTCACCGAGTTTGACCATACCCTAGCGTTTTGGACACACAAATAGGAACACCCTGTATAAAACCATATGTTGTTGTAGCGTCAAAGAAAACTGAAAATGAATATGAATAAATGCGATCAATAGATGCGAGCTAATTATCTTAAACTGGACGTTCTGCACTCTAGTTCAGCAGATGAGCGGCGAGATCTACAGGCGTGTTAAGACTGCCGCTAAAAGTTCGTAAGGTTGGAGAAACAAAAATATATATATATATATATATATATAATCACTCCCTTTTCGGAAGGACACCGGAGACTTGCCCTTCACTCGACGGAAGACCGGCTTGTTCCTAGTGCTTCATTAAAAAGGAAAGTGGGACATGGTATTAGCGCAACTGCTTGCTAGATGTCTTCGTTCCTCATTAAGTCCGACACCGCTGCTTACTTCAGCCGTGCACTGCTAATACTCAGCACCTTCCGTTTCCAAGAAAGGTCGAACCAAAGTTTGACGGGCTTCGGTAACGGGCCGTCAGTACGCAATTTAAAACGATATTAGAGCTTGCAAACACGTGTCTTAAAAATTAGTTCACAGCCGGTCCGATGGAGATGGGACATGCTGCAAAACACCCGTTCGCGCGCAACCATATGCACTCCCTTAAAAAATCCGTTTCTATTTGTCTGTTCTTGTTATTCGCATGACTTTCTAGTCTCTTCTACGAGTTTTCTCATCAAACTGCTAATTGCCGTTATATAAAGGAACATGAGGCCAGTTGTTGCCGGTTTTATCTTGAATACTTACACGCGTCATGGGTGAACTCGCTGGTTAAAGCAGGTTGATCACACATTATTAGACGCCGCCGCCGATTGTGCGAAATCGTCCTTTGTTAAACATATTATCCTCCTATGTTATATCACGTTATGCGGCTAACCGTTACTAGCAAATATGCGTTTACGGCTCAACGTTAATAACAATTCTACTGCTATTGGGGAACGAACCTGGGGTCCAATACGTGTATGCAGATCGGCCAATAATGTCACTCTTATTCTGTAGGCTGCAAGGATACTAGACGAAATTTACCACATGGTACGCTCATATAAGGCACATCTACTTAGTCCAGAGAGCATATATATATATATATATGAAACAAAAGTGAGAATATAAGAAGCAATCTCCTGGCATAGTTGAGTCTGTGTTTTTTTGAAAATTATCAAATCACACTAGGCTTGGCAGACTTCAAACTCGGCAGAAGATTGTCAAATGAGTTTAATCTTAGCAGTAGATTGTCTTTACAAAATGCCCGCTTTTGTGAGAAGATGGCCATTGAACCAATTTGTGCAAAGTGCGCTCTGCTTTCTCAAAACGTATCAAAGAGAGCGGGCACAATTTTAATCCTAAACAACGTATCTTTTGGTGATAGAGTTGCAGACAACAATGTGTACCTTTAACAGGCAGACTTAAAGCCTACAAGGTAATTAAAGGCAGACTTAAGTAAATCCCGATGAAAATGTATGCCAAATACGCGGACATTTAACGACCAGAGCCGTAGACGCTCGCACTTAATTATTCTCTCTCGTGTAAAATTATACGCTTGGTGGTAACGAGGCGGATTAGACGGCTGTGCTATACTGGATTCTTTGTTTTGGTGCCAATCTCACCAGCCCACACAGCGGTGTAAGTAAGCCGAAGTCAAGTCCATCACCATTCACGGCCACATATAGCAGCCACCCTGCTGCAATTTCAACGAACGCCTTCTAACACCTATGACTAATTACGGCTAGCGAATCTAGTAATTAGTGCACTCGTAGTCCAGTAAGTGGCGTGACCAAGTTGCTACGGTAATGACAGTGTTGATAATGCTGATGCTGATGATAAGGATAGCATATTATTATCACATCTACGTGGCTATAGACCGCACGTTGTGGATGTGCAGAAATAACAAACTCATTTATTTACCCACACTTAATCGTCGCAGAAAATATACTTATAGCTGCAGCGTTATGCACCCCTAATATAAAAGGGTGATATGTGTACACACACTTACCAAGCGAATAAATCACTCAATCAATCAAACTCAATTGCCATTTACATTTCAATATAGCTGTCATATTTAAACTGTTCTTTTTTGCCGACAGTCAGATCTCGTATCAGCATGACGTATGCGGTGCAAGCAATACTATCCGCCTCTGCATAGCACATTTACGTATAGCAAAAGGAAACTTCGAATTGGAATAAGTAAATAAATACATCCACACAATTTGTGATACGTGAGTAGTGTTGTCAGCCGATGTTTCGATGTCGTCTGCGTGCGGGTCCGTCTGCAGTCTTTTGGCTGGGCGTTGTTTTGACAACTAGACGCGCGCCATGAGCTCTGCGCAGACGATGAACCCGATGATGTCTTACATCAGCAAGCTTAGCGGACTAAGTACACGATTGTTTTAAGCTTCTTTCCGACAGTTCTGGCCGGCCCGTACTAAACGTAAAGGCTGTAAAACGTTCCTACGATCTGAAGGCTTTACGTCTTCGTTCTTTCCTAAAGACGTTGTCGTCGAAGATTTCTCGGAATGTGTGTGGCCACACTCTGCACTGTGTGCTGAAGCGGCGCCATCGTTGTAGTTGAAAGATAGAAGCATGGATTGGAGGCGCCAATGTACACCGCCTCAGATATGTGGGATCTAAACGCAAAATTAAAGTAATTTTGATATATATATATATATATATATATATATATATGTATATATATATATATATATATATATATATATATATACACATATATATATATATATATATATATATATATATGTATATATATATATACAGGGTGTGGCAGAAAAATTTGAAGAGCGATATACCGAATTGTAGAGCTCGTAAAAGCAAATGTTTTTTCCTGTTCGTGATATGAGAATATGCAAGGCCGGTCGGAAGACGCGACATGGTCGCTTAGAAGAGAATTCGCCAAAAATGAAGTTTTTTATTAGCGTTCACGCCAAATACTTCAGAAGCATAACCCTACAACCACTCACAGCGCTCAAAACTGACATATTTAGTTAATGCGCAATTCATGGCGATCATTTTGGTACTAAACTTATGGCAATGCGAGCTGTAATTACGATTTCGGAGGGCATGTCTAGATTAAGTGCCTGAAAAATGACTGTGGCGACGTTCACTACCGCCGACGTGTCGCGCGACAGCCGCAGCGCGTCATTTTTCATGCACCTAATCTGGACATGCCCTCCGAAAAATCGTAATTACTCCGCAACCACAGCTCGCATTGCCATAAGTTTGGTACCAAAATGATCGCCATGAATTGCGCATTGGCTGAATATGTCAGTTTTGAGCGCTGTGAGTGGTTGTAAGATTATGATTCTGAAGTATTTGGCGTGAACGCTAATAAAGAACTTCACTTTTGGCGAATTCTCTTTTAAGCGACCATGGGGCGTTTTCTGACCGGCCTTGTATATCCTTTAGATGGAGCAGAATTCTATCACGAACACGAGGGTGTGCTTAGTTTCTGTCTAGGAAGACTGGTTGGCAACAGCACCTTTTGTGCTTCTGTGTTGGGCAAAAACACTAGTGTTACAAATTGTAGTAATTTCACTCTCACTCTAAAACAAGACTTCTCAGAGACCATGTTCTATTGGAAAAAAAAACATTTGCTTTAACGAGCTCTACAATTTGGTATATCGCTCTTCAAATTTTTCTGCCACACCCTGTACATAAATATATATATATATATATGTGTGTTTATACACATCTACTTTCGTTTGCCGAAACAGATATGACACTGCGATAATCGTTAATATAAAGCGTTTACAGTTACGAATTGTACTACGAACATCCTCCCTCATGCGGTCCGGCTACACACAGTTTTCGTGTGTGAGTGTACGAATGTAAGAGACAAACGTTTTTACAACGTCTTGCGAATAAGCATTGCGCAAACAGGATACTCTCTGCAGTGAGCTGCCAGACGTCTCGACAGTACCTGCACTGCGTGTTCACCAGAGAGATGAGCATTAAATAGCGCGACTTGCGAAACTACTCTTACCATATAGTCGTGCAGTTTGTTACGAATCAAATTGCACTGAATACGCAATTAAGACATTAAACACAGGCACGCAGACAGTGGCATGTGCATGTCATATTGCGCAAAGCTGCGAAATGGATCCATCCCTCTTTAGATTATATATATATATATATATATATATATATATATATATGTGACTTGGAACATGTGCACCGTTACAGGATGTTAGGAAGGACCAAGGCTGCAGCGCCCCGTTGCACAACCAGCGACAGGCGCTGTAAGAGAAAATCACCCGCTTTCCTATTTTTGCTGGCTAAAGTCAGCCGCCCTTTCCCACCTTGTGTAGCAAACCATAAGTGGACGGGCCCAGCCCGCAAAGGAAAACACGACTACCCGATGTTTGGGAACATCCTAACCTTGCCTGCCTCGGCTAGAGCTGAAACCGGCCCGAGCCGCGCCAGCACTGACCACTAAATGGGGTATATATATATATATATTGAAAATATTGCGATGATTTATTAATCGTTTACAATACGTTTGCACACCCGGCAGTGCTCGCCTGTATATATATGTATAGATATATATATATATATATATATATATATATATATATATATATATATATATATATATATATATATATATATATATACATACATATACGATTAAATTCCTGTTTAAACACAATTTGAATGTTGAAGCGATACGCCCATTCTCAAACCTATGAAGCAGTGAACTAGAAAAACGCTCGGACATGCGATCTCGGCTTAGTCATTGTCTATCTATTTGCAGGTGACTCATAGCATACATATGACCAAATGTCCCGTTAAATAACCCTTGTCAGTAAGCCAGTCAAATTCAGATCAGTGAAGGAGTCTGGCCACCAATGAGCTCGAGTAGGCTGATACGACACCGGAGAGTGTCGCCCAAATGTCCCGCTGCCCTACATGCGCTTGGCTAAGTTCTGTGGCTTGTCAACTGAATGCGAGCCAATCCGCCGTTTGCAGAGTCTACCAATCGTATCAACTCATGGGCATCGTCCATCGGAGAGCGGGCGTCCATCCGACACGACGCTCTCTCTTGTCACAACTAATTAGAACGAGCGCTCCGTTTTATTGAATGTAATTGTGTAGCGAAATCGCCGACTTCCTACCGCCGTCCCGTGCGGTAGGAAGTTGCTGGTGGGCGCTCACTGTAAAGCCTGGAGGACTGAATAGTTGAATGAATGTTCGGCTCTATAGGCCTGTTGTACGTCCACAGCCATCCTGACCACAGCCGGCCGGCCTGTTGTGCTGGTTCACGGCACCGGATTGCGACTCGAGACTCGGGAGCAAAATTGCAGGCCGTTGACCCATGTCGAGCCCGGTGGCGTGGTGAATTGAGTCTCCGCCTCGCAACCGGAGGAGACACATAGGTGCGCGGGTTCGAACCCCACCGTTGCACATTTGTATTTATGGGGGGTCCGTCTATGAGGCAATGTGAAAAACAGTTCTGTGGACGTTAAATCTTGGCTGAGGGTCAGCCCGAAAACGTTATTATTTAGGCCGTTGACCCATAGCAGGCAGGCCGCTCCATTCTCGCACTAGACTGTCTTTCTCTACGGCGTAATGATAGACGGCAACGAGTGTATCGACGATGACGACGACGACGAGGAGAAAAGTGGTTTGTGCAACCTCCGCGCAATGTGGAGTGTGCTGAATGTCAGCTATAGCGGCGGCAGCAGCAGCAGCGGTTCAATCATGATTTAGGGCTCACTATCTTTAGGCTAAAGAACAGCAAGACCGGCACAATTCAACAACCGAGGAGGTTCCTCGAGCTAACGACTGGGAGAGGAAAAGTTTCACTGCTGCCTGCACTTACTGGCAGCGGCGCGTTTTCGTTTATGATGAAAGGCTACGTAAGGTGATTGAAGTTCGTAGAATTGATACTCATTTGCGTGAAGTTTTTTCGTTTGTTGTTCGAACGATGATCGACTCCACGAACTATTTCAGTCAAGTCTACGGGCGCGCCTAACGCTTCTAAGAGAGCAGGCTAAATCCTACCACAATAACGACCCTCCACTTCGTACTGCATTTGGCGAAACGCTAAGCGCTGGCCCTGTAGATAAACATGTATGTAAGTATGTATATATATATATATATATATATATATATATATATATATATATATATATATATATATATATATATATACACATATATATATGTAATCATTTATTTATGTGTGACAAAGTATACAATTGTGGTGTAAGAACATGTGCACAACCCGCTCGGGGCAAAACTCAAGGTGTTAGGTCCAGGCTTGGGCTGGTCCACCTACCCAGGGTACCTCTCACCGAAGCGGCATTCCCCCTCTGAACGTCTAATGAGAGACGTTGTAGTAGATATTCGCCTGCCCTCTTGTCTCCTGTAGCGAGTGCCAGTTTTCTCCCGACGTCGTTGAGCAGTTTCTTCGTGAGCACTCCAGGCCCGCCCAATGTCTCGAATGCGAGAGGTGAGAACAGGTGTGGGTAGCCGACACTGGAGTACTTTCTGCACTTGGCTGCCTCCGCCAGGGCTACCGCGTGTCCAGGGCGGGCTGCGCCCGTACCGACCATTGAGGGGGCTAAAGAGTCGGTTACGGTCGCGTCCCATACCAGCATTTGGCCCCGCTCGAACGGAGTCAAGGTCATACCATCTGGTCTCCTGGCATCATCTCTGACTAAGCCAGACGGCTCCAAAATGCATGGGTAGCCTGCCGATCGCAGCCCCCTGCTGAATGTCTCATTCAGGGCTGAGTGGCGCGCGATTCTACCTGAACTTTGGGGACAGGAAAGTCCGTGGTGGCCTAGGGAATCGACCTCGTCACCGCATCTGCACCGGTGTGGGGAGACTAGCTCTGCTCCCAGCCTCAACCCGACTAGTATGCGAGTGGACTCGTCGTCCAGGAGGGTGCCTAGCTGAGGGCTTGGGAGGGCCTGCAGCCATGCACCTGCACCCGGTGAAGAAACTGCCAGTAGCCTCGCTTTGTTGGCGGCCGTAGTTGTTCGGTCCCATAAGCCATTCCAACGACCGTTGTTTGCCAGCTCTGACCACGCGCGCTGAAATGAGGGGGTCTCCGGTAGAGACCCACAAAATGCAATGGCATCTTCCTGAGTTCGTTCAAGCGTAGCTCGAAAATTTGAAACTGCTTCGGGGTCCAGATTAGCTTCAACGCCACTCGTCGCCGAATGCAAGGATGCGATGTGTGCTGCGATTGCAAGAGAAACTGCTTCAGGCAGGCCCAGTCCACCTCTGGCTACCGGTAAGGCGGCTTGAACTAAGGGGTCGTTTCGCAACCGCAGGTTAAGTATAGATTCCAACGCCAGGCCTAGCTTCAAGTTTATTTCCTCCAACTGGGGCGAAAAGGCTGAACACTTGATTCCCCTGAACAGGTAGTTTAGCCTTGACGCAGAGAAACATGCGCGCAGAAGGTACAACCCCCGGTGAGCGCCCAGCTGGGGAAGGCGATTGAGGCCGATCTCGAGCTTTTCTCTTTCTTGTTCGATTTTCGGTCCAAGGTGGCAAGAAAACAGGGGTACCCCGAGGAGGTCCAAGTCGTCGCCTGTTACGCGGCACCCCGGAAGAAGGTCCCGTAAAGCGGAGATATCGGCTGTACCTGAGCCGATAATGTGAACCTCACACTTGGTTGGGTTCAGCTCCAGACCACTGCATGTAGCGAAACTTAAGATCTTCTTTATGTCCTCACAGACCGTACCAATGTTTCCTGCGATGACCCCGTCATCTAAATACCAAAGGTTGAGTGGACTCTCGAGTGAGTTCACCAAGTCCTTAACGGCAAGACAGAACAGAGGGGGGGCGAGGGGGTCTCCTTGCTGAACCCCTACAGCCGAGGTGAGCAGTGCCGAGGGTAAAACCAAGTGCGACGAATCACCGTAGGCCAATTTCACTTGGTGATAGATGCCAGGGGCCTCATCTCCGACCACTCTCAACAGGTGATTCCTTTTCACAGTGTTAAAAGCGTTCTTAAAATCAAGCTTAACTAGCACGGACGAATCGATTCGAGAATCTATAAAAGCCCTGGTGGCGTGGATCATTATTTCAGCACCCCCCTTGGTGTAAAAACCCAACTGGTGGGGCCCAATTGCTAGGTTGATAAGATCTCTAGAATCCCTCACTGCTAATTTTGCCGCGACCCTACGTAGTACTGAAGAGCAAGCGATAGGTCTGAACGAGCCGTCTTTCTTCTTCAGCGCAAACTGTCTCGCTCCGAAGATGAGGGGACACCACCTTGGATGCGGGGCTCCCCATCGCAGTAGGTCAATTACCTTCGCTAGGGCCTTACTAAGTGTGTCGGATGAGAAGCCGAGAGTCGGTGACAGAAGGTCCTGTAGGAGTCGAGGTCTCATAAAATCCAGGCCCGCGCTCGAACTCTTTGCAAATGATCCGACAGCAAAACGAACATCCTCGGCCGACGTAGATGAAGGTAAGAGCTGTAAGGGTGGGGGAGACGGCCAGCACAAGTCCGGTTGCGCGGGGGGGTGTTTTTCCCGTAACGACGCTGCGGCCGCTGGCTCATCGACCAAGACGTCATCAGATAGCAGAAGGCGGGCTGCTACGGACACGTCCCCGTCCGATAGCTTGGCTGACACGGCCCGCGTGATCGACTGATTTTGCTCAGCATTACCACCCGACTCTCCTGCCGTGAGCAGGGGAACCAGATCTGTAAGCCGAACGCCGCGTCGAAACTCCACTAAGTTCTTTCTGATGACCACTGCTAGAGAGCGTGTATCCCTGCAGCCTATTGGTAACCTCAGCACGACTGGAGCGAAAGAGAAAAGCCCGAGCCAGGCGGCGTCGTCGTTGTCCGAGGCAACCTTAATACACACCTCTGACAGGGCGTCAGCCACCGACTTCCTTACCACTTTGGGCAAGATACGAACCAGCTTTCCATTTTTCATGAACGCCTGGATGCACTCCGTGAGGTCGAAATTGGATTCGTTCATGACGCCGTTAGGGACTAGAGTGGCGCCCCCGCCCCCATGTTTGACCGTGACATGTCTACGGAAGCCTCGCCTGGCGAAAGTTTGGCCGCATTGGTGACAAGTTACCCTATTAGACCCCAAGGGGTCTGGTGTGGTCGCAGGGTTCTGCCCTGATGTGGAGCTTGGGCCGGCGCCTTCTGAAGGATCCGGCAAGGTGGCATGTATGGGTTGTGTCACTGTCCTGCAATTGTTGTGATCACCCGTCATTATGATTGTCTAAAATTGCTAGCAACCGACAGCAGCGCCAATAAGGGCTGTAGCGCGTTCGTGATTGACTTAACCATTTTTGACAGTTCGGACTTTATAGATATTAAGTCCCGGACTAATCCGGTCGATCCTTGAGCCACTGGCTTGCGAGGTCCCCGAAGACGAGTGCGAGTGACGTTCGTTCGTGGCTTAGCTCGACGACGCTGCTTGGGAGCCGCTCTGGGCCGAGGCAGAAGGAGCTGCGGGGTGGTGTTTCCCCCAACCGCGATGCCGCGCACCACTGAGGCATAAGTCGCCTCCTGCGGGGCTGATGAAGCTGGGCCAACAACACTAGAGCCCCGTGAAGAGGGCGCAGGCGCTACCAAGGCTTCGTTAATAGATGCATCCGGGTGGGTAGCCCGAACCTGGTGGAGGGTTCTGGCTTCCATTAGGACCCGATTTCTTTCTCTCAGGTAGAATAGTCGCGGGCAGCTGGGTGATTTTGCATCGTGAGGTCCACCGCAGTTGACACATTTGGCTGCGTTAGGACAGTCGGCAGCTAGATGGCCCCCTTTGCCACAATTGCGACAAGCCTTAGGAAGTGAGCAGCTCGCCGCAATATGGCCAACCCTGGAGCAGTTGAAGCAGACTCGGGGCTGGTCGGGTTCCAAAACCACTGCATGCGAGCGGTAGCCCAGGAACACTGACGCCGGTGGTTGACGATCGAAAGTCAGGATCACTTTTGGCAAAGGCTTCTTTTGATTGCCAGAAGAGACGATCAGTCTTCGGGCAGCTGTGACGCCGACGTTTGATAGCTCCGTTACAATCTCTTCCTCTGTTAGCGACGTGCAGACACCTTGAATCCTGGCCTTAAACGAGGCCAAGCCTGGGCAATAGGCGGTCACCGGGATGTCATCTACGCATGTTAGGCGTGAAAGCTTCTGAGCCACCTCGATGGAGGAGACGTTGATAAAGATGCTACTCTTGTCGCCAGAAATTCGGCCCTCCGGCACTAGACTGTGAATAGCCTTGAATAGCCTTAACATCGAACCTTCCTTGAAGTCGGCTAAACTCCCGTCAGGATTCTCCTTGTGTCTGAGGCGAACCCTGAATGCTCCAAATGCTCCTGAATTGACTTCGCTTTTCAGCCGGTCTAATTGTTTTTGCTCCCGCAGCACGGTCTTTTTAACCCTTGCGCTAGTAACAACGGTGAAACCATCGTCAAGCGAGGGCTCATCAACCACCGAGTCAGCATCGACGCCTTGCCTTCTTCGCTTGACGCCCGCCGATTTGTTACTCATGGCGCTAGCAGGCCTCGATATGTCATCGACGGCTGTAGGTGCATCAGTGCGAATGTTTGCTATGTCCAGGCTAGCTGGAGGCACAGCTAGCCGGGCCGGGTCATTAGGACCCATAATCGCGTTTCAAATTCACTCGCAATGCCTTGTATAGTTATATCGCCGAGTATATGTATATATATGTCACCAATGTGTGTATGTATGTCGCCTTGTATATATATATATATATATATATATATATATATATATATATATATATATATATATATGTCACCACTGTCTTGTATATATATGTCGCCTTGTGTATATATATATAACCATATATATATATGTATGTCACCTTCTGTATATATGTCACCAGCGCCTTGTATATATATGTCACCAAGGCAAGTGATTGTTTACAAACAGTCGCACTGGCGCCGAATGTAGGCGCGTGCCGGCACGCGGAATCAGCCGGTTGCCAGAACGGCTCCACCGTCTAAATTGACGGAACAGAAGCCGTGTTATGGCGTGGCTGTTTTGGAACACAAGTAATAAAAAGTATGCTGCACAGGAGCACCGATTAACTAAACGGCACCTCACGGTTCACGAATGAAACAGTCTCTAGTCTTGAACGGAGCACAATGTATAGGCGATCCGACTGGGCCACTGCCAAGTCAGGCCGTAGCACACGAGCCAGGAAACGTCGCACTATTCGTAAGTCACCGAAAACACGTCCGCACACCTCGACGTTCGAACGCCGCCCGCGAATTATATATATATATATATATATATAGATATATATACTTACATACAACATATTTTATTGTATATATATATATATATATACACAATAAAACCTATATATATATATATATATATATTTATGGACGTGATTATAATTAAAACCCTTTTGAGCGTGGCAGCATGCTTGTTTGGGACGCAACTGTAACCGACTGATTAGCCCCTTCTATGGTCAATGCAGGTGCGGACCGAGCAGGTCATGCTCCCAGGTTAGCAGAGGCTAACAAATGCAAAAAATACTCTAATGTTGGTTAGCCGCATCAATCTTGAAGGTTGGCTTTCGAGTTCGAAATAGGAGGACCAGACTCTCTCACATTTAAATTGGTTCAGCGCGTAGGTAGAAGCCGTAACCTTTCAACGGGAGACTCGAGAGCATTGGAATTCTTGCGTCAGAGGCGGTCGCTTGACATTTAACGAGGAAACGCAGCATTTCTTCGGGGCACATTGTTGAACTGGGCTAATCCTGAGTTAGAGAACCTGTAACCACACGTTCGCGCGGAGACAATTGTTCACTCCACATTGATAACGCAACAAAGTTTAATAAATAAATTATAATAGACTTAGCCAATGACTTATAGGCGTTACCAGAATATACAGTAATAGATCGGCTTCAGTGGAAAGCTGACGAAAACCTAAGGACCTTTGAATATTTGGGTAAGTGCCGAAAATTAACTGTAGTATGCATAGATATATATATATATATATATATACGGGCCTAGAGCGCGCCCACAGCTGCGTATATATATATATATATATATATATATATATATATATATATATATATATATATATATATATAGAATCTCCCAGAATTCGTCCAGCAAACCTTGGAATGTGGTACAACTCGGCAAAAAAGTCATTTTTGCAATGGTACAAGGGGTAAAAATGTCTTATAAAAGATGAGAAACTAAGAGCGAAAGCCAAAATATATTGCAAATAACTTCATTTCTTGAGAATTATCTTAAACACAACATTTGTTTTGCTTTGAGCTAACGTAGAATAAAATTCAACGGAATATTTTCCTAGATTAGGTGGCATATATAAAATGAAGGTAAGATTAGGCAAGCAAATCGGTTAGCAAACAAATTACATTGAATTATGTTTTTATTTATTTTTATTTATTTATTATTACATTGAATAAATGGTGTTATATATATATATATATATATATATATATATATATATATATATATATATATATATATATATATATATACAGGTAGTTCAATAAGTTCTTAGAATGAAAACCGAGAATTTTCCAAATCATGTTTTTAAATTTTTCTTATTCGATATACTCCCCGAGAAGCTCAATACACTTTTCCCACCAAGATTTCAGAGCTTTGATACCTCTTGAGTAGAATTCCGCGTCGTTACACTGAAAATAGGCATTGACAGCAGCCTTAACCTCTTCATTGCTGGAAAAAACGCTTTCCACCGAGACTATTTTTCAAATGTCCGAAAAGGAAATAATCAGAGGGGGCCAGGTCTGGAGAATAGGAGGGTTGTTCAATAAGTTCGAACCTCAGTTGGGCCAGTTTTGCCGATGCTTGCCGGGACTTGTGTGCAGGAGCATTGCCCTGGTGAAACGGGACAACCTTCTTCTGCAAAGCGGGCCGTTTCACGATGAGTTCTTGCTAACGGCAGTCCAACAGTCTTGCATAATATTCTCCTGTGATCGTTTTACAGCTCTCAAGGTAGTCGACCAGCATTATTCTACGTTGGTCTTAAAAAAAACTGTAGCCATCACCTTTCCGGTCAATGCCGTTGTCCGCACCCTCTTCGGAGGTCCTTCATCAGGTGCACACCAGTGGCAAGATGCTTCTTGGGTCTCGGGAGTGTAGTGATGAACCCGGCTTTCATCGACGGTCATGAATCTGCACCAAAAATCCGACAGATTGTTCGACATCTTGGCCAAATTTCGCTGTAAAGCCAAAACAGGCACGTCTTTTTGGCCTTGGTTGAGCAAATGCGGCAGCCATTTTGCTCTAAGCTCTTTCATCTTCAAGTTTTCGTGTAGGATAAAATGCACACTGCCTAAACTAATTCCTAATGCCTCCGCTATTTCCTTAATGTTCATTCGCTTATCTGTGCCAAGAATTTTTCGCACTTTCTCTACGTTTTCCTCATCAGTTGCCGTTTTTTGGCCTCCTGGACGTAGTTCATCCTCGGTGCTCCTGCGACCTCCTTTTAACACATTAATCCAGTTGGAAACAGTGGCAAAACATAGCGCAGAGTCACTGTACGTCTCGTCTAACTCAATTTTTACTTGGGTCGCATTCTAACCTTTGAAATAAAACTGCTTGATAACCACTCGAAACTCTTTTTTCTCCATTTTTAAAAATCACGCCGATACGTTGCACGGGAAAAGCTATCAAACGAAATCGCAACGGCCAATTACCATAATATATTGAGTGCTAGCAGTCGAGAAGTTGCAGTTCCTATTAGCAGTGAAAGCGTGCCAAAATTCGAATTCTAAAAAGCTCATTCTAAGAACTTATTGAACTACCTGTATATATATATATATATATATATATATATATATATATATATATATATATATATTAAAACAAATGTATAATACATAACGATCAGTGGCACTTCTTTGGTAAAAATAATCTTTGTGGGCCATGTTTAGCAGGCGACGCCGTAAATTGCTGATTGTACTACAGAATTGAAATTAGAGAGTACAACAAGATAAAGGATTATGTCATCCTCACATTTAATATATTTGAATCTGGAAATCAAACATCTGTGTTTGTTCAAAGCGAAATGAACAGCCAGTGTTCCCGACTAAGCTGATCACCAAAGTTAGCACAGAAGAAGCATAAGTATGCCACTTATATGTAGGTTTAGCCCGTATCACTAACGATGGTACGCGACCTGGCGGCTAAACATATATATGTATATATATAGGACGGACAATTTAGCGCCTCTCATTTGTCTACGTTCCATTCAGGGGTCCTCCTCTGTTGATTTACACCTGATAACAGATCCATTGCAAAAAAACACCTGCCTACAGTCTTTGGGTATTCAGTGATTTGGTCTGTTATATCCAGCATTTTGTTCTAAGAACGAGCTAGGTTGTCACTTTTATTCACGACAACGGCCTACGCCTGCATCTCGCTTATGCCACACGATTACGAAATAGTAAAGTAAAACATTTATGAGCTCAATTTTGATAAAACAGTCGATCCAAACGTGTGCGGCTATTAAGTGCGCTACGATTACCTTTATCTATTCTAGGAGTTGCTACCGTTTACCTACAAGACTGAGGTTGGAATATACTCGTTGGTCGTACTGCCGTTGCTTTCCTAACACGTACCGCACTAAAATTACAGGTTTCGCGTCTCTTATGCATACACAGCCCAGCCACACGTGCACTCATATACAGTTCATACGCGCAGCGCACTGTAACATGGCGGCGGCCGGCGCCATCCTGTCCGGTGTCCAGAGCTACCCGAGGGTGACGGTAATAAGTATCTATCTAAAACTGCCCACTCCTCGAGCGG
The DNA here is from genome assembly GCA_003439945.1 of Dermanyssus gallinae. Lineage (NCBI taxonomy): Eukaryota > Metazoa > Arthropoda > Arachnida > Mesostigmata > Dermanyssidae > Dermanyssus > Dermanyssus gallinae. Next base: position 77,209 of record QVRM01001816.1, on the reverse strand, counting down.
CTTTGTTCCAGGATTCAGTTCTCTTCCTAGAAGTGTCTACGATAAGTGTGTCCTTTATACCACGGACCTTATCTCGTCTGGCTGTGCCGTCATTCATTAGACGCAGCACCTTTTGGTTACGCACGCACAGTGTATGCACGTGCGGAAGGTAGCCTGCCTGAAGAATGTCCGTGCGTTACGTTTTAGGAGGTATGGCACTTCCGAAGGGCCGTTCTACATACAAACGCGCCTAGCCATAGGCCCATGGCCGGCACGCCAACGCCAGCTACGACGACCCCAGTGAAGATGAAGTGGAGTTCACCAACGAGGTTGTCCTTGTCTAAAATCCGGCGTACGGTGTCGGGGGGAAGGGGGGGTGTACGTTTCCCTTGGTCACCGCGGCCGCCGCCACTAGCAGTGCCAGAGTCAGCACAACCCGCCATTGCCTCGAAGTCGTTAACGAGTTTTTCCTAGTAGGCCTTGCAACTGCAGGAGGAGGGCAGGGGGGGGGGGGTTGGTAGTGTTACCACTCTAACTACGACAACAACTAACGCTGGCTGGCTCGTACCGAGCTGCAAGTAGCCTACACAGCAACACATATGTCAAGCGGTCGTCACCCAACTCGCTTTCGCTATGTGTCGTTGCTAGATAGACATTATTAAACTAGGTACAGGCGGTGAGCGAAAAATGCCACTGTACTGCCACGGCGAATGTGTATGCATATATATATATATATTTTTTTTTGAGGAGGAGGGTTAAATGCAGTTACGCACTACTGCTACGAGTAGGAAAATTTGCTTTCCATCTCGAGCTGTGTGGGACTCGACCCCAGCGGATGGATGTTACGCCGCTGAGACCCATACCCATTAAACGCACCTCCCCCCTTTAAGCTTCACTCTCTGATGGCCCAGGTCTCCATAGAACAGTGCTATGGGCCATCAGGAGAAGTGGCGAGCGCCCTATCGGATCAATTGCCCGGGGTCACTTACGGGTTCCCCCACCTGTCAGGCGCACTTTGTCCCAGCCCTTGCGAACCCGTTTGATTCAAAGTTGCGCTTTCTTCGGCCGTGCTGGCCTCAAAAGGATTCTGCCTTTCCATGCATCCTCTGTGCTTTGTTTTTAGCACCCCCTGTGCTATTTCCGCTCCCAATTCCCATGCTTGGGCCGAACTCAGGATGTACTCCACGAAACATTTCAGACAGTTTTGCGCAGGGTCTTGAATTTCAGAGTGGGTTGTTCCCGCTCTAGACCATTTCTCGCGGATGTGTCTGATCGCCCCGGTTCTGGCCTCTTCCAATGCTTGGCACTTAAGAAGTATGTGTTGTGGACTCCAAGGCATCTTCGCAGAAAAGACATATTTCTGAAATATATATATATAAATATTCATATATATATATATATATATATATATATATAATATATATATATATATATATATATATATAGATACATATATATATATATATATATATATATATATATATATATATATTCATATATATATATATATATACATATATATATTCATATATATATATATATATATATATATATATATTTATATTCATATAGAGTTATGTTTTTATATATGTATGTATTTAGTTATGTATAGATGATGGCGGTATCTTGGGCGGCGGCTAACGCATCGTTCAAAACCGGGCCTTGCTGTGGAACATGAACAACAAACCGGCCATAACAGGTTTGAGGCCCGGCTTTGTCAGTTGTTTCTGTTAGTGGTGGTTGTGCATTGTGGTGGTGCTACGTTCCTCATTAAAAAAGCACTCTCTGTTTATATGTTTTCGTCTCCCCTATGTCATCAATTTGCTCTTGTTTTCTCTCTATTATTCTCCATCACCATAAACTGGTCAATCTGCGAATCTATCTGCGTGTTCTATATGCGTGCATTGATCTTCTAGCAAAACTTGTTTTTAGCCAGCAAGTCGTAACGATTGTGCTCTATAATTAATGTCGCACCGTGCGAACGCAAACGTGCCCTTAACTACATATTACTTCATATTACGTGTCGTCACTTTGCTGTTCGACATAGTTCTAAAGCACAGCCGTGTAGGTCAGATAATCGGACAGGTATCAGGTTGGCCCTTCGGCTGAGCTGACGCAAGCGGCAGGCGACTGCTTTTACCGATTCGGCCAGGAGCCCTTCCGATATCGACCGATAGGCTGATGGAGCAGTTTGTTGCATTCGCATTTTAGAAGCGGATCCTTTTTGTACTAGCTTGAGTTCATACTATTTCTTCCTCTGCTTTGCAATAGTTATCGCTGAGCTGCTAGCAGATCCAGCATCCAGTTAGTAAGGTAGCGTTACTTAGTACTGTTCTAGTGGTTATTGTTCGTTGTCGTCTGAACCGTTCGTCTCAGTTGCGTTGGTCGTGGGAACGATCCGAATTAATCATAAGACAAATATTTGTACCTGCATATCTATATATATATATATTTTTTTTTATAGAAGTAACTGGTAAAATGCGTTATGCACACCGAGCGACGTTGTTGAAGCCACGGTAGTGTGGGAATCGCACCCACTAAAATCCTGCCGTCCTCTTTGCCCCTTGACGGGGGGTGGCCGCAGTACTGTCTTCTCGAGATTACTTCACCTGGCCACTCTTCTTGCCATTTAGGCTGCTCGGCTTTGTGCGGCGGTTATTTTCGCCTCAGAGATACCTTGTGCAAATCTTTTTACCAGAATATATATATATACATATATAGAGAGATAGAGCAAGTACGATCTATATATATATATATATATATATATATACAGGGTGTGACTAAACGAATTTTATAGCGATACATAAAATTGTAGAGCTCGTTAAAGCAAATATTTTTTCCAATGGAACATGTGCTCTGAGAAGTCTTGTTTCGGAGTTACAGTGAAATTACTACAATTTGTGACACTGGTGTTTTTGCCCGACATAGGAGCACAAAATGTGCTGTTGCGAGACAACCAGTCTTCCTAGACAGAAACTAAGCACACCGTCGTGTGATAAAATTCTGCTCAATCTGAAGAATATGCAAAGCCGGTCAGAAGACGCGACATGGTCGCTTAGAAGAGAATTCGCCAAAAATAAAGTTCTTTATTAGCGTTCACGCCAAATACTTTAGAATCATAACCCTACGACCACCCACGTGTTCAAAGCTAACATATACAGCAAATGCGCATTTCATGACGATCATTTTGGTACCAAACGTATGGCAATGCGAGCTGTGGTTGCGGAGTAATTACGATTTTTCGGCGGGATGTCCAGATTAAGTGCATGAAAAATGACGCGCTGCGGCTGTCGCGCGACACGTCGGCGGTAGTGAACGTCGCCACACAGTCATTTTACATGCACTTAATCTGGACATCCCGCCGAAAAATCGTAATTACTCCGCAACCACAGCTCGCATTGCCATACGTTTGGTACCAAAATGATCGTCATGAAATGCGCATTTGCTGTATATGTTAGCTTTGAACACGTGGGTGGTCGTAGGGTTATGATTCTAAAGTATTTGGCGTGAACGCTAATAAAGAACTTTATTTTTGGCGAATTCTCTTCTAAGCGACCATGTCGCGTCTTCTGACCGGCTTTGCATATTCTTCAGATTGAGCAGAATTTTATCACTAACACGACGGTGTGCTTAGTTTCTATCTAGGAAGACTGGTTGTCTCGCAACAGCACATTTTGTGCTCCTATGTCGGGCAAAAACACCAGTGTCACAAATTGTAGTAATTTCACTGTAACTCCGAAACAAGACTTCTCAGAGCACATGTTCTATTGGAAAAAATATTTGCTTTAACGAGCTCTACAATTTTATGTATCGCTATAAAATTCAGTCACACCCTGTATATATATATATATATATATATAGAGAGAGAGAGATAGAAAGTATGACCTATCTATGATCGATGTTTGTATTTTTATAGCCTAGCAATAGCCAGGGATCGTCGTACACACGCTCTGCTGGTGAACTTTTTAATTTGTTGTCGTAGTAGTCTAGGCCGTAAGGCTGAGTCGTACTATCAGGCTACCGCTATGGGAGGAACGGAAGGTTGTGTTAAAGGAAGGTCTCATTCACCGGAACGCAGTTAAATAAATATTCGGCCTGTGTGTTCAAGCTCTAGTGTTCGGCGCATGTGTATGGATGCATTTTTTATGTATCATATAAATAATAACTACTCGCTTCGTTTTCCATCGAACAGCACCGTTTGTACGTCCGCATTTTTGTGTGGATCATGAAAAGCTTCGAAATTATCGAAGCTCTCCCTACACTCCTTGCAACGCTGCCTTTGGCCATGTAGGCAGCCATGGGCAAGGTAGATAGCGCAGACCTTGCTGGGTGCTCCATAACCGATATAGCAGCAAGCAAAATTATCCGAGATACTTACATTCGCTAGTCTGGGCGCAACCAGCAGCTGCGCGTGCTATTAGCCTAACTAGGAACCGCTTATACAGGCCCAACGATGACCGCCCCGAATCGAAAAATGCACCTGCTCCTCTGTTCACAAATAAGCAGTTCGTTTAAAGGCGGACTGAGGAGAATCTGCTGAGTTCGACTGCCTGTAGTACAGTGACATTTACGCTCTGCAACAGCCACATTTACCTCGGTGGTATTTTGGCCTTTGGGATCATGCTTATACCCTACTATTCCATTGTAGGCTCATATCGTTTGCGGAGTTAATATTACATTGCATGATCATATTGTTTGCAGAGTCAATAGACAAAAAACTTGAATGATCAACACACAATCAGTAGCAAATCGTTTATATATGTAACTTATATAAACCTCTTCTTGCAAGCCTGCCTATCGAAATTTGCTAATAGGTTTGCTAAATCGAGGCAGTGAGCGAGACCGCGTGGTTATGTCGAGTTTTATTCGAATCTCGCTAAAAAACGCCGCCCTACACATAGTCCCTCCAGGGGATAAAAATCTGGACTGCTCAGCGGCTGAGAGTGCTTATTATGCCAGAATATGCCCATATGCTTCGCCGGCCAGTGCCGCACGAAACGGCTGGTATAGTATGAGCGGGCGCGCCGCTCTGCTGAAAAAGGTATTGGAAAGCGTTAAACATGAAATGTATCCATGGTTCCGCTCTTGTTTGCAGTACGTATATACAAGTAAGCTTTATCGTTTGAGAAGTAAACTTCATCCTGAGGATCGAACACGATGGAGCCTTATAATCTTAGAAGGGATTCATCCAGCGCGAAGAGCAGAAACAATAGATCACCTTTACTGAAAGGCCATTAGCCGCAGTACTCGTTCGACCATGGCTGGCGCCTGTTTACATTTTACTACCCTGAACAGGCTTTCATTAGAAGACCACCATGACGCATGAACGCAAACCAGATACGTTTAGGTAGCTCGCCGACATTTGGCCCATTCCTCCGCCTCACCCAATGTAGACGTATTATTATTATTATTATTATTATTATAGCTTTTAGTGCATCCTAATAAGTTCTACTATCAGGATGTCAGCAGTCTCGTGACAGGGAAAATGTCATATACGAATATGACGCGTGAGGGCGTGTTGTCAGAGCGGTTCTGTCATCTGTCACCATCATTGCCTCACGTCACTCTCCACGAGTTTCTGGAAAGTCGGACATCGCTTCCGACTTCTGCCACTAACCTACGCGCTATTATGCCCATTAAAATGTATTTGTTAGCCGTCTCGGTTCTGCTAAGCGGCCTTGAATTGCTCATCTACGAATATTGGAGCAAATATTGGATGCTTTGTTAATTTCAAGCAAGTAATGTTCCTTTTTCACTAGTTCTGTAGCGTCTCGTCGTATTCGGTTTTACGCATAGCAACGCCTCAGTTTTCTACATGTTCGCCGTATATATTTATGTAAACGCCGTTCAATTACATCTTGCTGCTACTTAATTGCACGCACACACACATACATATATATATATTTAATATATATATATATATATATATATATATATATATATATATATATATATATATATATTTTATTAGGCCAGTCAAAGGTCAATACCGAGTGTCCCCTCTCTCTCCGTATTTGTACTAGAACAATATGCTTACAGCTATCACACAAATGAAAAATGTATGCAAAAGTTCATTCGACACACAAAATACAACTATTAAGTCATACCACTACTGCAATTACGATTATCTACTACCGTTATCGACACGTAAATATGCTTTGTTTTCCTGCCGACTGCATACGCAAGCTAAGACGAGGGCGGGTGGCGCTAAAATAATTGATGGCTCTGATACAACAACAAATATTTAATACTAGGGTCTCATATAAGGCAAAACAGGTTCCACGAAAATAAACACAACTGCTCTGTTAGAGGAATTGTGTCGCCTCAGTTGAGCCTAGATCGAATCGAATCTCACCAAGACACTAATGTATGCACACTATTATAAGCCGGCTAATTTGCTCTGAAAATGGACAACACTAGTAAGCTTATCGGCTTCATGACCACGAGCCAGAAGGACGTTGAAACGATCCCCTCGTAGATGAGTTGGAGTTAGTTTCGGCTTAAGTGTACGGGGATACGGCCAAAGTTGCCGGTATAGCAGGTGGTAGGTATTCGCGTGCGAGCGAGCTGATTGTATCAGTGTATCAGCATCGCAGCGAAACGCTGTGATGCTTACGACATCGCGGAGCTGCTGCGAATATGCGTGGCATCGTCATTAACATAATACATAGTATAATGCATACTATATGAGCACGCGTTATAATTATTGTGCTATAATTCACGATACTTTTTTTGTGCGAGAGTCACTGCTGTCATGTGAAGTTAGGAAGCAAACAAATATGGTAGAAATTAATTTTTGAACAAGTTTTTCTACTCAAGTTTTAGATATGCCGCTTCTGCAGCGGTACTCGGTAAAGGCCAAAGTGCATACGTGAACATAATCAAGAACTCAGCTATAAAAGCAATGTACTTGTACCTGATCCAATAGCTATACAGACGTGACAGCAGATAGTAAGTAGAAGCGCCATTGGAATCAGGGGCGTTGTTACGTACTATCAATTCTCGCCGTTTTGGACTAATGGTTTTAACAATATATTTGTATTACGCCTAATCTTTTCGAGTGAAACGATCGCAAACTGCGAAAAAACACGGTGTATAGATGCGAGCCACAAAAAGCTCCCATAGACATATCTTGGTCGCATCCATGCCCCAAGGTTTGTCAAATATTTGTTTGCAAATGCAAAAACGCTTGCAACACCGATCTTTATGTAGAGGGCAACATAAAAAGTGGTAGTAGGCATGTAGCAAGGCTCCCACTGTTTACCGGCAATAAAATAGGGACTTGGAGTAAACAAGAATGTAGTTCTTTATAAGGGTTGCAGCTGAATGCAGTCCGAGTTGTCTTTTATGTGGGTTTTGGGGTTATAACCTACACGCGCTTGTCTAACGTCGCTGGGTGTCAGGCGGATGCTATGCTATGAGATGGACATCATTCGACTCACGCAATTTTGCTGTCGATGCGCTCCGTATGCATCTAGTGTTAGATGTGGGTTGACTGTCTTTTTCTCAGGTAACCATTGATTGCTGCGCTTGGTAATGGTAAGCAGGACGTTGAAATTTAGATGAAGCAGCAAATGTCCGCAAAGGTTCGAAATGTTTGTCTCCAGCCACTGCCATTCGTTCTTGTGTGCGCGTTGCAACGAAGCAGCGTGCGAGCATCCGTGTGAGACGCATGGCTGAGATGCATTAAAGACGACGGTGCTGATGACGGTGAATGGATCAATTGGGCGCGGCTGAAAAAGCTGAAAAATGCGCCCGCCCATCGTCGTGAATGTGACGACGATAACGAAGCCCTGAAGCTATTGAAGTCGTCGATTTGACAGCTGCTGCTGCTGCGAGCGATCATGACAATGATGGGTGGCGAGAAATATCGACGAGGTCCACGCTTCTTCTTCATACACTCCGCCGGCGAGATGAGCCAAAGGCAAGATAGGACACATTGTTGGTGCCCCTTCATTGCTTTCTTGCCTCGTGCAGCAGCGCCCGAAAAAGGCGGCTGACAATCGCGACACTTAAAGCGCCGGAGGCGGCGGCGGTGGCGATGCCAGCAGGAAAAGCACCGAGAATGTCGAGGAGCCATGGACAACTGAGCCCAAGAACAAGGTTGTATGATTATGTCTCTGGCGGCGGAACGATAAAAGGGGAACCGACACAAGGAAAAAAACCCGGTGGACAGACGAGGACAATGACGACTACGGCGTTTTTAGAGTCTCAAGCAAAGACAAGGTGTACATATATAGATGTGTCGTTTTTCCTCTCAGTAGCGGCACACCGACATACATTCGTTCGCTATGTCTCAATTCAAGCGGCGGACAAGGCCGATTACAGCGCCCGTTACCTGGAACGCTAAAGGCCGCAGACGCAGCAGCGGCACCAGTAGTAGCCCGAAAGGCTAAGGCTAGAAATGATGAGCTAAACAGCTCCTCCTCTTGAAGCCAATCTATGCTGGAGATTTGTCTAAGCTGGGCTATGTCAGATGAGTTGGCAGTTAACAGCATGACGTGACCGCGACCTAATGTTCATTGTACTCATTTGGATAACAGCAGTCCTTAGGTGAAGAGAAGAAATCGTTTAAGGTTATTCGTAACATTTCAGCGTGGGCAACACCGATCCTTGCTTGCACGCCGGAGTGCTTTCTCGTATTGTCAGCTAGGGGAAGACAGATATCGTTATTGCATCTGACACTCGATACGCCACGTCTTGGATGTGATATTCGCTATGTCTATACCAGACATATAGTTTATGGCTATTGTCACTTGGTCGTCTGATCGAATACGAACTTCCACGAGGAGTACACGGAGGGCGTCTGTTGACTGTATGCTCTCAGGCGTGTACAAAGTGTCAGGCGTCTGCTTGGCCTGGCTGGGAATAAATCACTGCACTGCTTCTTCTCGCGAATAACATGCCGAGAACAGCTGGTAACAGTATAAGTGTCAATGCTATCTACATACTCAAGATGAGTACAATAAATGTGGTGAGAAATGTCGTTATTATCGGAAGGATAGTTAAGTCGAGTAAACATGAGTGATTCATTGGTACGAAAACACACTTAGATGTAGCCTACCGAAATGTTGATGTAGCCTACCGAAATGTTGATTTCGCATAACGCTTCTTTTGGCCCACGAGCAGATACCCACATGGCGGCATGGTCTAAGGGACTAGTGGCGCTAGTTATAGTTGTCACCTACCGAGGTGTCGCCGGTTCGATCCCTGTTGTTGATTGCATTTTGTTAGAGCGATGCTCATTGAGAATAGATGATAAACCATCCCGCTAAGGGTCAGCGGGGCCTTGCTGCCACAAGGATTGTTGGGCAAACCCTCAACATGTCCGGCCTCCGGTGCATTGAGGAAAGCATCAGAATGAGTCGCAAGCCCGTAGGGGACGTCTTAAAGACAACCTCCTTCTAAACGTTTTTAATTTTAAATACGACGTTTACTCGTCGTCAAGCTGTGCAATGGGGAGACACAAAAGCACTGCCATTGACAAACGGTCTAATAATAATCAAGCAATACGAAACGTGTCCAATAATTAAAAGAATATTTCTTTGATACGACGGGTTCCGGGTGTAAATAGCTGGCGCAGTGCGAGTACTTATCGAGACCTTATAGATGTGGTAAGACCACTCTCCAGACCATTTCGTGCAACGCCACACGTTCGTACTAGTAGACCAATAGAGCTATTCCTAACATTTCCTAACGAGCTCTACGCGAACAGCAACCTGAACAGGTCTACCTGATGGCAGAAAATCTAATCGGTCGTCTGAGAGCGCCCGTCAGCGCGGTGCTACTTCTTCTCTGAATAGACATGGTCTAGAGATGTTCGTCACTAGTTGAGTGGGTGACTGCATTGTGCTGTGGAACAGACATACTCTAAAAATATTCGAATCACAGTTTGAGTATGTCTAGAAATCTGAGCATGTAGTAATATGTTGATTTTCGAGCGGTAAAGGAGTTGATGTGATGCTAATCCTCAGAGTCGAGATATATATATATATATATATATATATATATATATATATATATAGTGTGTGTAACAACGCCCATAAACTTCCATATTCATTTACCGCCCCCCTCTTTGCTCGGGGTGCACTTTTTGTCATCGTGTCTTCTACGATTTGGCCGTTTTAGCTGTCTGCTAACTATCATCCTGCCAACCACGCTGATAAAATCGGATTGTTGTATAAATATAGTATACATATTGACTATCTTGTCAGCCGTAAGTTCTCGTCTATACCGCTGCTATTCCGATTATTCCTTGTTTAACATGAGAACACGTAGGTGTGTGCATTTGGTCCCTCAAAATGTTATTTAGATTCTGCAATGTTTGTACGCATTTTAGTCGTGTAACAAGAGACTTAAGTTTAAGGTAACGGTGGTCGCAGGTGGTGCCTTAAAGTATGATCGCGTCTATGCACCTGAACGAAAAGGTAAGCCGTTTCTATTCCTAGAACGAGTTACAGCGAACGGTTACCTTGTCATTGCTCCATCCTTGCAAGCGAAAAACAACGCATATTGATTAAATAGTTAGCAAGTTGGCATTAATGCTGCTCGACTTTGTGGGGCGGTTATTTTCGCTTCTCAGATTTCGGTGGACCTTCTAACATAGACCAGGACTCATGGTCTTTAAGGAGCGCCTCTCCAAGGGTTTGACACGTGTATGTGTATGCATGTATGACACGGTAGTGTGCGACTTGCAAATCCACTAGGATCCAGCCGTGTTCTTTTGTCTTTTGTCGGGGGAATAGCTGAGGAACGGTGTTGTTAAAATGACTTCACCTGGCTATATTAACTTGCCGTAAAGGCTGCTCGACTTTAGGTAGCGGCTAGCTTTTGCTCCAAGATAAATTCTGCAAATCTTCTTACCATGATCCTTGAATAGCGCCTCTACAAGAGTTTGGCATGTCAGGAGACCTCCCAGTCTAAGGTGGGTATGCATGTACGTATATATATATATATATATATATATATATACTACTACCATCTAAACTAAATCTTGATGCAAACTAACTCTAACTAACGAATGGCAAACGGAGAGAACAATACGAGCAAGTAGTTCTCGGTTGTACATTAAACAAGAAAATAATCGGGCCAATTAAGTGAAGCTGACCGACTTGCAAAACGATGTAAGATTTACTAACAAGTGTATTTAAATAAGCACCGCCTTAGTAGAATGACAAACCGAAATAGTAAAGAACACGTTAATTTAAAACTTCCAAAAATACACATTACAGTGTTAGTGTTCGAGATACTTTTCTCGATACTCGCCGGAAATTAGGAATTAGGTGCTGAGGATGTCCCTCACGTGCCTTACTTTTGTCATATACAGGGTGTTCCTATTTGTGTGTCCAAAACGCTAGGGTATGGTCAAACTCGGTGAGAAAATCATTTTTGCCAATGGGTGGAAGCCGGGAAAACGTTTTGTTTAGGAGTGAGAATGAAATTTATAAAAGCAGTTATTCTGTCTTTTTTCTCCTACATAGTTGTGCAAAATCTACGCGTGCGGGAGAACCAGTCAGCGCACAAAGGAACCGATCATACCGGCGTGTTTGGCGGAAAATTCTGCACAATAAAGTATACATTACTAGCTTGCGTAGCAAAAAGCGAATAGCCAGATTAAGGAAAGTCATGAAAAGTCAAAATGTTACGTTAACGCTTTTTTGTGCAACATCGTAATTTTTTCCATTACGACCAAAAATGCACGCCCAAAAGACTACTCTCAGGCAATAGCAGATTTAATGCCCACTACAATCGTACCAAAGTGATGGTGCTGCGTTACGTAGTTGCCAAGTAACTAAGCTTTTTCGACAGTCATATCAAAAGCGAAGGCATGCATACTTGCATAGGGTGTATGAGAAAGTTAGGTACATATTTTGAGGTTTGGTAGAACTCAGCAAGAGAATAATTTTTTCTAATGGAAAGAGGGGGCGGAAACGTCTTGGCAAAATGATACGGTTCTGGACGTGAAAACTTCAACGTGAAACATAACAACTATGACTGTCGAAAAAGCTTAGTCACTTGGCAACTACGTAACGCAGCACCATCACTTTGGTACGAATGTAGTGAGCATTATATCTGCTATTGCCTGAGAGTAGTCTTTTGGACGCGCATTTTTGGTCGTAATGGAAAAAATTACGATGTTGCACAAAACAGCGTTAGTGTAACATTTTGACTTTTTATGACTTTCCTTAATCTGGCTATTCGCTTTTTGCTACGCAAGCCAAACACGCCGGTATGATCGGTTCCTTTGTGCGCTGACTGGTTCTCCCGCAAACGTAGATTTTGCACAACTATGTAGGAGAAAAAAGACAGAATAAATTTCATCCTCACTCCTAAACAAAACGTTTTCCCGGCTTCCACCCATTGGCAAAAATGATTTTCTCGCCAAGTTTGACCATACCCTAGCGTTTTGGACACACAAATAGGAACACCCTGTATGTGTATATATATATATATATATATATATATGGCATCGTCTATTGAGAACTTGCATATACACCCGAAATTACTGCATCTGTACCGAGGAGATTCCCCAACAGGCGTATGTCGTCGGATACAATTCATGGCCACTATGTGCGAGGAATGATTGTAGTAATGATAGTAAGCTAAAACATATGAAGAGACAATTCAATAGGGAGAAGCCACAACGTCTACCGAGTAGTAACCAATGTAGCTTTTGTTTAAAGGAGGAGGGCTTAGGAAGCGTATTCATACATTTCATCATTTCCAGGCAAACATTCCAGGCGAGGACGTGATGGTGAAAACCATTTTTCAGAAAACGCCTAGTACACACTGGAAGTAGTAGTAGAGGTCTCTTATGTGCGGTAGGACATATGCAGAAGTGATGGTAGCGGACACCTGGAACATGTTTGAAAGTTAAAGCTGAATCAGATAAGCTGTTTGACATTTAAGTCTATGGCCAAAAATTACGCGGCCCGCTTTTCCCGGTAGCGTGCGTAGTGCGTTTATGATATTCTCGTACGTTCGATCTCAGACTATGCAGTCCATACTTAGCATGACAACTTGAAGTCCTGCCGCTGCCGACATGTGAATTTAGGAGCGGAACCATTTATAACCAAATCTTTTACATGGATGACGGTGATAGCGAAATGAGCTGTGCAGAAACGAACAACTTGGGTTTGATTCGCGTTGCGTTAGCATTCGCAGGTACACGAACGCTTCACACAGTATTGGCAATTATCGATTGGCTATACGAATCGAGTTTGCATTAGTCTTCTTCCAAAGAAGCACAAGTAGAGTGAAGTTGTCGGCATAGGTGTACACGTCAATACGACAAGCAACTCCGCGGAGGGCAATATTTATATAAATAATGAGAAGAGACGGAAAACCAATCTATGGTGTATACCCAACTTCATGGCAAATGATTTAGAATTTGACGAAGAATCGACACACCCGGGTAACTCGAGCACTTAAACATGAGCAGAACCAGTGGCAAGCGGATTCATCCAGCATTTTGCCTTTAAGTTTGGTTAAAGGAAGGTCTTTTTGATATCATTTATTTCACAGCCGTGGCAAGACATGCGTTATCGTTTTTAAACATATCATATTAAAATAAAATCTATAATTGTTAAACATATAATATAAAATAAAGAAATTAAAACACATTAGTTGTCTTAGTCTAATGTATGGCCCTGAAGCCGAACTGGCGTGGATATAGACAATTAAGAGCCTCTTCGTGGGCAAAGGACTGTTGCAAAACGTAGCACTCAAAGGACTTAGCGAGGAGTGGTGATGTAGATCCGCCTATCTGTTGAAGTGAGCCCTCCCACTTACGGGACAGAAACAACAGTCCTACTCTTAAATATAGAGAAAAAAATACCTCCTAAACACCTTTACGGATGGTGTTATTAGAGATGAGTGAGCTATGACAAAGGGGCAAGGACAAATAAAGTTTTTTGATGAACTTTGGGAACGCGCTTTGCTCCTCCTCTTTAGATCCATCTTACACCTTGAAACGAGCCTCCGCATGACGCCGAGAGAGGTCGATTATAGATGGAAGCTGTCGGAAAGGAGAATTCAAAGGTACTCTCAATGTCACACTTGGCCGGAGGGAGCGAGAAAACAGTTTTCTTCACAAGCAGCTTCAACTCAATTGCACCTTGCTTTTTTTTTTCGAAGGAGACGTTATTTACAATATTATCGTTTTACAAAAGATTCATACAACAGCCTTACTTGCGTGCCAACATTTGCGCTATTCGCGTTTCAAGTTCTCAGTACCCTGGCCATTCTTTTTTGGCCAGTTATGTTTACGATCTGTCGTGGCAATTTGTTTTGACAAGATGATGTTACTGCCTCTAGCATTGTCAAAACGAATGCTAAAATAATTTGTTATACTTGATGAATTTATAATACGACTGTACATGCGATTATCCGCTCTGGACTGCAGTACCTGAATAGACTTAGCACAATCGAATTTCACAAAAGCGCAATGTTACACCTCAATGAACCACAACGAAGGAATCTTTTTTGTATACTTCAATGTTTTTGTCTAAATAAGGCTACCAAACCTCACAACCATAGGAAAAGTTAGATACAGCTAAACTATTATAAAACCGGATGTCAGCTGATCTTTTGTATCCGTAAATATTATACAGGTGCTTCTATAAGAATAGAACCAAGGCTCAGATATACACACGAAATCGGGAGGATACGCTGGACGAGACAATTGACTTTATAGAAACATAGGTCTCCTATTTCTGCAGTTCATATGCAGAAGAGAGTCGCCACAAAACGACGTGTTGTTACGCTGTCCAATCCTAGGAGTCCCACGCGACAGTTTTTACGCGGATCCAAGTCGGTTATTATGTCTAGGGTGAAACATGGGTAGACTAATCAGTGAGTGTAGAAAAGATGAATATAATTTGTACCGATAGAATACGCAAATATGGAACTAACACACAAATAGAGATATTAATAGACAATAATTGACTAAGTACTAATGGATTATTCCTTCCATAAAAACCAATAATATATTTACACACACACATATATTATTAATTTTTTTTTAGTGGGTAATTGATTTATTTATATAACTTTGCTATGTTAGCACTTTGGAGTGGACAAGTGTCTCCACGCAAACGTGTGATTACGGGTTCTCTAACCCCTCAAAAACACACATATATATGTATATATATATATATATATATATATATATATATATATATATATATATATATATATATATATATATATATACATATATTGCTGCTCTTAACTGGTGCCGAACTATTTCATTTGCAGGATAATGTATTGCTCGGAATGACGCATTTATATTCTAAAGTTGCATATACAACCCATAATGGTGCGCCTATTTACGTAGTTTGTGTGTGAGGCGATTTACGCGATTCGCGTGCGTATGTGTGAACCTCCGCAATAAGCTACTAAGAATCAATTGTAAGTACTCTATCGTAATGACGCGTTCCAGCTTGACGAGGATTACCAGGAACCACCAGAGAACGGACTCAGAGCCATGTCTGGCCGCTTCGCTTCTCTCGATCTCTTTCACGGAGTTCGCGGTCGTTCGTTCTGCCAGTAAGCCTCTCACACTACGCATCTCTCTATTCGAACATGCAACGTCGTTTTATTTCGTCGCACCTGGCCATTCCCGCTGCCTGGCGCGCGCCGTTAAATGAAGATGGAACTACTTCCTCGCTATTAGATCATTTTTTACCCTAGGTAACTAACGACTGCCCTAGCGTTATTTGCCCCTCGTCGACGAGCAAGAACAGCCTGACAGTCACACAGCAGACCTGACGCGCAAACCCTTATCTTCAGTGTACATAGTACGAGTGCATGGATCGAAACGTGCTTGCTCGGCCAAGCTTAGGCTGGTGTCCTGCAGCAGGGGTTGTTAGATTAACTCAAGACGCATTACCAAAGACCATTCGGAGGGAGGCACTGCATGTATATATATATGTATATATTTATATTTATATATATATATATATATATATATAAAACTAAGCGCAGGCTGTTCTACGTGCTGGACAAATTTGAGCTCATACTCAATATGGTGGACCGGTCAAGTGTTTAGGGTTAATGTTTCAGGTCGAGATAATTTAGCACCAAAACGTTGTGACGTCATTATTGCACTGCTATGCATGGAATAATAATAACGAGGGGTTCCTATGAGTGGATTGTGAATCGCTTATCATGCCTGCAATTTCAAATTTGCAAAGTTTCTGCAGTTTTCCTATGGGGGTGGGTATACCAGCATATGTCGTACAGCTAAGCGTATACAAAATGAGGCGCTTCGGGCTGTCTGCTTCGGTCGCTGACACGAGTGTGTCAACGACCCGGTTGTTGCTTACAACCTTTTCCCGGCACTAAATGCACCTATTTGCTAAATGTGGCTACCTCAGCCTATAGAGCTCAGTCGGAAAGCTAGTCGTGGACTCATGATGCCGAGATCTCTACTCCCAGTAGATCAGAGATGTATGCACCCTTAGTAGATCAAGTCCGTGTACACTTGTGTGTACACGGACTACAGGTTTAATGTGAGTGATCCAAAGCATCTAACTTAGTCAATTATCCTTCTAAAGATGTGACTCTATCGATAGCCTTAATCGTATGTAATGCAGTTAGCGCTAATAGACACTCATTCATAAGATGATAGAGCAGACTGAGTTGTATATACATACATACGGACATAACGTTATAGCGTAAAATACGTGGTTGGTGCCGTTGCGGCGACGGCAGCAGCTGCTGGTGCTGATGATACTGGCCATTGGCCACTTTGCCTGCGAGCGAGCTTACGTACTTCTCTATAACCACAATGAGCGTATACATATAGTAGTCTAGGTACGTCAGAAGCCTAGTGGAGCGGTGCGATAAGCGTTCGGCGTCAGGCGGGCGCAATCTGTCCAACGCCTGCGTCGTCCTCGTATTCGTACACGCTCTCAGAGGTTCAAAAGAGAGAGAGAGAGAGAGAGGGGAGGGGGGAACGCAAGAAAGAGAGAGAGAGAGATCATGACGACGGGGGCGTTTTTCGCTGTTGCTCTCGTTGTTGAGACAACGCGGCCGCGGCCCGGCGTCGCCGTCCGTGCTGATACCTACTGAAGTGTCTGTCAGCGATCTAACCCAGCGGCAGCGACAAAAACGACGACGACGACAACGACGACAACGACGACACAGTGCCGACAGCCACGATTTAATAACGCTGAGAGTGTTGGCGGCTAGCGGCTGTGTGTTCGTATGGCAGCGTTCCGTAAGTGATGCCTCGTCGGGATGCGTGATGCCCTGCTGCACCCACTCTGGTCCTGCGTGCACTCTGTCCTGCCGGCAGCTCCGCAGGCTCAGCGGAGGCTGCCGCACAGTAGGCGAGGCAGGCACACACTAGCGACCTAGTAGACAACGTCACTCGACGAGACAGACAGACAGACAGGCAGCTCGACCCACCCCCATAGGCCACTCACCAGCTTGACGGACACACGCATAGCCGTTCTGCCAGCCAGCTGTAGTGTGGGACAGTCTAGGATGGTTGGTGTGGTTGGTTACTGTTCGCGTTAGGAGGCCGAGGGCCGAGAGATAAATAAGTGCAATTTCATTTAACGGCGGCTGCCATTCGGCGCCTATGCTCACGTTCAGGACTAGATCTACGTATGTCTTCCCTCTGTCGTCCTGTGCTATTAGTCTGTTAGTCGTCTCTCAATTGCGCGCGCCCTCTCTCTCTATATATATCTAGCGCTTTATATATCTATCTATCTCCCTATTTCTGTCTCTGTATCGGCCTGCCTGCTTGATGGACCTCATTGTTGCGTAGAACCTACGGAACGACAACGACGAAAAGGAGACGGCTGCTGCTGCGATAACTAAACTTGTCTACTTCGACGAAGAGGGAAACAAAGCGAGATTAGGGTAGATGCACAAGCGCAGAGAGGCGAAGTGAAACAGATAAACGGACAGACAAAGATGGAGTGAAAGTATATTTATCTACACCAACTAAATCATTAGCGAGTTCATGTGCCGGATGGGGGGAGGTCGTTTTTGCGGCCGTAACAATCCTCTCACCACCTCGTCCCCGCTGGCTTAACGCGCGCAGCCTGCTAGGTCCATCTCGACATGATGTTTGGCAATGCATTGCTAAACGTTTATGGCGTATTGGGCGCGAATTCCGTCCTAATGCGGTCGTGCTCGCCTTTATAGTGCGCGAACGCAGGTTATCGATTCGCCATGGTAGTGCACTTATTATCTCGTTTTGAAGCCTTGTTTTATTACTGCAATAACCGTTGTAGTACAGCTGTAATAATGGCAATTATTGGCACAGTAGTGAAGCTGTAATAAAGGTAATCATTTACCTTCCTGTCATCGCACCAAACGTGCTCATAGGTGTCTGTCAACTTCACTGCAATGCTTGCTTTTTACGGGTATTATTGTAACGGTATTAGGGACGATTATATATATATATATATATATATATATATATATATATGTGCTGGTGGAGTGGAAAATTCTGATGCTTTGAGTTTTGTCGCCACACCGGAACCACCATGGTTTATTTTACTTAGCGTCATTCATCAGCTACACACAGGCCCAATTTAATGTTGGTCCAAGGAAGCGCAGAAAACTAGGTTTGGCGATTTTTTTAAGAAGCCGAAATTCAAAGAGCACTTATTTTAAAAAGATTCGATTTTTAGCAAATTAACGTTTATCGGAAAATATTCGACATCAAGATCAAAGCCCAGTTCTCCCAAAGGTGCTTCCAAGGAGAAAGTCGATCAAAAAGTTCAGATAGAGCAAATCCAACAACTAGGTTATTTGACTGCTTTTCGACTACAAGGAAACCATCTTCCACAAATTTTTGCAGCGATGACTCTTCGATCAATAAAGAACACTACCGTAAAATTTCAAGAAGATATTTAATTTAAAAAAAGCGTTCGGTTTAAACAAAATTTCAAAAAAAACTATTTTGCGCAAAAAACGTTTAATGCAATTTATATAAACTCTGGGCAAACAACCCTTTCTGGACCCTGCATCACGACAACCCACTGGCACGCACATTGTTACTGATTTCAGATGGCTGAAAAACTTGGACTTGGCTTCGTGCAGCCTTTTTCTGTTCCCACGCATACCATAAAATTGGATGAGACAATGTTTCGAGGCTATAGAGAAGAGAGCGGAGCAACTCAACTCGATTCCGAAACGCGTTTAAAAGTGTTTCGAAGAGTAGGAAAGAACTTGCCATCGCAAGAGTACATTGCAGCGTGAAGGAGCTATTTTGATGGGGACAAAACATTTTGAAAGATTAAATAAACATTACCTTTTTAAAAACAAATCAGGGTTCAATTAAAATAACAAACACATCATCAGAATTGTTCGGTCGTACGTACATATAAACGTGTATATATTTGCGTAAATGTGTATACAAGATGGTATAAAAATAATTGACAAACGATACAAGTCATTGTAAAGATCGTTATCATATAATATCATATCACCTTTATTGAAAAAGGAGTATTACAATAGAAGCAAAGTTGTTTCGAATCAGCAAACAACGTGCGATCCTCCTGGTAAATGAGTTTTCACGACGTCCACACGAGCAACCTCGTGAGGGTGGATGGAGACGCTGCTCCTGAGATTATTTGGTTTTAGAACAAAATAGTAATAATATTTTGGCGCGTTAACTGTTTAAACGTGCGGTAATCGGCGTGAGAAATTTATTCGCTAACACGGGACGTGATACGCTCGCGCGGAAGGCAACACCGACGAGCAACTTGTTTCACAAATTTATCCTGCACGCCCTGCGAAACGTTAACATCTCTTTTATATAATCATCATTTATTTATTGCACCATATGTATGGTATGTATATATATATATATATAGATATATCATTGTAATAAAACGTATGTTTATAGAAAAGTAATAAAATATCATCGAGCTAATTGCGTAAGAGAAGCGTAGCTCTCTGACAGGTATCGAGATGGTAGATAGGGCACGGCTGGTTACATAAACGGCACAAACAGCCGACATCAGGATCGTGGAAGCCTCTTCGATGGCAGAGTTTAGGGTGAAACCCGTGAAGTGAATAGCGGGTCACGAGATGTCGGTTGGGTTGTAATGGTCTCTGCCAGTTCTGTGTGACCATTGCTGGCGAATTAAAGAAGCTTCCGGGAACTGCTCGAACTTTCTTCATGAAGTTTTCTCTAAACTGAATAAGAGCAGCGGTTTCTGAGAGACCGAATCTAGTTACTAGATCTTCTACAAGTGGTTGAGTAGAAGTCATAAGGTAAACTAGACGTTTTTTCGCATTTCGCGGCAATCCAATGGCTAGCTTGAAAAACGTAGGCTTAACCTTATCTAGTTTTTCTAGCTGTGAGAGGCTGAGGTGTTCCCATATGACCTGGATGCCGTAGGCCGCCACCGAAGCAACTTTCAGGTCAAAAAGTGCTTTTAGTGTGGTCAGGGATAATTGTTGGGGCTTTTCGATTGTAGACATTGCGACTAGACTTTTTCTGGTTCGTTCGGCGATGTGTTGTCCAAAGGTTGTGCCCTTCATCGAAAAGTTAAGTCTTTTATATAATGGCACCCGTACGTGAAAGCAATAAGTTCACTTTGGTACCACTAAGATTTAATACAGCTTTAACTATACATTATGATCCTGTATAATGAAGGACCGAATTGTGAGATGAGTGCACGTTCGAGACTCGGCTTTGACAGACTCGGCCTTGTGAGGTCCCAACTTCATTTAGCAGTCGAAAATTACAGCATATACTGAATAATATCTGGCATTGTTATAAGAACGGCATACTTGGAAGTAGATATTTGCATGCCGTTTTCCTCTGCCCAATAGAAGACAGCTTCAATCGCTTTCTGTAGAACAGATATGTTGTTGTTATGATTTGTCTCTACATAGATTTTGAGATTGTCTGCATACGACCTATATGTAACACCGATATCTTGAAGCATAGCCCCAAGATTCTGTACAAATAAAGTGCACATTACGGGACCTAGGCATAAACCCTGCTGAACACCGGATACACACCTGCCAACGGCGGAATAACTATTCTCAACTTTGACGACAAATGTACAGTCTTTTAGGTTACAGCAAACATTTTCGCAATGGAACATGGTCTCGGAGATGTCTTGTTTTGGAGTGAGAGTGAAATTACTAAAATTTGTGACGTGTTATTGCCCGACACAAACTATGCGATTGCAAGCTCTTGTAGCGAAACTAAGCACACCAAGTGAAATGCTGTGTAGTTTATGACGACCATTTTGGTACCGCACCAATGGCGATCCGATCCGTGGTTACAGAGTAATTGAGGTTTTTAGTGGGCATGTCGAGATTAAGTACATGCATAAATTACATATTTCATCGGATAAATCACTCTTCAAAAATCTAGAGGCATAAACAACAATTTATTATCTCACAGTAACTGCTCGAAGGCGCCTCTGTGAGCCACTACACTTATTTGGTAGCGCCTGCAGATATTTTGTTATAGGTTTTGAAATGTGCCAGGCATTGCTTGAAAGGCCTCAGGCAGCGGAGGTCATCCTAGCGACCAGCTCTTCATGTGACTCGACCGGAGTTTGGTAGACGAGAGCCTTCAAGTGACTCCAAAAGAATCCAAGAGAAGAAAATCATTAATTGTTGAATCGGGCGATTACGGTCCCTAAGCGAGCCTTAGTCAATCTACCGATTCTCGAATGTCTCGTGTAGGTTTTCGCGTACCGCAGCCTTCTGGAGTACCTTCCTAGAGTGCTGGTAGTGTTTCACGCAAAAATGTATGGTTGCTGTTTAGAAAGTACGTGCAGTATGCTATGTATGGTAGGCAAAAATCTTTCAGGAAGTACATGTGAGCATATGTTACACACAGTTGCTCACCATGCCAGCTCACATAATCTTGGAGAAACGCGTCTGGCGTTTACGCTGGCGAGTCACTTGCGGCGGACTCTTGCTGCCCAACAATGGGTAGCGTGTCTGTTAAGCACACCGTCTTCTCTAAAGCAAACGTCGTCCGTGAAAAGCACAAGGTTAGGGAACTCCGCATTGGCTTCGGCTTGCCTCAGAAACCAACTGCAGCCGTCAACTCGTAATCTCGTAATCAGAAGCTGTTAGTACCCTAAGAGCCGTAGGGTACTAACAGCTTCTGGGTGTACAAAGCCGGCAAGCGGACACGTTAGATCGACCACAGAAATGATCCTGTGAAGTGCGATCTTCCATAGTAGCCTGTGGACCGGGTTGCTACATGAACCAACGTTTCGCATCACTTTAATCTTATTCAATATCAATAATGTACCCTCTGAGGCTTACAGATCGGCTACTATCTGGCGGATGCACTGCTTTTTTTGTCAAACTTTTCATTGCTGGTGTTCTTGCTGTCTTCTAGCGCTGTACGATTTCAGCTCGACGCCGCTGGTCGTCCAGCGTTCTATTTCCCGTAATATGCAGGTCAAATATCACATCGATATGGCCTCCGAGGGGTGGTGCAGAAGAGTGAGCGAAGTGATCTGGTTACAACATAAGCGTTGAAATCCCTGCGAACGCTACTGATTTTGCAAAATAGCTTGCGGGGCACCCTCAGACGATAACTGTAAGGTAATAAATCGTTGTGTTTGCTTCTAGGTTAATTCAACTGATGAAGTGAGTCATTTATACATGCACTTAATTTCAACATGCACGCCAGAAAACCTTAGTTACTCCGCAACCATCGGCTCGCTATAGATTTGGTACCAAAATGATCGTCATTAAATGCGCATTTGCTTAGATTAGTGTTAGTTTAGAGCGCACGTGCTTAAAGGTGTTTGTTTTTCTGTATGGTCGGAGAGTTGTGATTTTGAATGTGACAGCTGGTAATAGAACTTTACTTCCTGCGAATTTCTAACTTTCTAAACGGCCATGTCGCATCTTCCAGTAGGCGTGGTATGCCTTTCAGAGGAAGCAGAATGTTCTCACAAATACGACGGTGTGCTCAGTTTCTCTATAGGAAGGGAGGTTTTCTCTCAACCACAATCCTATGCTGGACAATAACACCAATGCGACACATTTACTCTCACTCAACGGCAAGACTTCTCCGAAACCATGTTCCATTGAAAAATATATTTGCTTTAAAAAGCTCTTCAAGTCCCTATATATTTTTTACATATATATATATATATATATATATATATATGTGGCTGCTAACTTCAGTGATGTCGCTTATATATATCTATACGATGCGGGCCACGATTCAGGATCTATCTCTATTGGGGACAGAGCACATTTCCAACTTATGTGCGTGTCTCAAGTGAGTGTCTAGCAAACGAGACGTGATAGCACTTATACTCTTTTTTTTCAAAAATGTGAAAGAGGAACGCAGTAATTGTTTGCAATACGTAATTTAGCTGGACGGCGCATCTGCTCATACCAATCGTTTAGTGCAAGGTGTCATTGTTGAGCACATACGCGTGATCGGGGATAAGCCCTCGTGGCCGCCAAGCAGGTTAAATTTAAATCCTCGGGGGTACAATGTATGGGGCGTTTTTGAACGACCCACCCACTGCCTTCATTTAGCAGGCATTTGATAGCCAGGTACTGCGAATTGTCTGTAAGCGGCTTAAGTGTCGAATTGATTGTCGGTGATTCAAACGAGGGTTACAATCAATAAACACTTTCGTTAGGATCATAAATATGTCCCTAGCGGCACGTGCCACATCTTGCATTCAATTATTTGCTGTATTGTTTGCTGACGTAAACATACGCATAAAATGTTACCCAGGGACTTGCACTAGCTTACCGTATCTGCCGCTGTGCGGCTAAGGTAACATAGGTACCTCGACAAGAAGCAAGGCAAGACTCAGTCTCCGCTTGGAGACAGCATGCAGCAAGTTAAGAAGTCGTTTGTTGCCGTTCTTCGAGGCGAACAAAAAGCGACAACGAACGACTTCTTAAAGATAAGTTCTTGAGAAGTTTCTCACATATTTATTGTAACCATTTGGTTCATGTTTTAAAGCGCCGGGTTCTCTAGTGCCCAACCAAGAAAATAAAGGCCATCCTGATGATAATGGGCCTAGGCATCAGCTGGAAGCAAGAGGCAGACCGTGTCAGCTAACTTGTGTATCGTGGAGGACGGATAATCTTCGGCAACGTAACGGAGCGACGACAATCTGCGACGACAACATCCGACGCTACAAAGTTTCGCATTGACTGGGCATCCGGACCTGGCGTTTGTTCCAAATTCTGCCTGCGACACCCTTTGCAGCTGCGGGCCAAAGAGTTTGTTATTCCTCTATATTGCTATGCGGTAACCCAGACGGATTCTAAAAAAATGCTAATTAGGGTATCATCCGGAAGAATGGGGAACTTAGACATGAACAAATTTAATCTGGGTGGATTCAGATTTAATAGCTTTAGGTCGTCGAAATAGCTCTGGGCTAGAAAATCACACCAGGGCTCGTTTGGTTTGCTCAGTTATTATTATAGGGCCTCCCTAGAGGAGGCAATTGCGCATACACTACACATTTAGAGGAGAGCCGAGCCTAAGCTCTAGCGTAGCCCGTAGCGGACAAGTATTTTCGAACAAGTAGTAAATAGTCTACTAGAACAGTGGGAAATATCCGGCAGCTAACAAAGGAGCAGACGACGCAAATTGCTGACAGCCTTTTATACGCAAAAGCAGCCGCAAAAAACCTTTGTGAACAACATTCTTGCGTGGCACAGTAGCCGCTACACGCGCAATTGTGACAATATATCTAGAAATAAGTATCCTCCCGTTTCGAGGCGCGTTTAATAATAATTATGTACTATCTTAAAAGGCAAATTCATTGCAATATATATATATATATGCTCATAGTTTATTTTACAATGAGTTTGCCTTTTAAGATGGTACATAATTATAAATATATAATCGTCATTATATTCAATTTTAATCATTCAGCGACCGTCCCATTAGGCGAAAAAGTGCAGAAACCGGCAACGCGTCTGCATGATATTTAGCGTACGTTTGCGAGTAGAACCGACAACGGGATTGAGCGTTAAACTGGTGAAATCATTAGGTCAAACACACTAAATGATGGTAGTTATGCACATACCAATCCATCCCAAAGCTCCCTAACGATGTACACATCTAGCTACGCTACCTGTGCCGTAACCCCGGTCACTCTTCTCTAGCACTCCAACAAAAATTGCTCAAATGGTCCTGTAATGGGTGGCTTAAGCCTGACTCTGGTTGTTTCCACTGCTGGCCCGCAACCCACTGGTGCGGATTCTTGCCGTCCGTGGCAAGAAAACTTCTAGCGCCGATGTATCGGGTGCTGCTGATCATCTGCAAGAGATGCACTCATCACCTGCAAGAGAGTCCTTCAGACGGAGGGTGGACCAGTAAGTGTACTTTCAATCTATTTACGAGCAGGCCTACCCTGCATGCAGTGTGTGTGTGCCGAAGTAAGTGGTGCATGACACTCAATTCAGTGTCTTTTTTTCAACCTTGCGTTGTCCTACCTGCCAAAATGATGTTGAGGTTGCCGATGTGGTTTGTACTGGTGTAGCGGGACTAAACCCACAGCTCCTCAGTCTGGTCGGCGGCGATTTCAACAGTCGTATTGACAGTGGCGCCACCGACAGGAAGGGCGATGAGCTTCTCAAGCTTCTGAAGAACAGTATGCAAATGCATGTGATAAACTTACGTACGTTTGCCAAAGCGGAAAAAGCACTACCAACCTCCTGTTTCACAACCTTCAGCATCCGACGGATTTTCCAGGATACGAGGTTCTTAGTATTCCAGCACAAAGGCACCTCCCGATGCTGGCCTCTCTGTGTGTGACTGCTTAGGGCCCCGCTGGCTGCTAAGATTAACTTCTGACGTTGAACAAACTATTTCTTACTGTACTGAATATAGGTGATTCTAAATGAAAAATATGTTGATAAAAAAGAAGAAAAAAAAAAAAAAAATATATATATATATATATATATATATATATATATATATATGCAATCAGCATTCTTACACTATATTCAGTTTACTCTCCCGCTCGTGTAGCAATACATGCTTGCACATCTATGTATAAATATTTGCTTCAACGAAACAACAAAATATATTCTCAGTGCTTACGTGCAGACATAAAAACAGTCCGGTTTCATTTATTTATGGAAGAATAACCATATATATATATATATATATATATATATATATATATATATATATGTTTTGATACGCTACTCTGCTCCAACGTTGCAATACACAGCATATGCATTTATGTGCATTTTGAAACAATGTTAACGCCAGCAATCTTGACTCTGCCTAGAACGGTGCTGCAAGACCTGGCAGTCAGAAAAAGTAGTGAAAGAAACAAGACTATGACGCCTACGCCAGAACCGGTCCATGAGAGTAATGGGCGTCGATAGGTGGCTACTCACTCAGATGGGGTAGATAACCGCAAGAGAGACGAGCCGCAGGCTGACCAGACGCTTAATAGCAGACATTACGACGTGATTCACGAGGGCACACGGAGACTTTGCGCTGGCCTTTCGCCTCACGCAGGTGTTGCCAGGTTAAGGATGCTTCCAAGAGTACCTGCATAGAATCTGATAGACACACCGTTTTATCTACGAGCTGCTGCGTATCACTGACGAGAGTGACAGTGTGAAGCGCGCCTCTTGCCTGTGATGATGAGATGAAAAACAGCCCGACCTTCAACGAAAACTTTGGCAGCTTCTCGTTGCCGAAAGCATCGAAGCGTACATGCTAGAGAAGAAGCAACTGAGCCACACGCTGTATAGAAAAGTCACTACACGGAACAGGCAACGTCCAAGGCGCGCACCGAGCGCTGTATTCGAGTGAAAGTTCTCAAGCCGTTGAAGCAGTGCGAGTGAAAGTTCAATTCAACCCGTTCGAATGGGGAAGCAAGTTCGTAGTAAGTTGGACACTGGCAACATTAGGGAATACCTTATGCACTATATGCAGAATGGACGTTAAAGATACTCCTCCCTTTAAAAAATGAAATGAAATTATTTTCGTATAAAGTATCGTTTTTTAGTGTGCCCTCCAAGGTAGTCACTAAAAATAATTTACTTATTTTACAATTATTATTAGTCAGTATACTGCATTCAAAAAATATCGAATTTTGTTTACAATAGGTAGATAACAATAACCTAATTAATATAGGGCTTCTTGTCTGAAGCGCTCACTTATACGGTCACCAGCAAATATTTGCACTCGTGCTTTGCTAGACAGACGGCACGAAGCCTGGCAATATAATTGGCTGGCCGAACACTGCGTGACTTGGTAATCGCTTGGACATATATAATGTAGTATATATACAGGGTCTCCTAGAATTCGTCCAACAAAGTTTCGGATAATTTGTTTTTCTTTTTGTAGTTCTAATGGCACTTATACATAATTAATAATAATAATAATAATAATAATAATAATAATAATAACCGAACATCTGTCATGAACTGACAGAAAGCGAACAGAGCAGGATAAACATGATTTAAACATTCATACCTCATAATTGTATTAACTAAATAATAATAATAATAATACACCGCAGCTCTATTGAGCCGGGGTGGGTAGCAAAGCACGCAGACGCCAGAAAACGGTTTAAATATGCTGGACTGGAAACAAGATATATTTTTGTGCCTATCGCCATGGAGACACTAGGACCAATCAGCAAGGGAACCGATGCATTTCTTAAAGATTTGAGTAAGCGAATTCAGGAGGTCACGAACGACCGAAGAGAGGGTCAATTCTTGAGGCAAGCGTTGTCCTTGGCCGTTTGCAGAGGAAACGCGGCATCTATTTTAGGCGCCATGGAGTGAACTAATTATTTAAAAAACTTTGCAATAATACGTTCAGACCTCACAACTGTAACATCGTTTAACATGTAATAAATAATAATAATAATAATAATAACCAAGGCTGCTCTACTGTGTTTCACGGGGGGTGCCTAAACCCCGTGCCCCCCGAGGACACACAGTTCGTGTCGTGCGGGTCCTGTGAATCAGTGGAACCCAACTTTGTCCTTATGAAGGAACGTTTGTGTGTGCTACAGTGGAACTTAGTGAAGCTGTGGGCATCACACACGGAGCTCCAGCGACAAGTCGCCAGCAATGAAGCGGCTCCCCTGAAGCAACTTGCGCACCCCGAAACCATCGAGGGGTGTTTAAACTCCACGCTAAATGAAAAAGTTAGCGTGAAGAAAACGGACGGAACACGGAAAGCGCGGAAGAACAAGAAGTCACGGTTGACGGAAGGCGGAGATCTGCTTGTACCAACAAAGCCGATCGACGACAGCGCCACCGGAGAGAACGGCAAGGCCGGTCTCTGCGGCGCCAAGCGCAGTGCTACAGCAGCTGGTCTTAACAGCAGCGGTAGCAGTAGCGGCGGCAACAACAACACCGCCACTACACTCGAAGAAAATGAGCCGATGGATGACAACACGCCAACGGCAAGGGAAGCGGCAGCGGCCGCAACGTCGCCAACGGAGAAAACCGCAGAGGCGAGGAAAGACGAGGAAGACAACGATGGTTTTGTCACCGTCCAACGGAGGAGGAGCGGCAAAACAAAGCATCGTATGCAGAAAGGCAGTGCAGCTGATGGTGTAGGAGATCTTGAAGTGTATGCTGGGCCAGGCAGGTTCAGCGCGCTGAGAGTAGCACGGCTGGCGGCGAAAACGTCAGCTGTCAACCTACACACATGGCTCGTTAACAGGAGCATTTGTGTAAAGGCAGTATTCAAAATGCGAACGCAGGGAAATGATGCCGTGTTCTGTGTAGTGCTGGGTGACGGCGAGTACGCAAAGTGCAGCAAGAGTGAGTTCTGGCCAAAAGGTATCCTATTTCGTCGTTGGGCTGGTGGTGCTCCCTACGAGAAAATGGTTATGGAAAGCTTTATCGCGCCTGGCGGTCCAGCTCTTCGCAAGTGACTGAACAGATCTAGAGATGCTAACGTGGAGACTACTAGGTCTCTGCGGCTGCTTCTTTGGAACTGTGAGGGACTAAGAGGAGCAATAGACCTAGCGCCAGTTGACATGCTTACGTCGGTGGACATTGCACTCCTTACGGAGACCTACCAGCGGGAGGAACTGCATATCAATAATATGCGAGGGTTCCACCAGCTGGCAGTTCTACCTGCTGGAGGCCGTGGTAGACCAGTGGGTGGATTATCAATCTACCTACATAAACGTTTACCGCCGGCGCAATGTGTGAGGAAGAACGATTTCTATGTGGGTCTCTCGTCTATGAGGGTGAACATAGCCGTCTTCTACCTCCCCCCACATCTTGACTCGGCAGAGGTCGCTGACACGGTGAGTTCCGGTATATCAGGTTTCGACCTGTCTATGCCAACCATCGTCGGTGGCGACTTCAATGCCCGTATTGATGGTGGGGCTACTAACGATAAAGGAGAGGTGCTGCTCCAGTTGATGGAATACTTTGGTCTGAGATGTGCAAATGCACGCGAAGACCACACGTATATAAGTCATAACGGAAGCAGCACCATTGACCTACTGTTTCACAACCTTGGCGATGGCGAAGTTGAAAGCTTCGATGTTCTCGAGGTGGCTGCAAGGAAGCACCTACCGGTGTCAGCAGTCGCAAATATTCCAGATATCTGGTTTAAGCAGCAAGGCGACCCACACCTGGTTGCCACGAGGCGTGTTGACCTTTCACTATTAGAGGTTGATAGCCTCGAGGTGGGCTGTGATGTGGATACTTGTTGTGAACTGCTAGAGAGAACCATGAGAAGTGCAGTCAGGTGGAAGAGACCGGGGCAGAGGAGATCACGACAGTGGTTTTCTCAGGCTTGCTATCTCGCCCACCGTGGGGTGCTCGAGCTTTTGCGCCAAGCGAGGGTAAAGGCACCACCACAGCTGCTAGCCAGACGCAGGCTTGACTACTTCAATAGTAGAAAAGCTTACATAAAGCTATGCCTTGACCACAAGCGTGAATACGCTAGGCGGGAGGAAATCCGACTGCTCGAAAGAGCGGAGCGCAAGCCCTCAGCCTACGTCGTACGGCCTCGTAGGGGGGCGAACCACCTGCTCAGCGACGAACAGGTAACGAGTCACCTGACCGGTCTTCTATATAACCGCGAGACGGTACGCCTGGCTCCAATGATTGAGCACCCGCTCACATTGGATCAGGATACTATGAATCTGCCCTTTGAGGTAGAAGAAGTACGTCAGGTTCTGCACTCTCTTCCGAGAGGAAAGAGTGCGGGGCCAGACCAAGTGTACTATGAGCACTGGGTGCAGTCTGAGCCACTTTTGGCAAACCATCTTTGTGATTTCTTCAACGAGATCATGAAGAGGGGACAAATGCCAGGAGCCTGGCATATCGCCAGGCTTTCTCTTTTATTTAAGGGTAAGCATGGTGATGACAGACGAGACCCAAACTTATACCGCGGTATAGCGTCTGAAAGGACGCTGAAGAAGATCTTCTGCAAATTGGTTATAAAACGGATCGAGTACGTTGTCGACCAGACCCTTCCACCGGAGCAATTCGGCTTTCGAAGAGGTCGAGGAACGCGTGATGCAATCCATGTGCTTCAGTCAGAGATAGAGCGAGCTGTGGCAAAGCCCGGAGGCCATTTGTATGCAGTCTTTATAGACTGCGTCAAGGCTTTCGACAAAGCACCTCGAGATCTCCTGGTGAAGTCATTCCGATACGCAGGGGTTGGTGGCTCTCTTCTTAGCGTAATTTCCAGTTTCTTTGATGAGGACACCTTACTGGTACAAGGTGAGCAGGAAGTGTTGCGGGTAAGGCAAAATGTGGGAACCCCGCAAGGCGACCCATTGAGCTGCGTCTCCTTCACTCTTCTGCTTGCCGATTTTGTTGATTATATTCGACAAGAGTTCCAGAAGGCCACAGTTGTGATGTACGCAGATGACATAGTGGTCGCTCATCACGACCTGGGTGCCATCAAGCGCATCACTTCTCTGGCGGAGGTGTTCCTTGTCTCAAGAGGGCTGGAAATAAACGCCATGAAGACCAAGGCTATGAAATTCAGAAGAGGAGGTCGATTGGCTGCTAAAGACGTTATACGTTGCGGCGGCCAATCCTTGGAATTCGTTAACTCTTTCCGGTATCTGGGGCTTCGGCTTCATTATACTGGGACGACCTTCACTGCTCACATCGTCGAGAGAGCGCGCACAGCCCTAATTTCTCTTTATGGAGAAATAGGCGATGTCCGGCGACTGTCCGTCCCGACGGCAGTGGCGCTTTTCTACCTCAAGGTTGTTCCGGCGCTGATGTATGGTCTTGACAGAGTATGGGAACACCTCACTCGGGCAAACTTTGGTTTGCTTGAAAGGTGTTTTACAATGTACATGAAGCGAGTACTTTGCCTGTCAATGCGGGCAAGGAGCCGCTTTGTGTACCTAATGTCAGGCTGTGCACCAGTTGTTGAGATCATTCGATTAAGGTTGAAGACGCTGCGTACAGTACCATTCGAGAGCTTTATCTCGGAATGGGAAAATAAAGTTGAACAAGTCCGACGAGAGGTCGGAGACCTGGATGTTTTCAGGGCCTTTCACCTCTGGTCTGGTCTTGCGTGTGACAATCGCCACGTCTATACCAGATACATAGTTCATGGCTATCATCACCTGGTTTGTTCGAATACGAGCTTCCACGAAGAGTACACCGAGTGCGTCTGTCGACTGTGCTCTCAGGCGTGTACGAAGTTTCATGCATCTGCCTGCCTGGCCCTTGCGAAGAGATCACTGCACTGCCTCTCTCGTATAACATGCCGCGAGGAGCTGAGTGTATAATTGTATAATATGTATAATTGTTCATGTTATATGCATACTCAATATGAGTGAAATAAATACGATGAAATAATAATAATAACTTATTTTTCAAAAAATCAAATACTCTGATTTGGAGAGAATCCCACTTGTACCCGTTGCCATGGAAACGATGGGCCCGATCAGCAGCAGAGCACAAGTATCTTCCTCAAAGATCTAGGTGTCAATATTAGTGCTTACATGGATCACCAGCGCGAGGTTGAGTTTCTGCGTCAGCAACTCTCGCTCGCAGTGCATAAAGGAAACGCCACCGCTATCATCGGCTCCATGGATTGAGGAGTGGGGGTGAGTCTAGGCGGGTACACGTTTTAGTCCTTCAATTGTAGGCAAATACTGAAAAATTGAATAAAAAAATACTACTACTAATAATAATATATGGTCAGCCGGTAAATATACAGATTGAGGTCCCTAGAAGTACACCAGTTCCTTGTAATATTAGGAAACATAATTATGCTTTGAAAGCGTACAAACAGACTAAAGCGCATAAAGATGGATGGTACTTTGTGCTCCGGTAATCTATGTTCCAGCCTCTAAAATGTTCCTAAGCTAAGTCAGTTCTCAGCTAAAAATAACTAGGTAACCCAAGTCAATTCTGCACACCGAACTGCACTGATTAAATTTTATCTGCAGAATTGCCAAGGTGTTATATCGAGCACTTTACTGCTCCCCTTTTTTTATAACGTACAATATGCAACGGCCCAGCCACGATTTGCAATTAATGTCCGAGCGCGAGAACGTAAATTGACACGCTCGAGTAGAAATAAACCCCCGTTGGCCGAGGTTTGTTTAGTCACGACGCTTTTCCGACGACATTTCCGCTCTGTCCGGCGCCGCCTCTACGGCCCGTAGTCGGAGATCTGTGCTACCGGACCGAGAGCGGCCCCTCGAAGTTTGCCTCCCTTTCTTAAGGTTGCAAATAGAAGGACCAGGTAGAGCAATTGACAGAGTGTTCTACTACTGTAAGCTCTATTGCTGCAGATCCTTAACGCAGTACTTTTATAATACAGTCCCACGGAAACTATTCTAACATGACTGCAGGGGTACCACAGGACTCCATACTTGACCCCCTGCTACGGAATATAACGTATGACGATGTGCTACGACGACTAAGAGTCCTTCTCACGGCGGTCAGCCTCCTAGTCTATGCTGGCGACCTCGCCCTCACCGTTTAGGCCCGGACCCCGGACCTACTGCAGAGCCGTACGAACGAAGCACTTGACGACGTCGCCCGCTGGATGCAGGCGGCGGGACTCGCCCCCGCTAAGACCAAAACCACACTCCTGGCAGGACAGAGGAACTGTCCCGCCCTGCACTTCCGTTTAGAAGATCAGAAGATCGCACTTGTTATTAAGGTGTGGTACCTCTGGGTCACACTAGACAGGGGTCCCCACGCCACTCAACACGTGCGACGGGCGACGGAGAAAGCAATCAAGGCAGCAAACAACTTTGCACGGCTCATGCCTAATAATTACAGACCACGACAATCCAAACGGCGCATAATCATGTCCGCGGCTGAGTTAGTTGCCCTGCACAGAGCTTCGGCCTGGCCCTCCGACACCCTGAAGTTTGCCGCTAACGAGGCCAGCCTGAGTGTTACCTGTTCAGGATCGGGAAAGCTCCCAGCCCTAAGTGCATCCACTGCGGCGATGGACCGGTAGACACCCCACACCACACTGCACTGAGGTGTCCAGCATAGGTAGAGCAGCGCGCACCCCTACCTCTTCTAATGAATACTCAGGCTTTTAACTTAGGTGACCTCTGCAAAAAATGACCGAATCGCTCTCACACTGGAAACCCATAACTGAAGCCTTCAAAGCCATTTTACAGAAGAAAACGAGCGCGTACCACCTAAGGCTTCCCCTCCCCGCGGCTCCTGGGGAACACCCAGTCAGGAGTAGTAGACTCGCCCCCCCCCCCACCTGACTGTTTGATGCGATGCGCAAGCAGTTCTCAATCAGGTCGGGGGACGGGGACACGAATGGTTTTAGTGGGTTGGAGCCTTCACACTACCGGTCCACTCTTGCAGGGAGCTGCCCCGCAGTGGTAACCGTGTGTGCAACCGCATTTTCCAATTAGTGCTCTAGAAAAATATCCTTAACACAAACGTCAACTGTGCGGCCCAATCAGGAAAGAGCTAAAATTTAAATATTACTGCAATGTTCTCGAGCCCGACAGAAGCAACACGGCCGCTGTAGAGAAACGTTACAGTATCTTTGATACACCTGAGCCCGCTGGACAAGCCGAGTTTTGGTGGAACAACATTGCTAAACTGCATGTTGGCCACAATATGTGGATAATATCTGCCCTAATGGGACTACTTGTATTGCTTAACAAGAGAGTTTCACACTGACGTCTTTGCTGATGCTTTTGCTACAAATGCTTCGCAGCTGTAATATAGTCTGGCATTTGGCGTTAGAAGGCATCTTCTAGTCGTCTTAGAACTAAAAAGCATTTTTATTTTAGAAGACGGCAACCATTGATAGACGTATTCCTGCTTTGGAAGATAAATTGGCAGACGTCAAACTGCAGTTTAATGAAATGCAAGCTATAGCGTGAGAGTCTGGAGAGCAACGGAGTTTCGAAAACAGGCGCCTAGTTTTGCCCTGCATGGCATTCATGCAAATATATAACGCTCTAAAAGGGTCGACGAAGCTTATTCGGAACGTAAATGCAAGTTGTGAGAGCAGGGGTGTGAACTGCATTATCTTCAACATTATGGTGAAGCCCCTCCGCTAAGAAGATTGTGAAAGTGTTTTATTTAGTTTTATTAATAATAATGCGGAGTAAACGATTGTCTCCTGGCGAACGTAAAATCGCCAGTTGTCTAAATTAAAGCTAGCCTATTTATCAATAGTTTTAACGTTTCACGAAACGGGTTGCATTTCGCTGCCATGTTGACTCGTGCCATGTCGACGTTTCCCACGCAATTGACGTGATTAAGAAGTTTGATTAAAGGATGCTGCTCCAGCTGAGACAGAACCCGCGTCTACTCAACAAATGTTCGTTGAAAGGCTAACGACAACGCGTCAGGCTAGACATGGTTCCTGTGTTCATCGCACGGAAGCGCTACATCAGCGACCTATACCCATGGAGGATCTTTAGGCATATTCATGAGTGTATATATATATATATATATATATATATATATATATATATATATATATATATATATATTATAACAACATATTAATCACATGACATACATGCATATATGCAAATGTATATTTTTTTACCTTAAAGACAGCGTTTCAATGTTTATAATAAACAAAATATGTTACGAAATAAGCCTACTGCTTCATATCCCCTTTCAATTCAGACAGCATCAACACGGAGCTAAAATTAATGCACCCTGCTTATTGGAACATTTATAACGTATACTTTTGGTGCAAACTACTGCATATTAATACATAAGTTTTTCCTTGCTGACTTTATGATGTAATCATTAACAGTGTGGAACCAAAAAATCAATAGCATGCTATCTGGTACACTATGCAATACAAGCTCCTCCATCGCTATATTATTACACAAACTTATATTTTTGCGAAAGACAGCCTAGAATTTGTTTTTTGTATATGAAAAGAAGTGAACGCTGACTGAAGTACGATGCCATGGCTCATTGATTTGCATTAATGGCTCACGTATTTTCATGAAATGCTTGCAGGGCCTTCCGCATTACCCAGCACGTGTTACGGTACAATATTTTTGTCGGCATGGAAAAAGGAGGTATCCTAAGCTCTGAAGGGTTGATGGCTCAACCATTTGGCAGGGGCGGAAGTCTTCGGCGCAAATATTAGAGCACCCTCCGATTTAGTTCTACAAATGTCTCTGACAGGCGGTGCGTTAGAGCCATGACATACCTTACTCATAATTGGAGTCTCTCCACCAAAAAATCATGTCTCTATGCCATCTTTGTTCTTTGAGATGCCCGTTGATGCTGGCAATCAAACCACTAATTAAAAGAACCAGTATTAAACAGGATACGCAATAGCATTCTGGATTTGCTGTAGAAAATACTACAAAAAGGACGCGTCATTCTAGAAGACAGAGCTTCTAAGCACACTCTTATTGCCCGTTTTATTCGTGCAATTGATTTCGCTTGCAATTCTGCAACGCAACGTTAATTTTTCACTCTGGAAATGTAGAAAATAAGATTAAGTTTTGTCAAGGCGCGATAATAAACGAGAAAAAATCCTTTTGTCTAGAGGTCATGCCAGTCGGCGGGTGTGTCCGAGTCACGCGGTGAAAGTTCACTAACCGCGTCGGATGCAGTCATTCGCGCTTGGGTGAGGTGCCAGTAGCGCATCACTGTGTGGACAACGTCTAGTCGACTGCTGTGTTATTGTACATTTTTAGACCTACATTGCACCCTTGCAATGTAGGTCTAACACTGGCATGACCAGTAAGCACCGTCGTGCTATATAATACGACAGATCTTCGGCAGCAGCACAGGACCCGAAGGTCCGGTTTGAACGTAGAGGTTGTCCGGCAGATCCGAGACACTCAAAAACGGTATCACGCTGAGCCACGGCGCGGAGTGTCCGTATATTGCGGGCTGTCTGCAACACAATGCCTGCCCATATGAAGGCGGGTGTAAAAATTGTTTCGACCACCATATCTAGTAGTTGCCGCTTGCCCTCTGCCACACTTTCACCCCAGACTAGTTCTGTGAGACTTTCTGTACTTTCGCGACGTGTTTTAGATGAGGTGAGCTTGTAATTTGTGGCCTCTGCCTGAAACTATTTTTAAGTAACTAGCCTCTTGCTTGACCGGATGATCTTTCAGCGATGTATTCACCACCTTGTGTCCTCTTTTGGCTAAAGAGACCGCGCCATCATATGCCAGATTTCACGAGATCGGACCTGCTTAGCCCTAGACTTCGACTTGCCATGTAAGAAAAAAATCCCCGGTAATTATTATTTTTTTTTTACCACACGTGTTCCCAGACGCTAAACCCAAGCTCGTCTAGAAAGATTCCGAAGTCCTCCAGGTCTTTGTTTAGTAAAAAAAGACGTCTATATCAAACCACTACTTTTTGCATCTTTTGAACCCGGTTCTTTGCTCTCTTCGCGCTATAGCATGAACCGGGCATGACTGGCTCATCGTATTGCTGTGTTAATATTTCTGTTGTGTTTTAAGTTGCTCTTTCCCCTGCTTTTTTTAGTGGTGTTCATCGCCTCTGCCGTAAAGAATCGCGCCAGCGGGCTTGCCGCTTTTAAAGGTTGCAGCCTCTGTCATGGACGTTACCTGAGGACTTTAATTGTTCGCTCGTTTTCCCTTGACCTGTCTGTCAGGCCCACTCATTGCTCGAGAACAATCAACAGTATATACATGGCAATTTACGGCTGGGCCCTTACAGACCCTGACAAAGTTCTCTGGGTTTCCGCTCCTATGGCAGACCTGGCCGCCTTCTCTCTCTACTTTGCCCTGTGGCCGGTCTTACACCTACAGTACGTCGGAAACCTGTGCCACTTTTACAAGATGCAGAACGTGGTCATTATTTTAAGGAGTCTATAAACGGGAATAGCTTCAATCGTTGTGGAGAGGAGGGACCAAGGCATGCCATGAATTGGCTCGGTCCTGTGCCCCCCCCCCCCCGCCCAATTTAATCGTTTCTGCCCGTGCCAGCGACACGATTTATTTCTGCGTCGTCAGAAAAACAAACGCATAACAAAACGGTAAAGCAGTCACACCAATCACAGCTCCATAGGTTTCAGCTCGCTTTGTTCTTATTCTGCTTTATCTTGCCTGTCGGTCGTACTAACCAAGGAAACAAGTTTTGTCAGGCACATTAAAGAAAGGATCTGCAAAGAGCTTTTGTCCTAAATGTTGCGATCAACGTCTTGTCGGCTTCTTATCGAATTCAGGCGATAAACCTAAAAGCTCTAGACTGAATCAACATTAGCATTTTCAAGAAGTCATCATGGTTACAACGCACCTGGCGAAACTGTCTTGCCTGCTTACTGGGGTTGCTTTCATTGTCTGTCGAGTAAAATTCCGTCGCCAACACCCGAAGAATTTCTGGGGGCTTTAGAAAAGGTGTACGCCGTGCTTATGAAGCGAAACGACGACTCGCATAGACGGCCAAGGCAACCAGCTTTGGTGGATAGGCTGGTTGACTGGTTACATACCAGCCACTATATATAAGCGCGTCCTTTGATAAAGCCATTTTTTTGTGGAGGAGGGTAAATGCAGTTAAGCGCTGTTGCTACGAATAATATGTGTCACCTCTCGAGTGCACCTCTCCCTTCACTCTGTAATGCCTCAGATATTCATAGAACAGTATTAAGCGCTATTAGGAAAAGTGGCGAACGCCTAACGGATTAAGCGGCCAAGGTCACTTACTGGTTCCCTTACCGGTGCGACGTGTTGCGCGAAAGCCTTGCCTGTACAAAAGTGATAGCCTTGGACATCACCGTAGCCGGTGAGACACTGCGTATGAAAAACTTCATTTCTCCTGCCGGACGGTCTATCCATTTTTTATGTCCTAGATGAGCAGACGAAGTAGACAACCGGGTGAGCCTGTAGGGATGGCATCCCACTCTGCTTGCCATTATTTTATCGTTATTTCTTTCTCAGCTTCTGTATTGTACTTCGGCCCTCCTTCCCACAACGGCCCACTTCGGCCCTCCTTTCTCTTACTATTAGGTCCCAAGGTGGGGAACTATCTAGTACGAAGGCTGCGCTAACCTCTTAATGGTAGTCGGCGGCACTCCAACGTAGTACTCGCAGCATCTTGTCTATCGTGATAGCCCTTGGCCGATAAACCGCCTTGGCCGTGCACTTCTTTATGTGACTAGTGCCCCCTGAGAAGCTTGTCTAGTAAGACGCCAAAGTATCTGGCTTCTATAACTTTCCTGATATCCTGGTCCGCCACCATCAGTTTCATGTTGCCCACTCTTTTCCTCCCTCTCAGGAGAATGGTTTTGCTCTTTTCCAAGACTGTAGTCCAGCCCTTTCCACATTTTTTTGCAACCAGAGAGCCATGTTGTGTATAGTTGTATTTCTTCCTCTGTAGTTGCTTGAGTAATGACGGCCATGTCATCAGCGTACGCAATTACTTCCACCCCTGGTAGAGATCTTGCTGTGTCGAGACATCATATTTTGTTATGATCCAGAGAAGAAGGCCCAAAATTGACCTCTGTGGAACTCTTACCGTCATGGCCATCTCTACTGTGCCGTTAAAATTTCTTCTGTCTTTTTCGTACCTGAAGACAATCCCCACAAGGAAGCAAGGGACCGTTTTCTCACCAGGGTGTCTAAAATTCCTTTTCACGGTATACTGTTAAACGCGTTCCTAACATCGAAAAATACTGCCACAAGAAGTTTCCGCTTGTATATAAGCGATCCGTAAGGCAAGCCAGCGTTGGCTGTTATTTGTTGTATTGCTGTAGGAGTTGATACGCTGTTACGAAATCTGAATTAGTTGATCAATAGGAGGCCGTACACTTTCGCAAACGCCCTAAACCTTTCTCCTAGAATTCCCTCACACCCTTCTACTAGGATGTTCAGGAGACTATAGGCTACACCCCTCATTACGTTTGGGAATCATCTTCGCCCTCTTTCAGTCTCTAGGGATTCTTCCGCTTGCCATCGCCTTGGCAAATACCGTAGCTACCACACCTGTGTGTTTCTAAAAGAGCGCCTTGACTGCCATTGGCGGAATGCCGTCGGGTCCCGCAGACCTCCGTGGTTTGAGCCTCTCCGCTGCCAGCATTACCTCCGCACGCACGCTAGGCGAGAATTGCTCCTGTTCTAAGCGTGTACATACGTACGTTTTTTTGTTAAAATGTGCATATTATTTATATAAAAAAAATGTGTTTCAAATGTGTACGACACCCTTGTCTAACAGTGTCACTTTTGGGGCCTGCCCGCCTATGCCTCTGAATGTGTTGTTAACGTTCTCCACAGTTTGTTTTTTATGTCACTTTTCATCTGCCGCCACCAAAGCTTTCTGCTTTTCGCTATTTCTTGTTTTAAAGCATCTACATAATCTACAGTTGTTTAAGACGAGGATCTAGGCTTTCTGGGCCCTACGGCGTTTCCTGGGCTCCAATTGGCTTTGCCATATGCGTATAACAGCTTTTTGTATGATCCAAAAGAGTGCGAAATGAGTTGGCCTAACATAGTGACAAGTTATCTTCCAGAGCCTATATAAGTGCGTTTTTGACATACAGATTAACACATACGTAAATTGTTTGGTGGGTGGCAACATCTGACCTGGTAAAAAACGCTTACGGCTTTCTGTAGAGTTGTTTATGCCTCCAGTAATCTCGATGGACGACAGGTTCTTGGAACTCTTTCTTTGGTTTCGTACAAATGAAACTTAATCATAGTTTACAACAGTTTACAGACTACATATTGAGTGTTAACTGTACCTTAATTCCCCTACGCAGTTGCAATTGCGTCGGTCCATCTGAGGGAAACTCTTTTAAACGAGCGTTTTAAAGTTCGCTTCTGCGCGCTCTCCCATGCCTCGTTTCTGAATGCTCCGTCTTGAAGCTTTTACGAGCTCATTTGCAACTTTACCTATGTGGAGATCGCGTGCAACCTGTACATACCTATCCAATATTCCGTACATACAACATACGCTTTAGAAGGATATTCATATATACGCATATATATATGGATGGGTTATATCTTGGGCCTTTGTATTTGCACAAGCAGATGCCGATTTCATTTTAAAACAATTATTGTAACGATTTCGTCCTCATGTATGGCGGACTGCGTTTACGGTATCATATTCGGCAAGCTCAGCCTGATACGCATATTACGCGCAAAGGTGCATTTGGTGTTGGCCGTGCTTGTATGAACTACACAAGCGACATCTCTACCATGCCGGCCATTTTTTTCATAGCCTATGTGCAGGCACAAATGGGGTACGGTTACGTTTAGTCGAGTCTAACATATTAAAACAACAAACGTGCCGATAGCATAAATAA
Source organism: Dermanyssus gallinae (assembly GCA_003439945.1). Lineage (NCBI taxonomy): Eukaryota > Metazoa > Arthropoda > Arachnida > Mesostigmata > Dermanyssidae > Dermanyssus > Dermanyssus gallinae. Next base: position 36,549 of record QVRM01001816.1, on the reverse strand, counting down.
CAGTGGTTGCTGCAGCATCCACAACGGCACCCGACAAATGAACAAAAACAGCAAAACGACCAATACAGATAAACATCTCCATTGGATAAAACGAAGTAATAGTTTTTGCTGGAACTAGCAACGTCCGCGTCACGCAACAGCTATGCCAGACGATTTTGTGTCAGAGTATAATTGTCAGTTGGTGGTTTCTCTTGTGTGGCGGCGTGGTCCAGGGGACTAGCGCGCTAGTCATGGTTGTCATCTACCGGGGTATCGCCGGTTCGATCTCTGTTGTTGGTCGAATTTTCTTTGAGCGATGCTCAATGAGAATAGATAATAAACCATACCGCTGTGAGTCAGCGGCCATGCTGCCACAAGGACTGTTAAGGAAACCCTAGATATCTTCACATGTCCGGCCCACGGTTCATTGAAGATATACCTCAGGTTAAGTTCCAAGCCCGTAAGGGACGGGGATAGGCTGGAATTAAAAAGAGCCTCCTTAGAAAAATGTTTTTAATTCCAGTTGGTGGTCTCTCGATTTGCTGTCTGCCGTGACCGCCGTGAGTACTGGCTTGCTGCCACTCCGTCAGCTTCGTCGGTCAGAAAATCTAGAACGATGCAGCCGATAGCACGGACTTTATTCTGTACGCTCGACGAGAACGGCGGGAACGGGCAACGATAGAATGAAGGTTGCAACTCTGAGAGTTGTCACGCTCCGCTAGCTTAAAGGCTCACGCGTCGTCCCGGTCAGTGGCAGCAGACGCCACTAAGCGTACGCAGACGAAGAAGAAGCATAGTCGAACGGACCGAGAAGAAGGATCATCGTCAGCTGATCTGGTGCGGCCGCCTAACACAGGGAAACATGGAATATGCATACGGGAAATTACTGCTCTCCTGTGCTGTTCTTCCGCGACGCCAGCTGCAGCAGCATCTATAGAGATCCGCTTGTTTTGTTCACGTTTGGTTGTTTTGCTGCTGCTATTTGCCGTGCTTCGTTACTTCTGGCTCGGTCACGTGCACGTGCACGTCAACTCATTCGTCTGTCGTTGTGTCAGTATTTGGTCTTCTTATTATTATTGCTGCTGCTGCTGTTGCTGCTATTCCTCTTCTTGTGTGTCCGTGACAGTTCGGTTCGAAACGGTTATGGCGTGACGCAGAAATGCGGGCGCATCTGCGTCACCTCAGCTAACTGGGTCACATCCACCAGATACTTCGATGTAATGCCAAAGTAATACTGGGGGGGGGGTGGGGAGGAATCCGGGTTTAGTGGGTTTGCGAGTCTCACACTAGTCACGCAGACTGCTAGTGACGCATGTGCATCATGCATTCCCGAAACCTCCCAGAAAAAAAACAGATGAAGAAAAAACAAGAGAGACCGAGAGAAAGAGATAGAGGGGGAGATGGCGGATCGTGACAGCCTACTAGTTATCGTTTACATCGCACGGCCGTCTGTTTGAGAAGGCGACAGAGTTCGACCGTTGTGGCTTCGGCCACTCTAACACGGATGACCGTCAGCAACATCTCACCGAAGTAGAGTCGCTGCCGTGCCTTTTGTTGAGCTTATCTCAACTCTTCGGCATTTTCTCTTCGCAAGCTCGTCCCTTCTTGCGTTTAGTCGCTAAAGGCTGAACAATGCAAATGTCAAACTCTTCTTCTGCCGGTTTGTTACGTCTTGCCTCTATAATGGCGCGGCCGGTAGAGGCCCCAGCAGGTGAGGTGGGCTATTGGTGAGATGGGAACGAGAGAGCGTACGCAGGCGGCGCGTAGGGAACAGTGAACTAAAGTTGTATGCATGATTGCTGCATGCATTCTGCTTCGTCTTGAGTGTCCACCTATTTCTCCTAGTCACATTATGCCAGTTCTTCATTTTCGTCATCTCATGCTTCGTTTTCGTCCTCTCACCGCGTCCTCTTCCAGCATTATCCTATTGGTGGTAGTTGGTGTTGATGGAAAACTTGTCTAGGAGTCCTTCAAGCAGGGCTGTCTACCTGTAGTCATGCGCGAATGTCGGCCACTCAGTAGTGTCCGTTAGGCCTGGCGACCCAAGTAGCTCTATGCCTCTAACACATACCATTTGCGTGATGATGTGGCACGAACAAAATTGCATCTCTAATCAAATCCTTCCTTTTTGCTAAAGGTGGGTATGCGTGTATATATATATATATATATATTTATATATATATATATATATATATATATATATATATATATATATATATATATATTTATATTTATATATATATATATATATATATATATATATTGCAGACAAGCACAAAAAACGAAAACGTATGCTTGAGTAGGCCGACTAGCAATGCAGCAGAACTTGCCAGTTGAGACGAACGCTAAACAAGTGCCGTAAAGAAGAGGTGCTGTCTAGCGGAACATCACGAGTGCTTCGCTACATGTATCTACACTGCTATCATCGACTTCTTTGGAGGCTCTGTAGGAAGCTACGGAGACTACTAGCCACCAGCGTTCACGTAGCCAACCACATACACTGTCGACGTTTTTTTTTTGCCGGTAATATATGGCAATTTTCTACCTACCTAGATGTATCTGTCGAGACTAGCGTTCGTCGTTGAGCGGAAGTGCAACATAGGACGCCGGTCCGGCAGAGTAGATTTGCGTGGAAAATCGACGCTACCCGATCGAAAGAATTACTGCGCGTTTGTTCGAACATTCTCGATATTTCGTCGATGTCGATGTTGCCCGTCCGGCTATTTTCCGACGAGTTTCACTTCGCTTCGAAGGTGGAAAATCTTACCGGCTGAACGTGACCGGAGTGCAAAAATCAGCATCTCTTCTTGGCAGGCGGCTGCCGAAATAGAGATAGCTGAATGATTTCCCATTGCACGAAAAACTTCTGCGTCGGAGCGTAGAGAGCGGGACTAGACTAGAATCGCAAGAGCAGAAGAGGGAGCCGAAGGCACGTCATGTCTAGCAGCAACAGCGGCCTCAATGACGGAGGCAGTAGTAGTAACAACAACCACAACAGCAGCAGCGACAGTGGAAACCAAAATCTAACAGGAGCAAGGACGCGAAAATCGGTCGGTCGGCGACCTTTTTCATATTTCGCAATACTCTACGGCTATAAACCGCGCAAGTTGTGGTATGCAAATCAGTTTGAGCGAGAACCGGGAGCATTGGAAAGACAGGGAAAAACAATGTATTGGCCACGGCAATACTAAACTTTGAACTTGATAATTGAAATGAACTCCGAGCGAGTCGAACTTACGCGCATACCAGCACGGTTGCTTCGATGGCAGGAGATAACGGAGCGGTGCACATTTGACAGCTCGCTTAGGTCGCGTTGAACCGTATTCGGAGTTGGTTACAAAATCAGACATATACGCTCCAGTTTTAAACGCCTGATTGTTACAAAAGCTGACGCCGCGCACTTAAAACATTTGCGGTTACTGGCGTGTTGGTTTGACCCAAATAAGTTTGACTTCCTCTAGTTTGACTAGTCGATAAGAAGATACTAAGTTTTCAGAAAATGGTTCATTATAACGCTTGTTTCTCGGCCTAGTATAATGTTGTAGTAGTAGTAGCTTTTGTTCTGTATTCCCCTCGCTCTATTTTGTCTCCCTATTTTTGCATCTTGCTATCTTCGCCCAGGTGAGCTGCTTCCACTAGAACACACTATTTTAACACTCAAGCGTAGACCGTCCTCCTAGAGAACTTCGATGTATCGACGCAAAGCCGTGGTAAAATTGTTGGCCAATTGCCGCGTCTTGTTCCTAGAAGTCGTCAGTGACGTCGGGCGCCGCCAAAAATATTCTCTCGAAACGAAGTTTCCCCAAGTAGCATCAGTCAGCTTTCTGAGCTACCGAGGATGCGTCAGTGCTAGACTACCGTGCGTGTATTCGAATTAGCAATGCAGATGGCTAGACGGTTGAGCACATCATGGAGTGGCGTTTGACCTCTAATGGTTCTGCTTTTCTGCGTAGGTAGGCGGCTACAATTTACTACGCATTGCAAATAGCCAGCGTCCGTCGACATATAGGCTGTTGTTGTTGGTGGCATGCGTTAAGCATTTTACATGTCCGTCATGCAAAAACTACTTCGACCGAAGACAGATAAGCCAAAGGACGACGACTTCCATGCTCTGTGACCTCTTAGCCTTACATCGTCCGCGACCTAGGGCGACCTTAGCCAAGCGAAACAACGATTCGGCTTGCTGCGTGCCGCATCGCCGTTTAAAGTAGCTCAAGTGCTCAAGAAAACTTTTTTGATGTTCTTCATCCTCTTGTGCACCCGCCAGTCTAAGCACACTGTGTCGCTGCCTCCCTACGAAGACGTCAACGTAAAGCACCACAATTGAATAAGATTAGTAAACAACAACCACATCAGCAGTGGAGGTATTAGTAGCTCATTTGTATTGAGTATGTATGAGTCGGCACATACGTTTTGTCTCTTTTCAAGGCCGGCCTGCCTGCCTTTACGCTATGAGCTGTCGCCACAGGATTCGTGACTATCTCCTATTCTCGATTAATGGCCTAATTGGTGAACACCAAACAGTGAAATTAATAGACAGTCCGGATTTTTTTTACCTACATGACATAATACTGTGACTTACCCTATATTTACAGCAAATCGTTAAGTAGTGGTATTTTTAACGTAGATCCCAGCCCGGCTCTAAAATATTTGTTTTTGGCAGCCTGGTTATACGAATCAGCTACATCGATCATACGATGGGTAGAGTTTTCTTCAATTTATAGGCAAACGAAATGTCATTTAAATATAAGTGAATTTTTCAAGACAGCATGACGATGTGCCAAATTGACACAGTAAATGTCTGCGCCGCAACACGTTAGAATGTATAAGGTTCGTAAAATAAGTTCGTAGTGTTTTATGCTTCTATTTTTACAACGCTTTGTTGCTGTTTGGAATATTGTTTATGTGTATTTGAATCAGTTCTTTCTGCCCTACAGTACTGTGTTATTTTTGTTCTTTTTGCAAATATTTTGAATTTTTAGTATTTTTCAGCCTTTGAACTGAGATACCCAAGAGGCACAACCATCATCATCAGCAACCATCGTTACTGCACTCTAGGCGTAATCGGGACTATTTTAACATTGGAAAGGCTTACACAAGACTCTGTTAATCCTATAAAAGCGAACGCGCGGGGCGAGAGAAACGGCGGCTGTTTGAATAAGCAGAATGGGAGCTCTCAGTTTAGATCGTGCTCTTCTATATCAGCGCTTGGTGTGCATGAAGCATTTTTTTCAAGATGATATCGTGCGACCTCGTAGAACGGTGAACCCGCTTAATGACGAAGTAGAGAGTCATCTAATTAGTTTTTAGTCAATCCTGATGCTGCGGTCGCGTCCCACATTGTACAGCATTCGTTTATACTGAAGCAGCACAACATGAATCTGCCTTTCCTACGGTTACTCCCAAGCAGGAAAAGCTAGGCTCGATCAGGTCTACTATGAGCACTGGATCGAGTCACTCCCTTTCTTGTTAGGAACTCTTTGTACGTTTCTCTCTTTAGATGAGAGTCGGATGTACGAGAGACTTTTCAAAGGCCTTTGACAAAGAGCCCTCTTTATCTGCTGCTTGAATCATTTTAACGGGCAGGCGACATTAAGGACATTAGGTCTATGGTAAAGGCGTTCCTTGTTTCAAAGGGACTCAGGGTAAACATCAGGAAAACCAAAGCCATACATTTTGGTGTGGAGGTTCATTGTCTGTCACAGACGTTATACGATGCAGCAGCCAACTGCCGGCCACCGTTGAAGTTTGTTAACTCCTTCCCGTATTTTGGCCTTGGGGTTCATGAGATTTTCACGAGAAGTACAAGTTGAGTATTTGCCGATTCTGCATATAGAAGTCTGCCAAGTGCTGTGCACTTCTCTCGTCGAAGAAATGAAAAAGTAAATGATTTTGAGGATTACCTTACACATGAAATGTATATTATACTAATTTTAAGTGAAATGGTCTGAATTTGATCTACAACATATTTTTCTTGACATATAGATTCTACAACATATTTTTCTTGACATACAACGTGGGCGTGTCTTTACTGTTTTGGTCTATAGATTGCTCGCTCAAATATGAGTTTATGGCTCAAATATCGTAATAAATCCTCTATAAATATATCAGCAAAATGAGATCGCTTAATTTGCCAAAACTCCCATATATAACTATGTCCATGAGCACTCTCGCTTTTTAAAGTAAACTACGGCAATACACCGCTTATTTTAACGACTCCTGTTTGCAAGTGTGTCGGTGCGAATTTGTCTTCTAGGTCAAATGCGATAAAAATGTTACGAGCACCAAGGAAGAGGTAGTTCACATGGGACACCAAACAGTATGACATAATATAGTAGAAAGCGCCTTTATATACAGAATAATGGGCGGAAAAGGCTGGAAAGCCAGCAAGACTTGCTGTGTGTTCTTCTCGCTGCTTTCGCCCCGCATGCATCTTGTCGATGATTATGTACTTGTGAAACATTTGGATACACACATTATTTAGCGGCTTGTACGATCATTCATTAAATAAGTGGTCAAGACGATCTGAGCTCTCAAGAATGTCTTCTTTTTAAATAACGTGTTGGCAGTGACGGAATTTAACAGCATTCGGCTCGATATCACATATTCTGCAAATTCTTTTCTAGGAACCTTACCTGAGCTCCCTCGATCATGCCAGAGCGGGTGGCCCTTAGTTCGAACCTGCATTCGATTGGCAAACCTGTTTCTCTTACCCAGTTACTTCTTGGCACAGACAAAGTTAAGTTAAGTGAGTCGGCACTTACACGGTAAAGCAATCCGCAGCTAAGGTAATCTCGGGAAGACGGCCACACCCGACAAAAGGCGAAAAGGACGACTAGATTGGAACAACTGGTTTTTGAGTCCCGCACTACCGTAGCTTCAACAACGACGCCCGGTGTGCACCATGCATTTTACCAGTAAATCATGTTTAAAAGAACAATAAAGTAGGCATTTTCGCACTACAGATACCATGCCGAATTTTAGCTGAAAACACCGAGATAAAACAACAGTATTCCCTTTTTAGTTTCTATTTAACAGTAGTTCAAAAGTTTCACTTAAGTGAAAAACAGAAACCACTGCAACTCGTCTTCGGTCGTGGTGGAGCGTTGCTGGCTTACTGAGCTCAGTGAGAATCGCACTGCGTCATCAGTAAGAGAGTGGCATAGCTGAACTTGTGGCGATAAAACCCGTTCAATGCTAATTCACAAACTTGATGTATAGACGTTAACTCATATTTTTACTTTTATTAATCACACTTTGGTTTACACACATTTGTATTGTGGTCTTTCCTGCACCACTTTCGTAAGCGGTATCGTCCTTGTACACTGTTGGAGAGTCACCAGCATCTCCACATAGCTTGCATTTAGACTCGGTCGTTATTTCGTGGAACTCACTGCGTGCACATCATTTCATGTGAAATTCGGGTATTGCAAACTCGGTAACAAAGTACCTGCTTTTGGAACATGAACCCTTCCCGTAGTTAGTGGTCATCGCTCTAGTCTCAAATAAACGCCAATTAACATCTGCAAACTTATATTCCCACTCATCAAGACGATTGCCGAAAGCCTGCCTTTTCGGTAAGGTATTATTTGTTCTGAGATCTTGTGCAGTTTTATAGACTTATATGATCGGGGCGACGGTCAACACATGACATATTCGCAACTAATCTATGACAAGGCTGCGTTAGAGTGCTAAGGTGTGCAGACCTAAGTAGCTAAGTATACTTATTATTATTATTATTATTATTATTATTATTATTATTATTATTATTATTATTATTATTATTATTATTATTATTATTATTATATATTAAGTCCGAAGAAGTACTAACGATAGGCGAATGCAAATTGTGTTATCACGTTCGTAAACATACGAGCTGTTCTACCGTTGCCCTCGAAGCCATGTGTGAGACTGCGCTATTGATCGTAGCTTTGACTGAAATGTGCGTACTCATTATCTGTATGTTTGCAAAAACCCTGGGCGATGTCCAATCCCACTGCTACTCTATGAATATGTATAAATGACTTTGATCAGGCCCTCAGCCTACGTCGTACGGCCTCGTAGGGGGGCGAACCACCTGCTCAGCGACGAACAGGTAACGAGTCACCTGACCGGTCTTCTATATAACCGCGAGACGGTACGCCTGGCTCCAATGATTGAGCACCCGCTCACATTGGAGCAGGATACTATGAATCTGCCCTTTGAGGTAGAAGAAGTAAGTCAGGTTCTGCACTCTCTTCCGAAAGGAAAGAGTGCGGGGCCTGACCAAGTGTACTATGAGCACTGGGTGCAGTCTGAGCCACTTTTGGCAAACCATCTTTGTGATTTCTTCAACGAGATCATGAAGAGGGGACAAATGCCAGGAGCCTGGCATATCGCCAGGCTTTCTCTTTTATTTAAGGGTAAGCATGGTGATGACAGACGAGACCCAAACTTATACCGCGGTATAGCGTCTGAAAGGACGCTGAAGAAGATCTTCTGCAAATTGGTTATAAAACGGATCGAGTACGTTGTCGACCAGACCCTTCCACCGGAGCAATTCGGCTTTCGAAGAGGTCGAGGAACGCGTGATGCAATCCATGTGCTTCAGTCAGAGATAGAGCGAGCTGTGGCAAAGCCCGGAGGCCATTTGTATGCAGTCTTTATAGACTGCGTCAAGGCATTCGACAAAGCACCTCGAGATCTCCTGGTGAAGTCATTCCGATACGCAGGGGTTGGTGGCTCTCTTCTGAGCGTAATTTCCAGTTTCTTTGATGAGGACACCTTACTGGTACAAGGTGAGCAGGAAGTGTTGCAGGTAAGGCAAAATGTGGGAACCCCGCAAGGCGACCCATTGAGCTGCGTCTCCTTCACTCTTCTGCTTGCCGATTTTGTTGATTATATTCGACAAGAGTTCCAGAAGGCCACAGTTGTGATGTACGCAGATGACATAGTGGTCGCTCATCACGACCTGGGTGCCATCAAGCGCATCACTTCTCTGGCGGAGGTGTTCCTTGTCTCAAGAGGGCTGGAAATAAACGCCATGAAGACCAAGGCTATGAAATTCAGAAGAGGAGGTCGATTGGCTGCTAAAGACGTTATACGTTGCGGCGGCCAATCCTTGGAATTCGTTAACTCTTTCCGGTATCTGGGGCTTCGGCTTCATTATGCTGGGACGACCTTCACTGCTCACATCGTCGAGACAGCGCGCACAGCCCTAATTTCTCTTTATGGAGAAATAGGCGATGTCCGGCGACTGTCCGTCCCGACGGCAGTGGCGCTTTTCTACCTCAAGGTTGTTCCGGCGCTGATGTATGGTCTTGACAGAGTATGGGAACACCTCACTCGGGCAAACTTTGGTTTGCTTGAAAGGTGTTTTACAATGTACATGAAGCGAGTACTTTGCCTGTCAATGCGGGCAAGGAGCCGCTTTGTGTACCTAATGTCAGGCTGTGCACCAGTTGTCGAGATCATTCGATTGAGGTTGAAGACGCCGCGTACAGTACCATTCGAGAGCTTTATCTCGGAATGGGAAAATAAAGTTGAACAAGTCCGACGAGAGGTCAGAGACCTGGATGTTTTCAGGGCCTTTCACCTCTGGTCTGGTCTTGCGTGTGACAATCGCCACGTCTATACCAGATACATAGTTCATGGCTATCATCACCTGGTTTGTTCGAATACGAGCTTCCACGAAGAGTACACCGAGTGCGTCTGTCGACTGTGCTCTCAGGCGTGTACGAAGTTTCATGCATCTGCCTGCCTGGCTCTTGCGAAGAGATCACTGCACTGCCTCTCTCGTATAACATGCCGCGAGGAGCTGAGTGTATAATTGTATAATATGTATAATTGTTCATGTTATATGCATACTCAATATGAGTGAAATAAATACGATGATGATAAATGACTTTGATGATAACGATCCACAGCCCGGCAGAGGATGAATTGACGGCATGCCGTTAATCAACCCGAAGAAACGGGCCGGTCTTACACATACGCATAAAATGGTGTGTGGTACAATCATCATGGTCACACATGCACTGTCATCAATATACGTACTTCTGAAAGAAAAAAGAAACGTAACTAATCGTCAAATAGGCGAGTGCTGTTATTACACTACTATATTTATTTTTCTGCTAAAGACTTTTTCTTGTAGTGGATTGCATAACCAGACCCGGATCGGGTACGTGCATAGATCACGTTGCTGTTTCTCGTTGCTCAAAGTGTACCAACATCCAGACTTTCGTCTGGGAACTCTGCCCTTCTCTGATCATTATCCGATTCCTTTATCTCATTCCAGGAGATCCAGGAAGCTTAATGGCAAACTCAACTCCGGCCCCTGCCCTAAATGGCAATAGAATAGAACATTTATTGCCAAAGTGGAGGAATGCTTCTGAGGCCACCCGTACACACCTCTGCGCGACTTGCTAAAAAAGAGTCACAGGTCTTTAACCGTCACAACCCTCAAGGTTCGCACCGTGGGCAAAAAAATTAAACAAGGAAAGCTGCCAGGACCTGACGGCATACCCGTAGAAGCTATCGGACTTCTCAATTAAAAGCTTCCCTATCTGGTGGCTAAGATAGCCTCGCGGGTGATACAAAAAGACGCTGTTCAAGGGTCAGAAATTATATGAATTCTTAAGTGAAATGGCGCGTACCGCCTATTATGCCTCGTAGGTGTTCGATGGCGACGGGCATTAAAGCAACCATATAAACCGGGCTAAAAAGAACTCTGAGAAATACAGCCTTTGCCTGTTTCCAATTTATGCCTCACCGCATCATATCTACGTCGAAGCTCATTAGGAAGTCGAAAGATCAAAGATTTTTTTTAACGGTCCTACTGGACTTGGCCTACGCCTTTAACAGGTTTCTGTGAAGGGCCATCTTGACAACGTTACTTAAAACTTTCTAAGTCAGAATCATTTCTTAAAACTTCATAGATAAGAATCAAGACCTGAGGCTTCATAGGTCAGAATGCCATAGTGGATGATACTTCTAGTAAACAAAAATGGTTGTCTCTGACAGCTTTACATATATCTGCATGACCATAGAAGGTAAACATAGGATAACAATACGTTACGACATTTAAAATGACCACGGAGGCCCTAAAAAATCCTCAACCACGACACCTACTTCGTTCCGCATCCTAAACGTGGACAACCTTGTCGGTACGCTGATTGTATTCTACCATATATACGGTTGCTATCGAAGGGATGAAATGCCTCTGTACTGTTTTTTCGTGAATTTTTGTTGCATTCAAAAACATGTGCCATTCTCTCCAGTGCCAGTTTCTAGATAAATAGCACGAACATTCATTGTAATCTACTAAGTTATCCATTTATATATGTATTATAATAGAACTAAATGTTAAACTAATACAGTATAAATACAAATACGCAATATCACAAAATACAATGTGATGATGAGAGGAGTAGTCATTATCACACTGTTTGCAGAAGAATCATTTGTTTAGCTTATAAAACCCCTTAAAGCGGCCGACTACATGCTGGTGACCAACTTAAGCCATATTCAAAAAATGAAAAAGAAAAATAAAAACGAGTCGATTATTTATATATACACTTTGTATAAATTCATCTTCAAATAATAGTAATATTAATATTAATGGGGTGGATGATAATGCATCATATCTTTTTCGGATGCATCTGTGTTGCCCGTTTTTGGTCGAAGCACGGTCGATTATAGTCCACTTCGGCATTTACCTTGTCTAAATTGGGAACTATGAAAATCAGATTAAGAGTGACCGGTCTAGGTCTTTAGTTTACAACTTCCCGAGTGCAAGGCAATATATATATATATATATATATATATATATATTCGAAAAAAATATATATATTAATATACATATATTTGGAAACATTTCAAGGGTATATACTCCATTTTATCTTCAGGTATTATTCTACTTTATATTATGTAGGAAACTGTCATCAAAAGATAAACTATTTCGGTAAGGTCTTCTATACACAAGATAAGCTCTATCAGTCAATATATGAGACAGTTCCGAACTAGTGTACGCGTGCCAAGTATTCTGTTAAGAAACGCAGTATTTACTTTATTTAGAGTGCTTGAATTCGCGCGCCCAAACCTGCTCAATGCCGTTAGTGTAAATTTCTCATAAAAAGCGCAAGTTCTGTTTTGGCAACGTATGCAACTCCTTTATTAGCGAGGTAGCTCGTAGAGCTCTCCGAGAGTATGCAATTACGCGGTTTTTATGTGACATCAATCCCAGGTATGTAGAACTGTTGCGGATCGGATCGACCTGTGCCATAGGTAGCCACATATTGCAGAAATGTCACGTGTGGGTGCCGCGCTTTTATGTATGAAATTTTTTTTTAATAGAATATACAAATTGTAGAGCTCGTTAAAGCAAATATTTTTTCCAATAGAACATGGTCTCTAAGAAGTCTTGTTTCGGAGTGAGAGCGAAATTACTACAATTTGTAACACTAGTGTTTTTGCCCGACATAGGAGCATAAAATGTGCTGTTGCGAGACAACCAGTCCTCCTATACAGAAACTAAACACGCTGTCGTGTTCGTGAGAAAATTCTGCTTCTTCTGAAGAATATACAAGGCCGGTCAGAAGATGCGACACGGTCGTTTAGAAAAGAATTCGTCAAAAATTAAGTTTTTTATTAGCTTTCACGCCAAATACTTCAGAATCATAACCCTACGACCACCCACGTGTTCAAAGCTAACATATTCAGCAAATGCGCATTTCATTACGATCATTTTGGTACCAAACTTATGGCAATGCGAGCTGTGGTTGCAGAGTAATTACGATTTTTCGGCGAACATGTCGAGATTAAGTGCATGAAAATGACGCGCTGCGGCTGTCGCGCGACACGTCGGCGGTAGTGAACGTCGCCACACAGTCATTTTTCATGCACTTAATCTGGACATCCCACCGAAAAATCGTAATTACTCTGCAACCACAGCTCGCATTGCCATAAGTTTGCTACCAAAATGATCGCCATGAAATGCACATTTGCTGAATATGTTAGATTTGAACACGTGGGTGGTCGTAGGGTTATGATTCTGAAGTATTTGGCGTGAAAGCTAATAAAAAACTTCATTTTTGACGAATTCTCTTCTAAACGACCGTGTCGCATCTTCTGACCGGCCTTGTATATTCTTCAGAAGAAGCAGAATTTTCTCACGAACACGACAGTGTGTTTAGTTTCTGTATAGGAGGACTGGTTGTCTCGCAACAGCACATTTTATGCTCCTAGGTCGGGCAAAAACACTAGTGTCACAAATTGTAGTAATTTCGCTCTCACTCCGAAACAAGACTTCTTAGAGACCACGTTCCATTATAAAAAATATTTGCTTTAACGAGCTCTACAATTTGTATATTCGATTAAAAAAAATTCTGCAACACCCTGTATATATATATATACATATATGCATATGTATATATATATATATATACACATAAGTATATATATATACATATATACATATGTATATATATACATATATGCATATATATAGCCATAATTTTATTTAACTTATAACGGGGTATAAACAATTGTCCTCCAGCGAACGTATGTATATATATGGCCATAATTTTATTTAACTCATAACGGGGTATAAACAATTGTCCTCCAGCGAACGTATGTATATATATGGCCATAATTTTATTTACCTCATAACGGGGTATAAACAATTGTCCCCCAGCGAACGTATATATATATATATATATATATACAATGACTAACTTGTGTTGAAAGTGTGGTGTACCGGCTTGCACAGTCGGGAATACGTCGGGAAGTGGTCCCGGAAACGTCCGGAACTACAACAGCAGCAGCAGCAGCACGTTGCACCACACCGGAACAAACAGCACAAAGTTTGGACTTACAGAACTTGGCACGAAGTAATTGCGTTGCAGCGCAAGAGGCGTCGTCATTACCGCTATGGAGACTGATGAGGTCGGAGCAGAAGCAAAAGCGCGCGCAAACAGCCAGCCGCGCCAAATTTAAATCTAACTTTAAACTCAATCTGGAAGTGTGACCTACTTCTCAGGATGTACTGAGACCTACTACTTACATTGCTAGGACCAACGTTGAGTTGTGGCAAGTATAACCGGCACTCTCATGCGAGTTGTCCAGGTGTCGACTAACGGAAACCGTCCAAAGGTTCTACGTTTGAGTGGCACTGTTCTATTGGTAGCACGTGTGATTCGTATTCAGTTACTGCGGCGCAATTTATGGCATTCATGAACAAGATGCAAGATTTGAGTTCCCCTGTACTAAAGGGGAATTATGCTTCTCCTCGACAAAATTGCCAAAATAGAAACAGTTTGCCTAAATTGAAAGCTTATGCGTCAGATGCACAAAAACAAAGAACGAACACACATAGGAGAACAATAGAAAAGCCTCCGCTTAAACAAAGTCTGTTCATATTACAAGCGGCAAGCTATTACATCAGGCGCAAAGATGAAACAAGCTCAGCTGCCAAAATAGTCCAATGCCAATTCTGAACGGAATGGGAGTATGAAGTGGATGCCTTCCTAAAGGTCTGAAGCGAACTTTCGAGGGCAGTAAGAGGCAGCCCTAATCGCTATGCCCTAGTTTACACAACACAAAATAATTAATAAGGCGCTGGCGGCAAGATGTATGGCAAATAGAACTCTTTGTGACATGTGTGAATTTGTGACGGGCTTACCGCAGAATGATCTATAAGAGCAAAAACTTCTAGAACAGTATCTGAAAGTGCATCTAGGATGGGCGCTAGACGTGGCTAGAGACAGCACCTTTCAGGGCATAACAGATCACAGGTAAAGACAGTTCCAACAAGGAGCAATGTAGCCATACCCAAATAGGTGTACAGTAAAAGCCGGGCCACATTGAAAGAGCAACAAAAACCAAGTACAGCCTGCAAAGTCATAGCATCAAGTCGTTCACAAACGGGAACTATCAGTTCACCGTCATCACCAGTAATGGATCGAGCTGGCCCACTGAAATCTGGCTGATTGCATCTTGCCTAGTGTTGTAGCAGGTTTAATGCGCGCTTAGATAGATCCGAAGACGAGAGAAACACTGCTTTCTTCAAAGCACGGGTTGCACATAAACCTTCGTGTACTGTATTTAGAGGTTAAATAGAACGTTTACCACCTGCACATATACACGAAACTTTTCTTCTCGATTATGCTTATCAGCCCAATAGCCCTCGGTCACCGACGCTTTTCCGACAACCTGACTCTAGCGAAGGAAACAAATATTTCTTTAAGTCTCCGTGGCTCTAGAACCTATTTCGCGCTCGAATTTCCGTTGGCGGTAACCAGTTTGTTACCGCCTAGCGCTTATCTACCGTCCACACTTTAAGCTGCCGTTTGCGTGCTTTCCAAATACCTCGGTTTTAAGGTAACTGCATTTGCAGAAGAAAACACTGGTACCGCCACCATCTCTTAGAAAAAAAGACGTTTATTTGTTATCGAATTTTAAAGGCTTTATTCCAACTGTCGAAGCTCTTTGCCACCCGACAGTCCCCTGCGTACTTAGATCGTTCCATGATGCTGACAACGCAATTCCGATAAACCTGTTTGCTTGCTTTACCGCTAAATGCTTATCTTTTGGAAATCTGTCTGCCTTAGAAAAAAAACGATCGTTCAATTTATTTTTGCTTGCGAGCAACATTATCGTACTTTTTATTTCTCAAGTGTTAGATTAATTTTCTCATAAATTGATAGATCATGGTCAACAGTTTCTTTAATTGGCTATAAGTTTGCGTCAATGTGGCACAATGTCGTATGCAGACAACCAAACAGGACTTGGAGACTCTTCTTAGCCTTTAAGAAAAGCTTTCACCCAGCAACATACTCCAATCTGTAGCAGCTTAATTTCCAGTGTGTCTATGCAGAGCATTAAGAGAATCGCAAACACCTGGCAGATCCATCCCTATCTGCATATATTCTGAGACGAACTTACCGTAATTCAGATAACTCGATTTTTATTTTATAATTTGCATAGTAGTTTGATCCGTTTTTATTGAGCCCTTAGTTAGCAAATTCCTACCACAGTTTCGCTCGGCATGCCCGGCCTTACGTGCAGGTAGCTGAACAGTCGAGAAACTTGTGTTCTAAGTAGCTCGACAGCACAAGTAAATATTTATTATTATTATTATTATTATTATTATTATTATTTCTGCCGAAAACCCGATTGCATTTCGCACGTGATGTTGTTTCCTAAAGGGGATTATGTCGATTACTTACTTCGGAGTCAGCGAATAACCAATTTAAAACCACGACACTTTACATGTTATGGCGCTCTTAGCACGTATACACGAGTGTTTCGTTCACGTTTTATCAGTTCGTGTTCGACTGCTATGCGATTCCTCCAATCTCGGCATACTCTAGAAACAGAAGCAGTCGGCTTGTCCGTGGTTACGCGGCGGATCCGTCGCGCACGTAGCTGAGCGCGAGCTCAGTTCTCTCCGAAGCGCCACGGCATGTACAAATTAGCGTTACCTGCGCACGGCTGGCATGCACTCCTTTTCGAAACGTCGTGTATAAGATGCATCAATTTGCAAACTCTGTTTGCAGGTCATGTTGTGCTTACCCGGCTACCGTTGCCGAAATTAAATGCTATGTGACTTCCTTGAACGGCTTTTACCACTTTCCAATCTGCCTTGATTTTGCTAGGCTGTTATTAGGTTTTGGCCTGGCAGTGTTCTGGGCTGACGCATTATGTCGATATGCGTTCTCTATGTAGCGCCCTATAAGTCTTAGCGCTACGCGGTCATAACCAATTTGGTCGCTGAACAAACTGTCGCTGTCCTGTGCAACACCACCTACAAGCGTTTATAACAGCATACTGTATGATCATCCTCCTATGCATCACCTATATACATAGCAATCGGGATCACGCGATTTTGCCGTAAACAATGGAATAGCTGATGCTACCGTTAACCCCTATCTCTTTTGCACACTCTACGTGCGTGTGCGAGTATGCAGAATACAGTTTGGGTATTTATATTTATTGCTTATAATTACCATGTTATTGCGAGTGCAGTTACTCTCTTGCGTTAGAGGCGAGCTAGGCTTAGCAGGTGCTATACATGCAGTATTTTGTCCTTCTAGTGCGCCAGGTCTCTCTAGTTTGATTAAAATGTACATGCTGTTTTTATTTTCCGGACAGGACTGATGTCTTCTAGTACGCCATTGCCACACATTTCCGAAGTGAAGTTTTTGCCGGCAGCATTACCCTATTGATTGAAGCTTGTGGCTTTTGCACCGTAGCGTGCCTCTTTGGCACAGAACCAGTTTGCCATTCTTCTGATCCTAAACACAGTAGGCTAGATGCTTATTTTTGAGGATTTTGCGCGGGATCTACTGTAATCCCTTATTGCATTTGTAATCTATTATAATGCGGCTTATTGCATTTGCTCACGCATGCAGCGTTTATGGGGAGGCAAGGTGGTGTCTGTGAGCAATACGAACGTACGTCGATTTCTTGGTGACGAAACGAAACCCTTTAAAACGATTTTATTTCCTTTCAGTACATCCCAATGCTCAATATTTTCACCCATTAGGTCGACAGAAAATAACCTTAATATCTTTTCTACAAACTTTACAAAAGGGTTGCCTTTACAGAGTAAACAAGAGACCATGAATGAGGAGTTTTGTCAGTGCTTTTATGCCTGTCAATATTTATAGCATTATTAGCTTGCTTTATTTGAACAAAAACTATAATTGCAACAATAAATTAATCAATATGTATTATCCGTTGCTGTTTACGACTTCGTCCCACCTCCCGACCAATTTGTTGATTCCGTTCCGCCAGAAATCGGCCGGTCTTGTGTCAAAGAAGTTTTTGAAGTCCACTTCTTCGTCGAAGTTAACTCGCCTCATACAATTCGACATGGACCGGAAAATGTGATAATCAGTTGGTGCAAGATCCGGGGAATTTGGTAGGTGCTGGAGAATCTCCCAATTATAAAGAAGGGGCGGCGGATGCCTAATATCTGACATGTCGCTAGGCTTTGTCTTCTGTTCAAGGGCAAGTATAGTGATGGCAAACAGGATTCAAGTCCTTATCGTGGAGTGGGGTTAAAACGCACTTTGAAGAAGACTTTTTCTGGAAGTTGGTTATTTGGCGGATTGAGCACATGGCTAAGGAAGCCCATTCATCAGACAATGCGGTTTTAGGAAAGGTCGAGGCTCCCGAGATGCAATCCTTGTTCTCCGATTGGAAGTCGAGTGAGCTATGGCACAACTCAGTGGTAATTTATATGCAGTCTTTATTGGCTTAGCCAAGGCTCTTGACAAAGCCGCTCGCCATTTGCTGGTTAAAGCATTCCAACGAGCAGGAGTGGGTGGCGCTCTCCTGAGTGTAATAGCAAGTTTCTTGGATAAAGACATTTTATTGGTAGACGGTGAACATGCTGTATTGGAGATTAAGCAACATGTGGAAACTCCGAAGGAAGACCCGGTAAACAGCGTCTCGTTGTTATTTACACTTCTCCTTGCTGACCTTGTCGGTTACAGGAGTACCACAAAGCCGTGATGATGATGTGTGCAGATGATATCGTGGTCGTCCATCGTGACCTAGGTGCCAAGCTTATTATCTCTATGTTAGAGGCGTTTTTTTGTCTCTTAAGGTAACCTCCAAGAAGACCAAAGCCATTCCTTGATGTCTTCTGAAGGCCTGGGAAACCCACCTGGCTCAAAATAGATTTTTTTTAAATTTAATACAAAATCGGAGAAGGTTCTTGCAACGTTTAGGTCTTCACATTTTTACTCGTAATTTCCGCCGGTGTGTTGCCAACTGTGGACTCAGTGTTGCTGAAACATTTTTTTTATTATTTTTAGTATTATTATTAGATCAAACAACCTAAGTCCGTGTATTATTAGTCCGAGGGCTGTGGTTCGCACTGAGCATATCAGTGGCCTATCTGCGTGGCAAGCGGCCAATTAGGCCCACGCAAACGCAACCCATTCTTTCGTATTTGACGGGTAATGTGGTGCCTATTTTCCGACTTTTTTTGCAGAGGAGGTATTAAATGCAATTCCGCACTATCGCTACGAGTCCCACCAGTGCGGGACTCGAGCCCAACGGTTGAATGTCACTCCGTTGAGACCCATACCCACTAAAGGCACCTCCCCCTTGAGCTTCACTCTTATAGAACAGTACTATGGACTATCAGGAGAAGTGGCGAGCGCCCTCTCAGATCAATAGGCTGGGGTCGCCCAAAGGTTCACGCACTTGTCTAACACCTGCAAGCCCGTTTTCTTCGAGCTGCACTTCTCTACGTTTGCTCTCCGATTAAAGCAGTGTCTGCCGTTCTTTGTACTTTTCGTATTTGTTCTGGGGGACTTCTTTTGCCGTAGTTGATCTTAGTTTCCAGGCCTGCTTACTGGAAACGATGTATAAATGACTGGGGCGATGGACGAATTTTATTAGGCCAACCCGAGCTGGATCGCTGACCTCGTGGTGTGGGACTCCCTCCCTGGTCCATTTCTCTCGGACGTGTCTCCTTACACCTAACCGCGCAGCCTCCCAGGTCGAGCACTGCAGCAGTGTGTGACTTGAAGTGTCCCCACGTGCTTCTTAGCAGAGCACGCATGCCACCGACAAAGCCTTTCCAATTCGAAACAAGTACGAGTTAAAGTTCCTATGTCCTGTGAGGATCTGGGTGAGGTGATAGGTAAGGTCGCACCCTGGCCTCTCTATCCAAGCCTAAATTTCTGGCAGCAATACGCGCGAGGGTCCTCCAGGACCCCCGGGGGGATGGCGTCCGACTTCGCCTGCCATGTCTTAATCGTGACATTCCTCTCTCTGCCCTTTTCCGTCTGCGAAGAAGCACCTAAGTCTCATAATCGCTTTATTTCGAGTGCCTTGAGACTCTAGAGGATGGACCTTGCCAGCACCACAGCAGCATTCGTGCTGACTGTGCGGTACCTCTGGATTACCCTCAGGGCATTCGTAGCATTTGCTTTGCGTTCTTCGTCTTTAGAGTCGTTCCTATCTAAGCTGGCGTCATTAGTAGTACCCTCGTGCGGGCCCGGGGGTTATATATGTTCGGCAGGATTTTGTCTACAACACACACTGCCCTGGCTGCTTATGTCGTTGCCCTTTTTATGCAGCTGAGGCCATTCATCGTTGTGTCCTTTGTGAGTCCGAGGTAGCAGGCTTCCTTTAACATTTTATTGTTCTGGTCGTCGAGCTGTAAAGTAAGCGAAGCTTTTCTACCCTGTGAGGAGTATTGCTTTGCCCTTATGTTCGGGGCCAGTCTAATTCCAACTGCGTTCATCCACTCTGTCGTCAGGTGGACAGCTTTATTCATATACAGTTAAGGCTCGTCGGCAGTTTTAACCTGCACGAATATCGCCAGGTCATCGGCATAGGCCACTGTGTCCACTCCGCCTTGCTTGCTACGCGATGTATTGCAGTGAATACGGATCGGTTCTTAAGGAAGCCGTATTGTGTGTCCAATAGCAGGCTGTGTTCTTCTGCGAAACGTCCGGGTCATTTCTTAATTATGGCCTCGTCTTCTTTTGCAGTTGCCAGCGAACTCAGCAGACATATCGGCCGGTATTCCCCGTTGCCCTTGGGAATGCGGACGACTTCAACTCGTTTCCAAATTAGCGAAAAAGTGCCGCCTTTGAGCAGGGCAATGAAAATGTCCGCTACTATTTCGGGGTGCTCCGTGAAGAGAAGTTTCACTGCCTCAGGAGGAACCCCGTCTGAACCAGGGGCTTTACCGGTCTTTTGTCTGTATGCTGCGCGTCAAACCTCGTATGGCTGAGTAGACGGGAAGTCGACCTCACCTTCCAGCCTATGAATGTTCTCATAAATAGCCCCTTCAAGAGGCTCGTGGGTCGGAAACAGCTTAGTTAGGACTCACTGGGCTACCGTACTACTTCTAACTACGTGTTCACTTGACTGTAATCATACCCTTATGCTGTACCTGATGGAGCTTCTCGCCTTCGCCAAAGTTCGTAGCCTTGAACGGCTACGAACGTTGCTTTGCAATATGCGTTTTATTTTTACCGCGTCAATTAGCGTTCACCTGCTCAGGTCCTTCAGAGGTATATTTAATATTTTATTTAACTTACTTAATATAGCAACGTAAATTGTTTAGAAAGTAGTATTCTACGATATTTAATTCACGTTAACTTTGCTAATAAACAAAGTTTGTGTGTTTAATAGCACGTATTACTAAAAGAGATTTTGCAACAAAAAAATCAGTATTTTCTGTTGCAGACTCTCTTTTAGTTGTCTTTTTCTGGATTAATTGAAATTAACACTATTTTGACAAGGATATATATTTAGTGCAAAACGGCTTCAGTTTAGAGCTTCCTTCACTGCTAATGCAAAATCAAAGTTGTTTAACTCATCATTAGTTACTTTAACGTTATGTGCGTAAGCAAAGCATAAAAAAGCAACTCTTTATTTGGATTCGTAAACTCTTCTAAACTAGTGCCAGCTTTGAGTACAGTGGTTTTGTTCTGTTTTTTTCCATACAATGCACGTAAATGTATAGCTTGCGGTTTGGCTAGAACTAATACGCCTTAATTACTGCTGCTACTACTACGGTATACTACTAATATTTAGCAGTAAATTCAAGCATATGATGAATATTGCCCACAATCGAGTATCAAGCTGTTCCAGCTATTGCACTTCGTAACCGCTATAGAGTTCATCAGAGTTATGCATTTATTAGCTGGACTATAGGAGCTGAGTTGTCAGCAATTTCCAAGTCCAACGAAACGCTGGGGACAGCAGTAGCAACAGTTCTGTCGATATTAAAGTTCTTGTCGGTTGTTTGGCTGCGTGCGTTGTCTGCATCGCCGTTCTTGTCGACGTCGTCGAAGATTGTGCAAGATCTACCGGGGCGACCCCTGTGCGACAGAGGGGTGAAGTCCGATTGATTCTGAGGTTGGTAAAGCTTTTGCCAACCTCAGAATCCTCCACCCCCCCCCCCTGCCTTTGCCTAATGCCTGCTTGCTTGGTGCGGCCCAAGATGGACGAAAAATCCGAGGATTCAAAACGGCACGACAAGATAGCAGACGGGAGACGCACCGGAGTTTTCATTTAGTTGCCCGACGCAAGTTCGGCCAGTTGGCTCGAGCCGGAGGCGTTGCGTGACGGCTGATCATGCAGCAGGCGGGAGGCGGCGATCGTCGGTTACGTCCACCATTGGCAACAACGAAGACCTTCACGACATCTTCCCCGACAGGGAAAAACAAGACGCTTCACGACGACAAAAACGTACTACCGCTGCTGCTGCTGCTGCTACTGTTGCCGCCTACCCAACTAATGTGCTCTTTTTTCCTTCACACCAGCCCCGACCGACCAGCAGGCTATTTCGCCGTAGCAGAGTCCGACGTTTTTTTCGGGATTTCCGGGATATGATGATGCTGCTGCAGATGATAATGATGATGATGACGATGATGACGATGGTGGTGATGATGGTTCTCTTGGTTGATCTGTAGAAGCTCCAGGCTGCTGCAGGCCGCGCGCGTGGCGACTATGGCCACGACGACGGTGGGCGAAGATTTCCTACGGCTGGGTCGTTTTCTTCCGTTCGCAGTCGGCATCGTTTCTCCTGCTGCTGCTGCTGCTACTGCAGCGTATCGAAGGGAAGCGACGCACCAAGGGCCGCCCCGCACTGGATGGACGGGCAGAACTGGGTGCGCCGGGGGTCGGTCCAAAGGAACTGGGGGTGTGGGGTGACGAATCGAAACGAGCGAAACGAATCAACTAGAGCGGAACGAGCGACTGTGATGCAAAGCCGAGCCGAGACAGATCGCACGATAAACAGTGAACGAGAGAGAAAGAGGGAAAGCATAGAGAAAGGTAGAGTATTGCGTGTGACAACCGTGGTCTTCATCATCGTGAGCAGCAGCAACGGCAGCTAGGTCTGGTCTTTGGCCGGCGAGGCCTACAAAGCGACAAACCAATAAGTAAAATCGTTCAGTTGCACTGGACTGAGGCCAAAAAAAGGCCACTACAAGGAACGGCAGCGAGCGGCTCTGCATTCAGCGGCCATTGTAGCCGAAGCCGGTGGAAGCGTACACGGAATGATTTGCTTCGTTTTATGCTTGTCTAAGTGCAACGTTTGTTTATCGATATGCCAACAGGAACAACAATAGCAACAAAATACGCGCTCAAACAAAGACGATACCAGCGCAATACCACTAATATTAATAACAACAAATAACAGAACAGCGACAGCAACAACATAGTGAGGATGGGGCCGTATTTCCGGTCAGTTAACTTAGAACCGTACTAAAGTGTTAGCTCCTAGCCCTCTAAGCCATGACAGCCGGAACGTAGAACGAAGTTTAAAAATGCACTGAGCGTCATCGTCTTATCCTCTTCGTCGTATCCTCAGTATGTAGAGGTGTATTTTATATACAACTATTTATTGTAGATGCGTATGTGCGCGCACCTTCCTGCAGAAACTACCTGTGTATTGTGCTTTAGGGCTGTGAGGGTTTTGATCCGGAATCCGCCACATTCCATGTGGGCAAATAAAAACGATAACAAAACGATAACGTTCGTATCCATTGATTCGTAGCGATCAAGTGCTTGTTATAAGAGGCCTAAGCTACATCAATAGGTAACAAATTTAAACACATTGCCACATCAGAGTCGGATTTACGAAGTCTAAAACCTGTGAAACCAAGCGGTAAATCTAAATAAGTTCGCTATGCATTTATAACATTCATTATGTATTTTGATACAAACTATTTTACTGAACTGTTCTGAAGTTGCCGACTATAATGGAACTTTTTTTTTGCCTATGGCTGTACTTTGCTTACTGGCCATTATCTACAATTTCACGTGCAACTTTTTCTGATGATCACGAGGTTTAGCAGGAATATTCGTGAAAGCGTTAAACATTCCAATAATACATAATATTGTTGTGTGACGAAATACGGGCGCTAAATGGCACTAGAGGAGGGAGAACGTAAAGTCACTTGAGAGTTCACCCTGCATTTGCAAAGTGTGGTTTTAGTATGATATCTAATGTATACCGAATTAGAGGCATACTTGAGTAAAACGTGGAATGGCTCCAGTTCTCGGAGAGATGTGATAAGGCTTTAGAAAATGTAACCGCATAAATAACTTCCTACGCATTTGAACTAAATTACTTTACGCTTCTTGGGAGTAATATTGCGCTTTCCAAGCAAGCTTGTTTTAATATTCAGGTTCCTGCTCAAAAACTCAGACGTCGTTCCACGTTAAGAAAGTACGTAGCTTCTGCTTCAGAATATGTCACCTATATCTGTCTTGTACCGCCATTAGTTAATTATTTTTTGTCGTGTTGTATTGAAAAACAAACGCCTTTGATAAAACGTTCTGTACTTGTACTACATTAGATTTGCGAAATTGGTTATGGTGTTATTGTGGAGTGAGGCATAAGCCCGGGAGCAGCAACCCAATGTGCCTTCTCACAGTTTACACTGCTCTACTTTTTGCAGACACACATCTGCATTTATGGGGGTCCGTCTATGAAGCAATGTGAAAAAAAGTTCAGTAGACGTTAAATCTTGGCTGAGGGTCAGCTCGAAAACTTTACCTTTTGCAGACAAGGATTCATTTATGATAGGCTACAGATTAACCACATGGCTGGACTGGTGATACACTGCATTATTATCAGCCATAATGAGACTTCTATATTGGAGGCACGTAAGCGTAATTTTACGTCCCGGGTCATACTCACGCCATATCATGGAATATCTTATTGCGATTGACCTCTACGCGGGTAGATCTAGATCTGATAGTTAAGTTGACTTAAACGGACCCTCGGCATCAATGTCCTTCTCAAGGCAGCACATGTCAATACGATTCCTAGTAGCGTTACACATAAATATATAGATATGCAAAAACTCGTAATCTTAGTTGGTGAAAAAACTGGCGCTAATGACAAATACTTTCACCACGGAGCGAGAACGTGAAATCACTTTAAAATGCACTTTGCTCTTACAAAATATGATTCCGGTATGACGTCTAAAACATACATGTGGTTAGGGAACATACCGGCATATTATAACGCAGCATCGCTAACTAAACTAATGCTCAAACAAAACGGTTACACAAAGTTGCAATCATACACACGATCAGCAATATGGCTGAAATCGTTTTTTGCAAGGTGACAGGTGGCTGTAGCGCGTTTCTACACGCATATAAAGTCATCGAAATATTGGCTGTGTGCTGATGGCATTTCGTATGAAAATGCCGATGGTAAATGGGCAGCACTTTTGTACATAAAAGTATTCAGATTGCAAGTTATTTTCAGCTTCGCCTAAGAAGAAGTGCTAGAGTGGCTACTTTATCAGAATAAATGAATACTAAATATATGGATCGTACCACCGCGTGAAGCAATATGAAACAGATATTGCCTATATATAGCTAAAGTTGCCGGCACAAGCTAGTCAGTAGCACGAATGTTGAGACGGCTAAAACAACATTCGTCAAGAAAAATGTCTCCAAAGAACATGAACACGGAATTCATTTGAGAGTGAAACGGACAGGCCCAGGAAAGATCGCTCGAGCTACAAAGCTTTTCAATATAGGCGGAGGGTATTTACGCCTGTCGTAATTGCTGCGTAGAGAAGGCCTAAATCATGACGAAGGGTATATCCTATAAGGCCCTGTTGTGCTATTGGTTTATTCTTTATCACTACTATGACTATACGCGCACTAGCGCAACAAAAACGTACTTCACACATTGTATTTTCTGACCTCAACTGCCGATCTAGCTACTACGCAGTATGCTTGCAAACCTGTGCCGCACTGCAATGTTTTTTCCTATAGATAGCATTGCTCACAAACAATACGGTATATGCGTTACATAGTTGTTGATGCCTGGTAACGGATTTGTTCTCTCTTTGGACTCGAATCTGAGATACTACTATATTAACATAGTGGTCTAATATCGTCACTTATGTATCGCTATCCCAAAATACTACGTTGCTTTAGTTTTGCCAAACTACTAGTCGATTGTAATGTATGTAATGGAGTCTTTTCAACCCAGGATTTGATCAGAACGCTACTTGGGTCTTCAGCACTTGCACGGATTGTGGCAGCGTCCACCTTGCATCTCACCTTGTTCGAGGTGTTTAGTAGATGCAACTAGCTTTTAGGGGCATGTATTACCAGCAAGTCGGCAAAATGTACAACTGCTATATGCTGTATATCTGTTTGTATATTACTATAAGTTATCTATCACGCATTATTAGATGAACCTACTTATAAGACTTACTAGCACGATTCCGCCATATTGGAGATGCGCCCAACTTCCGCGAAATATACATATAAACAGGCGCCTATATATAGGCAAATAAAAGATTAAGTTATATATATATATATATATATATATATATATATATATATATATCTTCTATCGAATTCCAATTACCATGAATAAACGCCGACGACTTAAAGCTGTACTAACGTCTAGTTTACTCTAAAGAACCCTACATGTCTCTGCAGTCTGTGGTTGGACCAGTGGTGAGCCAAGGGTGCGTCCTACCCTTTCTAGCCGAAACACAGATTGTGATTATACTCTAAAGTCAATGATGTCATACTACCGTCTCTGACTTCTACACGGAACTTAGGTATCTACCCAAATAGAAGGTTTATCCTATTACTAATCAATACGATTGTTCAATGCTTCAACTTAACAAACGTGTACTTCCTATGCACTATAAGTCACTTGAGGGGTGGGTCCTCTACAATCGATATATTCGCTTGCTCAGGTCCTGAGGGAGACATCGAATATGGCGGACAAGTGATTGGCCTTGTAATTATCGGATTTAAAAAGCATGTACCAGTTTCTTTAACAGGGTAAGTTAAATATGAAGGCGGGAGCGCTAGTACGCCGAGACGCCAGGGGCTCGGAAAATGCATCGACGTAAACAAATTACGCATGAAGCTTTGCGCTTGGCATCCCAATCAACTACTAGAAGTGCCGCCAAGTCTGCTCTCCGACATGCTGACAGCAGCGGTGCGCTCCTCTACATATAGGCGTACTCTGAGGGGAAGTCGGTCACCTGAGTGGTTCAACCCATATTGCTACCGTGTGAGAGCTTATGTTATTCAGGCTCTCATTCTGTCCCGAGAACACCCAGAGATGAGAGACTTTTATTGTAGACATCGTCGCTGGTACCGACAGCTAATAGAATTCAAGAAAATCTTGTTCGCCAAAGAAAGTGAAAATCGTATGATTCGAAGAGCCAGGTTTGAGCCTAACTGCGCCCTTAAAAGGAACTTTACGTTCTCTAGTTGTCCAGTTGCCTCCGACCGTCTGCGCCAACACTTCATCGACGCATTCACAACAACAGATAGCACACCAGGGATCATCCCGTTATCGTGTGAATTATCGGATGAATACGAGAGTCTACTATCCCAGCAGATATATGCTCCGTTCTCTCTTATGGAAGTTCAAAGTGCGATCGAAAAGTTGAAGAATAAGAAGGCCTTCGGACCCGACCTCGTCCGGAATGAACATATAAGGGCGGCGGTCCTCCTAACGCCGCTTTGGACGGCACTCTTTGACAAGTGCTTGGAAACAGGTGAAATTCCAGCAACCTGGTCGGAATGCTTGCTAAAGGTCATCCCCAAAGGCAAAGATGACCCGCTTTGTCCATCCTCTTGGCGAGGCATTGCAAAGAAAAGCTGCATCTACAAAATATTGTCATGCCTCCTGGCACGCCGGCTTAGCTTCTATCTCGAAGCAAGGGGAATCATCCCTCCGGAACAGCATGGATTTCGCGCGAGACATTCGACAATGATCGCATCCCAGAAGCTTTTAGACGAGGTGAAGCGCTCGGCCACCGTCAAGCACCAAGCACTGTACGCTGTATTTGTAGACTACAAAGCGGCGTTTGACACTGCCCCCAGGGATATTGTCATGGAGAAGCTAGCCGCCGCGGGTGTGGGCCCACGAGTTTTGGGGATACTGGCAGCTATCCTGAAGGCAAACCCAGTCATTCTAGATGACGGCATTCAAGAATACCAGCCTTTCCTACAAACCACCGGCTATCCCCAGGGTGATAATCTCAGCCCGCTTTTATTCTCAGTCTTACTCAGTGATCTTCCGGGCCTTATCAATGACCACTACCCCTGTGTCCGCATAACTCTCTATGCCGATGACCTGGTGGTATATAGTAGAGTGTTCATGGATCTAAACAGGTCCCTGAGGCTGCTGGAGACATACAGCAAGCAAAATAGTTTAACAATTAACGTATCGAAGACAAAAGCTATGAAATTCAGATCCGGGGGACCCCTGAGGAAAAGTGATAGGCTCAGCTTGGGCGGTGTCTCTGTAGAATTTGTCTCGGAGTTTACTTACCTGGGTGTTAAACTAACGCCAAGCGGCACATCTTTCGCAGCTCACATATCTCAGCGAATTAATAGCAGCATTGTCGCCATGACCTCAATCTCGGCTCCACAGAAGCTCTCAGTAAAAACAGCTTTAATACTGTTTAATCTGAAGGTGGCCTCGGTGGCATCTTATGGTATCACATTAATTTGGGAATACCTATCCGCTCAGCAGCTTAGCGCTCTCGACACGGTGAAGGCAACGTTCCTTAAGAGAGTTTTGGGCCTCCCTAGAAATGCTCAAAACAGGCTAACTTATAGTCTGTCGAGGACCACGCCGTTCATCGAGGACATGGTAAACCGCTTTCAACTTCCGACCACCGCCTCACTGCGAGAGTTCCGTAGGCACTTCGAGCAGAAAATAAGGGAAGTGCCAGAAGCCTTCTACAAAACACCGGCACAATGTTGGACAATACATGGATGGAACCGCTCTTCGAGCAACGACACGTTCTCACCCGCTACTCCGTCCATGGGTTCCATCACAAACTGTGCCACCGCAGTGGGTTCCATGAGCCTTCTGATGAGTGTTGCTGCAAATCTTGCGGCCTTGTATGCACCAAATATCATCATAAAACATTTCGGTCTGCGCCAGCTATCTGGGCGTTAGGTCGCTGACATCTTCTTGAGATGCTTGATTAATGAATACGTGTAATGTAATTTAATCAACAAAACCGAAAGGTGATGTAATAATAAATAATAATAAGTCACTTGTACTACCTAATTGTTACTTAATTACTGCACCTCTGTCTGGGAGCTCTATCTCGTGAAATACGAAAGATGGTTGGTGACACCTCATCGATTTCAAACTCACCTATCTAAGGCATCAGTGTCCTATTGGTTCTGAGTCTGCGGCTCGCAGAGAACACATAGATGGGTTGTTACAGAATATTTGTAACTATCAATGATATGGTGAATAGACTGAATGATGATGTTTGCTTGCATAGCGGATGGCCAAATTAGCCGAAATCAATATTGCTATAACATTTGTGACGGCTAACACATGTGCTTTAGCAATAACAACAAAAGGTTTTGCCAAATAAGAATAAAAAATTCGCGTTTATTGCAGAGAAGAACATGGACCTCAAATCAAACTACAAAAATATATGGGAACACTCGTAATTGTGTTTCTTATGGTCATACTGCATAAACTTCCTTGATTCGGACAGTATTTTTCTCAGCGGACACTTTGCACATTCGGATTTTATCAACTCTCTCTTTGCTGATCAGATTTAAATTGCATTTGCAATATATTGTATGTATTCAAAGAAGAGCATATATATATAAGCGCCTTTGATATGAAAGGATGACATGTGTGTTCAGGTACACAACGTCAAGCAAATAATTAATCAATCAATCAACGATAAATTTTTATAAGACGTATGTATATATATATATATATATATATATATATATATTAAGAACGAATATGACTTATATATGTATATATACCACCGATTATCTAAATAGATTCGACACATAGGTAAAAAGTGAAAAGCTTTCCATTTTATTTAGCTTCAAATAGGCTTAACAATTTGAGTTATTTCTCTTACTTACATCTTTAAAGACAACTGAGTTTTTCTGACTTTTATATATATATATATATATATATATATATATATATATATATATATATATATATATATATATATATATAGTAACATCTTAATCTATTATTTCCGTTCGTCACCACTCGAACCACGTTCATCATCTATTACGAGCTTTGCTAGCGGTATGGGGGACGACTTCACGGGTCATGTCACACTGGCATACTGGTAGAATCTATGTATGATCGGTCGTTAAGTTACCACCGTACATGAAATTGCTGTCACGTCTAGTCGATGCCGCCTAGAAGGCGCCCCGCTCAATTGGACTCTTTACAACCGCCTGACGGAACTTTGCCTTGGCCGCGCAATCAGCTAGGTTATGTTACGAGTCTGAAAACCTTCAACTTTTTCAGCTTTCAAAGTGTCATAGTTTCTGACGTTCGAACGTCTACGAACGACTACGGAGCTTGAGCTAAAGAGCCTTCGGTTCGCCTCAGCATTCGCTAGAGGAGGCGACTACTGTCGGAGCAGTAGTCGCCAGACCTTTAGATTGTGGGTGCAATTGTTCTTCATTTTACCACGCGCTCTCGGTATCTACCCTTGTACGTATTCAGCTGCTTGTGTTTCGGTTGCTTCCGATTGCTTTCCGTCACCGCGGACTTTGTGTTGGCCAGTTTGCCACCACGTTGCTGTCTCACTGTCTACGTGTCGCACTGTGGGGGGTGCGCACCACGCTTGTTAAAGTGAGACGTCTACATGGCCCGCTTCTATCCGTGATGCAGCCGGCGTCTTTTTCGCGTGATGGAAAACGTGACAATGTTCTTTGCTTTGTTCCTGGCCTCGCGTTTGTGATCTCTTTCTTTTTCGCTCTCTTTTTCTCTATCTATATATCTATCTACCTCTTCGTTAGCTCTCTCCGTCTTGTCGTTATAGATTTTCTTTACATTGTTGCCATGCCACGTCCTGCGGCGGTAGCAAACGACAACACAACAACGACAAAGTTTATTCAAGCCTGCAATAGAACTATACAAGTCATAACAATCGAAATCTCCAACCACCGTCCCGACAACTATCGTCAAACTCGTGTGAGATTATCATCGTCGTCGTCGTCGTCATCAGCCTCGAGTAACTCTATCACACCATAATCAAACTCTAATATGTCTGGTTATGTTTGAAAATAATTATCTTTCTCTGCTGGCGGAGCAATCGACGCAACGATAAACGGACTCGTGCCGCCAGAGAGAATCTTCGTCTGGCGGTGGAAATCCGCCGGCGCCGTTCATAGCTTCAGGCCTAGTCAGTCTGCTTGGAACGCGAGCGGTGGTGGGTCCTTATTATTGCCGTGGTGGGTTCATTATTATTGCCAGCCGCACGTGACCGACGACTGGCAAAATTTACGCCGCAGAACAACAGGAAGTGGTGAGGAATACCATGGCGGCCTTGCCGTCCAGGTGCATTTTCTCAGGACTCCCTAGTAAGGACACATGCATACGTTTAACGCATGCTTGATCCATCGGTTGGTCGCAATTTGCCGCAACGCACCGCGCCATGGACCCATGCAGCAGTCTGCCAACGTTCCGACCGCCACTTTTCCTATACTTAGTTAAACAGTTGCTCAGAAGTGGTTAATTAGCTCGCCCCCGTGGCTCTTGCTATCGGCTTCGGGCTAGTCTTTATTGATCGGACTAGTCCGGGAACGATAGGCGGCCCTTGCAAGCCACACGGCGACTCGGTAGGAGACAACCTCCAGCAGGCGGTTCGCCCATATAGGAACGGCAAGCACGTTCTCGTTCGGCTCGCATCGGCCGCCAAACTCGCAGAGGCTACTATCTCTATTCTCTACAAGGTCGAGAGAGGTCCGAGTTACGACGCGGTGCCCTTTCGCGCAGCGGCAGCGCTTGAAGGTCCGATCCAGCCCGATCGATACATGTGGCTGGTATGTATCAATAGCCACCAAAGATATTCAAGAGTAAACACACATGTTTGTCAGCTACGTTTCATCGTTACCCAACTTCTCCGTTACTTCTGACCTACAAGAGCGATGACCGTTGACGACGCGTCGTCGTCACGTGTGACGCGTGAACGCACAACGACAATGACGGTTAATCCATTGCTATTACAATGCATTGTATGAAGAAAACGGATACTAAACAAGTGATAGTATTAGTGACGACGATGGTGATTATGATGACGTTGATAATCATGATTATGATGATGATGATGATGATGATTAATATTTCCCTATTCATTTCGTCCTAACGCTATTGTTTGGCTATTGTCACGTTGTGTCTTAATGCTATGAGGCGTCGTTTGGGCGCAAAGTGCTCTGGAGCCATGTTGGCTATGTTGGCTTTCTAACGTTTGTGAAGACGTTTTTTTCAACACTGCTTTACCTAATTTCCTCTTGAATCAGCACCACCTTCAACACTCTATACCTATCCAGCCGCCATCGAACTTCCATCCATCGCCTATATATATATATATATTATTTAACCATTTATACAGAACATGCATACGCCATACGATAGCCGAACGTCGAACTGCACTTTGAAAAGAAACCAATCAATCGTACGCAATACATGTGTATACATATATATATATATATATATATATATATATATATATATATATATATATATATATATATATATATATATATACACTTTTGAGCTACCACGTTAGGTGTGCGCGTGACTAACTACTCTCTCTGAAAAACACTTGAACTTGAGCGAGTGCTAACTAGGAACTCTGAACAAGAGTAAGCGTAGTTTGTTTCGAAGCCACATACATCCGTCCGATCTTTACAGTAATTGCCATTTTAGGTAACTAGTGGTCAGTTAGGTTAGATAGATAGTTAGAAGAGCTCAAATCAACAAAATGTACACTCAGCGACCATCACTGCACCACGATCCGATTTTGGTCACTGCGTTTCGACTATTACAGCAAAGCAAGGGTGCAATCCCATCGGTTCGGCAAAGCCAGCCTTCCCATCTAACGAAGAACATTTGGAGCAAAGGGTTCGAGCTCTAAACGGATTTTCTCGTAAAACGTGACATTTACCGAAGACGTATCTGCGTATATACACATACACACATATAGATTTAAATATGTACATATGCAGAAATCATATACAACTGTATATATGGTACAATTCTATTTGCATATATATATATATATATAGTATATGGGTTTGAAACATATATCGAAACGGTCGGCTTTGGGCAAATTACTGCAAAAATAAACGCCGAGGTAACGACGTGATGTGTTACAATGTGCGCTCCATAAAATGTCACACGCCATCGCACCTAGCCTAAAGCGACGTTAACCTATCCTCAGTCCATCTCTGGCCCCCCCGACTTTATTTCCTTGATTATAGCTCCAGGTGGCTTTTTGACTACCGAAGATGCTAAACAATTGGCTTTTTAAAAATTTAAATGCCTAGAAACTGTTTTGTTAACTTTTAACCAAAAGTAAAATGAAAAATGTTCCAAATAAGTTTCATAACAATATAAACCTCATAGAGATATATCTATATGTTTACCGTCTAGTAGGATATTTCTCTAGTTTGTTTTAATACTAATAATAATGTGTATCCTATGATGCCGAAGACAATAACATTGTCTCACAGTAGTTCTTATTATAATAAAAAAAAGTCCACCAAGCTTATACTGAAACTAAGTTACTTGGAACACGCTACACTTACTCTGACTATGAATATCTGCTACACTTACTCTGACTATGAATGTGGAATCTTGGTAGTAATAGGTAAGTTGATGTGTACTGGAAATAAACAATCCAGGCTAGGCATATTGTGTCGTGCGGTTGCACCAAAATAACAGCACACACCGGGTAACAAAAGTGGTTCAACTCGGTTCAAGCAAAAAACTAGCAATGTATTTACTTTATTCAGTTCGGACCGCATTGATCTGGCTGGTCATTAGTGGCCGGTGGTGTTTTTCTCCGCGAAACTCACGCTTATCGCTCACATCTAGAGGACATGCGTATGGACCTGATAGCATGATCACAAGGAATGAGTACCTTTCTCGCTCAAGTTCACACACTTATCCTAGACATCCGACAATAACACCAACAACAGGAACAACAACGACCACTTTGCTACCACAACCCGTTTACTAAATGTGCGGGTACTAAGAATTATTTAGCTAGCGAGCGACAGAAAATTACGCATGAATACGACGAAAACGTATGTATGTCATTAAATCACTTCAGTAGGTCATTAATCCACCCTCAGCGTGGCCACTTCATATATCTAGCTATACATGCATAATCACATATCGAATGATTATTGAATTTTAATTCACTTGTCATTTGATCGTTCACTCGTTTTAACGTCTGTCCTTGGTTCTTTCATGCTTTCTCTATCTCTCTCTCTCTCTCTCTATATATATATATATATATATTATTAGTCTTGTATTTTTCTTCTCATTCGTTTCGCCGGCTTGCTAAGACATAAGTTGCGGTTATTTTAGGTGGCGTCAGGAGGGCGTCGAATTTGCTCTTAGACGAACTCTTCGGAACAAGCCGAATATGTTTCCTGCTGAACCTGGAAAAGTAGTACTAACAATAATTACAATAATAGCAATAACAACAACAGCAATACAAACAAGAACGCTAATAGGAATAGCTATCGGTGTAGCTGTCCCACCTGCAGTAAAGTGTGTTTAGGATAGGAAATGAAGTTTCACAGCCTCATATCAGAGCTGCTGTCTTCAGACGTCAGCATCATATTCACCCGGTTGACGCCGCTGCAAGTACAGGCTTTGATGTTGTTACTGTTGCTGCTACTGCTGCTGCTGCAGCTGGCTCGTTACTCGTCGTACAATCCGTCTGTTGGTTCGATGATGACTTCTGTTCTACGACGAACAGAAGAGCACGAGAGCTGCGGTGAGCGCCGAGACCAGGAAGAAGACGGCAAGCAGGACTCGGTCGCAGAGCAGAGCGAGGGTGCGCCATTCCTCGCGGATGTCCCGTCGGCGTTCGTCTTCCCGGTAGCGCTCGTCCAGGCGGGCAATCGAGTCGCCGATTCTCGTCAACGGAGGCGTCTGGGCCTGCCAGACAAGCGACATCGTCTGGCCGACGAGGTCGCTTACGGCTCCGCATTCGCCCCCAAGACCGCCGCCGACGCCACCGCCCCCTCCATTCCCGCTGACGCCTCCAACACTGCCACCGAGGCCGACCCCACTTCCGACGCCGCCCATCGGACCCCCGACAACCACTGCAGCACCGGCCACAGCGGCAGCAGCAGCAGCAGCGGCACCATCATCATCAACAACGGAGGTTGAGGGCACGACAAACAACCAACACGAACAAGCGCAGCGGCGGGAAACAGCGGGGAAACAACAGGAACGTCACGTTAACATCATCATCATTCTCATCATCATAATCACCATCATCATCATCATCCTCATTATCGTCATCACCATCATCATCATCATCATTATCGCCATGACCAAATAGTCAGTCGTCGACTGCTTCGCGCGGCTATGTAACGATTACCCTAGTAACACTCTTCCTACTATACGTACCACAGTTACAACGTTACTAGGACTACTTCCTCTCTTCTACTACTACTACTAATACCACTGCTACTACTACTACTACTACTACTACTACTACAACTTCTACTGCGAGGACAACGCCTTCTATTGCTACGTTTACGACCTTGGCTGGCGCCGCCCGCTCCTGTTACTCGGTTGCTAAGGGTCTGCTAAGAGTTGGCCGTATGTGGCCGAATGTCGATCGGGCAATCATCTGCTGTGACCGAACGAGCGAGAAGCGAGGTAAGGAACGTGGGCTAAAACCGATCTGACCGGAACGGAACGGCTCGAATATGTGTGCGATGTGAGGTAGTCGTAAAGAATTGATCAGTCCACGTATCAAGGCCACACGAAAAAAAAAAAAAACGAAGAGCCATGCTGGTTGGCCGCAGTTCGCCAACCGACTGCGAGGGGTCCAGCGAAAGCGCAACCTCGCCTTTTTCTTTGATGTCTCTAATGCAAGCACGTCTGCTCGTGCAGGCGCCGCCCGCACGTGCTCGCTTTGGCTTTGAGGAACACCGTGATGTGTAGCCCTGTGTGGGGTACGCAAAGCATGGTAGTAATACCATGTCAGCTAGTATCTATCATCAGCCCCGCGTTAAGTGCAAGCAAGACAAAACACAACGGAAGTAAACAAGCACAAGAGCGGGGCGAAGATGCGTTTAGAAATAAGAGGAACTTTAAGTATATCGTGAGTATGGCGGCGCTTTAACACTTGATCTTGTTCTTTTTTGTAGAGAAAAAACGTGATTTTGTCTTGCCAAGTCTATTCTGCTGTCCGTAGTGACCCACCACACCAGGCTGTAGCATTCTACTGTACCAAGAAACGGGCGTCATATTTGTTAGGTGTGTTAGGCAGCAAACAGTTGGGAAGCTACAATTGAAAAAAAAACTCTCAAATATAATGTTCGTCGCATAACCTGCCTGTTACGTCTTACAGCTAGAGCCACTGGCTTGAACATATTAGAGTAGTTCTACGTAGATTGTTATACGGAGAGTCATTAGAGGAAACGGTGAAATACGATGAACGCCAGCTTAGCGTCGTACACACCATAGGGCGGCATTCTTGTGTTACGTTTCCACAGCTGTGGTAACGCAGAGAAGTGTGTGTTACTTGGCAGGGCGTTGGAAAGTGCCAA
>QVRM01001815.1:0-138861 GCA_003439945.1 Dermanyssus gallinae | reverse complement strand
AAATTCCGACTACGGTTGACAAGGCCAGACTAACGCCTGGTCTCCGCAAAGGCGTCGGGCCTGGCTACAATCTCTCCCTTTTTTTTCTTTTTTTTTTGTAGAGGTGGAAAATGCTTTACGAACACCCTCCAACGGCAATGGAGGGTAGTGCGCACTAACGCCACGGAGATTATAATACTCGATCCAATCCGCGCGCGCTACCCACTACAACCACCTCGCGGTAGGCCGCAAGGGCCTCGCAGTCCTCTACGATATGCGCCGGGCTATGCCCAAGAGCAGCTCTCGTATCCCCCCCCCAATGTAGATGCGACGATCAATAGGGCCACACCATGGCCTTTATCCTGTGTCTTAAGTTCAGTCGTCGAGCCCGACCGCGGGGGATATTTAGCCAAGCCTTGAGATCTGCTAGTTTTCCTTATAGTCTCAAGTCTTATGGCCTTTGCAGGTGTGATTGAAAGAGACCGGACAGACTAACATTTACATCCTTCGAGGTGGGCTGCATGCTGGTATTGAATGCATCGTCACCTTTTCATTAGCCCTTTGCATGGTCAGTGCGAGAGCGGAACATGCTGGTCACGCGTCTTTGTTGGCAGAGGCTAGTAACTGCAGAAAGTGTGCCAATATTTCCTGAACTTTTCGGGCTGAGCCTCAGCTAAGATTTAACGTCCACGGGACTGTTTTTTTGCATTGCTTCATAACTGTTACCTCTTATATGCTCTGTAGTCACAAAACAATTTCCCTTCAAATTATTTTTATCCTTCGGAGCTGGAACAAGTTGCACGGAGCCATGTCCGGCGAATAGGAAGGTGTGCGAAACCATCGAAATCGAATTCTTCATCGTAATCTGAAATCTTCTGTAGATGGCTCCGGTGCGCGTCTCACCCGCCGTAGACGTCCATGCAACTGTGCGCTGTCGTCTTCATGTTCACGTAGTGCACAGGCGGCGGTGGCTGGTCTCCACATACTGACTCAGTCGCCGGGCACGAACTTTGTTTTCAACTGCCGTTCTTTCGCCTGTCTGCGCGTTTCTTCGCCGTGGACCGAATCTAATTTCGGTCCTCATCAGCCGCCAGAACGTGTTCCGTAATCGATGCTTCGACTATCACCATCCCATGATTTGCATTCTCTGCCGCCTCCTCCGTCGGCATTTGTCGTTGGTCTAACGATCCCAGTTGTTGCTGGTCCTCCACGCCTGTACATTCTGCCGCGTTCGTACACACGCCATCCGTATTCTCGTCTTGCCGCCGGCCTTGGGTCGTTTTGTTCCGCCGGTCTTCCCGCGTCCGGCACCTCGTGCACCTACTCGTGTTGTTCTGCAGTCTAACTTGGCCTCCGTGACGCACCTCCTCCATGTGTAACGCGGCCGTCAGGGGCTGTTGCTGACTGCTCCGTACTCGTAGCTTTTTCCATTCGCGTACCTGGCATCCACCCGTTCCGTGTTGTCGCCCTGCCGACGGCCTTGGTACGCTTCTTTCCGGCGGCCTTCCTGCTTTCCCGCACTACGTTCACCTACTCGTTTCCTCCTGCGATCCATCTGGCTTCCGTGACGCACCTTTCCTCGTGAAGCGCGGCCGTCCAGTTCGACCCGCAAGGCCTCTTCGAGAAGGAGCTTTTCTCTCACCTGTGGCCTTGTTGCCCCAGAATGAGCTGGCTCCTCGACGCCGGCTCCGAGCGTCACACTCGCACCCTGCCAGCAGTCGTCATGATGCCCCTATGTACTCACCGTGATCGTCACCGGAAGATTTTGTCGCGGGCAACGACCGCTTCCTTGAGTTCCTTGAACATCTCCGTTAGCTTCGTCACCATCCTGGCGTAGTTGCCTCGCCACCGTTCGCCTTCTCCGGGCTTAGAGCTATTCCGTCCACTATTCCGGTGTTGTTGACCGGTCCGATGGCAGAACCGAAGGCGGGGGGGTGACAAACCTATGGGCATTGTTGCCTTTTCTTTCTTCCGGATCTTGTCGGCTGCGCCAGTTCTAGTGTCTAACCACCCCCATGGCTGACCGGTGACCGCTACGAGCTTGCCATTCTCCTCGCTCAAACAACACACGTCCTCTGCCTGGCTCGCACCAACGACTACTGACTCATTTATTCTCATGCCTCCTTATATACTCACAGATTGGCCGTACATTTAGTGACTTCCCGCGTCTCCGCTAGTAGGGTGGCGGCGTCTTCTATTTGGCGCCATGTATTTAGCTTGCTTCGGCATTGCCGCCAACCGACGCTGTCTATGCCTGCGCTGCTTAACGGACACTGCTATCTTACAGTATCCCCAGTGTTTAAGTCGCCATTACATAGGGCTTGCCAGCAAATTGCGAGAACCAGGATGTTTATTCATTATTAGATTATTTCCATGCACTTTCCCTCGTGGTGCTCTGTCAATTGCTTTTATCACCTTCCCGTGTGAGATACCTTCATTTTCCATCCAGACCATTGTTTCTTTCGTCGTCTGATCCCGCAGACCTTCATATCCTAGCAGCTCATTCGGCCGTCTCTACTGAACATATTTTCCATAGCGCACAGGCCCGCT
This sequence comes from Dermanyssus gallinae, assembly GCA_003439945.1. Taxonomy (NCBI): domain Eukaryota; kingdom Metazoa; phylum Arthropoda; class Arachnida; order Mesostigmata; family Dermanyssidae; genus Dermanyssus; species Dermanyssus gallinae. The sequence continues at coordinate 136,332 of QVRM01001815.1, read as the reverse complement.
GCATCGTGTCGCGGGAAAATTCCTCAAAGTCTGACAAAATGGCAGTGATGAAGTGCTAGCGTGTGGAGACTTCTTAGAGCCTCGTTCAGCTACGCTCCACACAAACAAATCCAGATAATTTAATTTGAACTGTTTGGTGGTCAAATGTGTTTCGTCCCGAACATGTTCGCTTGTTGCCAGTTGTGCACCAAATGACTCGTGTGAGTTGGCGCGCTATATATATATATATATATATAGCTCCTGCACGCCATAGCAAAAAGTTATGCCTCCACACTTCCTTGAAATGGATAAATGATGACAGCGAAGGTCTACTAACGAATTCTGATGGCTGTTTTAAATGTATATGTATACACATGTATGCACACGCTCCACGGAGATAATTGTCGCTCCACCTATATTCTTCATAAAAATTGTTATATATATATACACATATCCTGCATGCCATATTACAATAGAAAAAAAGTATGCCTCTACACTATACATATATATGTAAATATATATATATATATATACTCGTATATATCTACACTATACATATATATGTAAATATATATATATATATATATATATATATATATATATATATATATATATATATACATATATATATATATATATATATATATATATATATATTCATACAAACATATAAAGCAGCTCCTGTCAGAACCTCTACCATGTGGGTCATTTTCTAATTTTCAATGTAAGTAATGGTCTTGTTGTACGATTTTTTCCAGGCCTTGTGTCAGGTCCAGACGAATCACTGTATCTGAGTGGTCGATCCCTGCTCATCACAGGCGGTCTCGGAACGATCGCAAGCGAAGTCGCCAAGACCGCTCTCCGCCACGGTAACCACGTCACTATCTGTACGTTCCACTCTTGAAGTGTTCACTATATATATATATATCTTGTTTTCTTTCAAACTTCTATCTGAGTGCAAATAGAGCGATTCATTCCGGATTCGAAAAAACATTGTTCAGGTAGTCCTATCTCAGAAAATAAGCTTTATACAAATACTAATTTCATTATCGCATTTTGTCCAATCTAAATAAAATCCTTTGCGCTTAGTATATGCACGCAGTAGTGCAGTACGCGTTTGTATTTGACCTAAGCGATAACAAAAGTGTGCCAGCAGGCTGGGGCTATTTGTGTCTAAGTGTACGTGAAATGCGCTCTAGTTCTATAAGACGTTGGACCTAATTATCCAAATTAAGACGTTGAACCAGTGATATCCACTTCCTTGACGTTACTGTCTTTGTTTTGTTGATTTTGATTCCACACGTGCGATAGTGGACGTCATACCACAGGCTAAAGCCCAAGAAATACTCGGCTCCTTTGGGTATCCTGACAAAGGCAAGTGCTATTATACGTGTTTAGTTTAACAGGTAATAGCTTCCTTGTTGTTGCTGTTGTTGTCGTAAATCGGTATTATGAGTATACTGATTACTGTCTCGACCGCATAAGGGATTGAGGCCTCACAACTTCAGGGAGGGTGTTAATTGGGAATGCTGTACTCAAATTATGCAAACCTGCCATATATATGTACAGCTTGAAGGCACTTGATAACTCGATAGTACGAACCTCGTCGCTTTTCGTTTTTTCACCTTATTCACCTGTTGGCTATCGAACATGAAGACAGCTGTGGTGATATTGGCACGATAGACATTTATATCACTTGTTTAAATGTTATAAATCATAGTTTTAGTGAATGATGAAGTTGTTTGCGAATCTGTTCTACAACTTATATGTCTTAGTGACTTTACAGATTCTCTTGCATACGATCCACATAAAGTTGGTCTACTGCAAAATAGTTTCTCTAGTTCATCAAAACGTTGGTACGCATGCCTATCGTTGGTACAACCACTAACAAATATATTTTATCTTTACTTGTTTCGTTTTCTATATGCCTATAAACGTTTAGTTCGTTACTACGAAGTGGATCTCTGCAAACTGGAAGACGTGAAGGCCGTGTGCAGAGAGCTCATCGATTCTGAATCGGTTCCCGATATTTTTTTGTTCAATGGTACGAAAAGTACTACTTTATTTTATCGGTACTTGCTGTACTAGTCTCAGCAGGAATCTACACTCATTCCGCGTCTCCGCATATATATATATATATATATATATATATATATTTACATATATTGTGATACACAGTGAGATTTTTGTTATGCAATAATGAACAACCTAACAATATATAAATATATATATATATATATATATTGTGGTACACAGTGAGATTTTTGTTATGCAATAATGAACAACCTAACAATATAAATATATATATATATATATATATATATATATATATATATATATATATATATATATTTACATATATTGTGGTACACAGTGAGATTTTTGTTATGCAATAATGAACAACCTAACAATATAAATATATATATATATATATATATATATATATATATTTACATATATTGTGATACACAGTGAGATGTTTGTTATGCAATAATGAACAACCTAACAGTATATGTAAATATATATATATATATATATATATATATATATATTTACATATATTGTGATACACAGTGAGATTTTGTTATGCAATAATGAACAACCTAACAATATAAATATTTATTTGCTTTTATCCAACATTATAAAACGAATTAAAGTATCGAATAAAATGCGACAATTTCTAAAATCTGAAAATGAAAAGTATGTCATTAGGAGATGAATACTGTTGTTCTGTGTGTTCTGACTTACCTCTGCTCCAATGCTGAGGGTAGAACCTCTCCTGAATGCATTACAACTGTCGCTGTGTCGCTCCAAAGTAGCCTATTTGCTCGTTTGTCTGACTTTTGTTTGTTTGTAGCGGCTATTATGCATTCGCCGTACCGATTATCGAATAGAATGGAGTCGCAGTTGCTTGTGTCGTATCTCTCGCATTGCGTCATCCTGTCTGAACTTCGACCAGCGCTTTCTCCGCGAACGAGGCTGGTCTTCGTCAGTTCAGTCTGTCACAAGGCGGGGTTCATACAACTGGACGACCTTCACGGCAGGTAGAGCATTTTGCTAACGACTGATGCTGGGCTCGCTGCTATCACAAATCAAATGGCCATATGTTACCTGCATGATTATTAAAAAATACCTAACGATACTTAGCATCACGTCACATGATTCTTTTTATACAGAAATCCTCTCAAATGTTTATCACATGATCTATTATAGCATCACGTCACATGATCACAATACTGACGAACGATCACGGCGACTTCGCCGATGTCGTTGTCGTCGTCGTCGGATTCGCTCATCTAAGTCAGGATCAGTCGAGCATCGTCGCGTTCCCGACGCTCTCGGCTCGCGAAGAGCCACAGGGTTCACCTATATTCAACGTTATGTCCTTCTTTGCTAACCACTGACCTTTTCATTGCGATTGAAAGTTGAAAATTGCCAAATTCTAAAGTGATGCCGATTGGCCGAGTTTCAGACTGAACTTGACACCACCAAGAACATAGACGGCTTATCGTAACATCGTGTAGTTTTAAATACAGGCCAATGTGCACGTACCTAGGACGTGTAGGACGTGCACTAGAAAGAAAACAAGCAATGAGAGTTACTAGTCACCATGATGTACATGCGTGCCTCTTTACGCATACGTACATTATTCATTATGCATACAGACCTTCATATTTGTGATAACGAATTTGCCGTATGTGTGCTTCTGTGTTGGCTGTATGCACATCTTGGCTGCATTGTGTCGTAGGCGCGGTTATTCGGCACATCTTTGGTATGGGCAAGCGAAGATATGTCAGCTATTGCTGAGCGCCTACCTGACCGCCAAGACCGAACTGCAGATAAACTCGGTGCATCCAGGTATTGTCAAGACCACCCTGTACAAAGACGTCTTCCTCAGGCACCTCTTTGGACTGTTCGACATCATGGTACGTAGGAACGTTCAGACTAATCAGACTGAGCGGCAAGCAATCGCTTAGCGGATCCGATAGCTGGTTACCCGTCTCACATTACGGTACCTATCGTTATTTTCACGATGATGATGCTGATTATTATTATAATTACAAGTATACATCTTACGTAGGGTGCAGATGATGCTCCCTACATGAAATGTACCTATATATATACAGGTGTTGCAGGAATATTTGAAGAGCTATATACAGAATTGTAGAGCTCGTTAAAGCAAATGTTTTTTCCAATGGAACATGGTCTCTGAGAAGTCTTGTTTCGGAGTGAGAGTGAAATTTCTACAATTTGTGACACTGGTGTTTTTGCCCGACATAGGAGAACAAAATGTGCTGTTGCGAGGCAACCAGTCTTCCTATACAGAAACTAATCACACTGTCGTGTTCGTGATAAAATTCTACTTCATCTGAAGGATATGCAAGGCCGGTCAGACGACGCGACATGGTCGCTTAGAAGATAATTCGCTAAAAATGAAGTTCTTTATTAGCGTGCACGCCAAATACTTCAGAATCAGAACCCTACAACCACTCACAGCGCTCAAAACGGACATATTCAGCCAATGCACAATTCATGGCGATCATTTTGGTACCAAACATATGTCAATGCGAGCTGTGGTTGCGGAGTAATTACGATTTTTCGGAGGGCATGTCTAGATTAAGTGCATGTAAAATGACTGTGTGGCGACGTTCACTACCGTCGACGTGTCGCGCGACAGCCGCAGCGCGTCCCAACCCACTCTATATGAGATAGAGTAATATTCCCAGTGCACACGTTCTCGGGAGACAATTGTCGCTCCATTTGTATTCTTGTATATATATATGTATATATTTATTTATTTATATATATATATATATATATATATATATATATATATATATATATATATATATCTACATACATATAACGGAACATTTGGAAAGCCGAGGCCTTCAATGCCGTGTGTGTATTGCTCATTTTCAGACGCCGGCCGAAGCAGCGCTCTGCCCCACATATGCCTGTCTTAGTAGTGAAGCAAAGGATCTCAGAGGACAGTACCTCGAGTTTTGTCGACCAGTCGCTCCAAATGCCCTCGTAGGCAATTGCGAGGTGCAGGCGGAGCTGTTTCAGCAGACAGTTGACATACTCAAGCCGTACACGGACTTTGCGAAGATTGTGCATTCACAGTGATGTCATTCGCAATTTTCCCCGCGGCATGGCTGGTTTAAGCCAGGTGACACCGCATCAAGTACTCGTTTCAAAAGGAACGTCTGGTTGAAACAACTAAACGTTTCGCAAAGTGGATTATGCATGCCATATATATAATAAATGTATTTTATTGACATACGGAGAGGGTATGCTGTTTTGATTGCTACCAAAGTTAAATATTCGGATACACTCTCCACAATTGCATACATTAATCTCAAGAGCTGATCGATTCATTATTGAAAGTAGATGATAGCTAGTTCAGTTAGAGTAATACAGAGAACTTATATAGCGGACTTACTTAGAAGCTATATAGAGGCCAAATATCTGAACAACATAGTGATAACGCATGAATCAACAGCAATTGTCTGTAAGAAAGTTACCAATATTTTACCGAACAGCCGAGTTGTAGGGTAGCGTACGAATATATATATATATATATATATATATATATATATATATATATATATATATATATATATATATAAGGCGATACGGACGCGTGTAAAATCGATACTCTAATGCAATTTTCCAAAAAAAAATACTAGTACATGCTGATATCATTCATCCGAAGCGTAACAGATATCGACCTTGCTTTGAGATCACTGTGCATGGAATGTCGCCAGGAAGCCGAGAGTGCACGCCATCGTGGTGTAGTTTGTGCATCCAGCTAGTCTGCTCACTACTGTAGGGTAACCTAACCAATTGAGTGTTTCAGAGGAAATTATCACTGAGTAGAGTTCTAGAAAGTGATTTTTGCATTTTCCCATTTGTTGTTTATACCGTAGACAGGCATTTCGAAGCCGCCAAAGCGATACAGCGATATAGCACGATACGATTCTGTTGAAGCTGCCTGGTTATATATATATATATATACACCAAACAAACTCTAGCAATGTGAGATATATTTTCCGTATAATGCACTATGTACATGTTATACATTCACTAAAGATTAGATTAGCCAATGTTCCTAGCGGGCGTGTAATCTTCGTAGCTTTCGTTAATATAGCGGGCCACAATTTTACTTTGCTTATTAGGAGTAAAGCTTCTAAGCCTAAAACTGGAATGAATTCCATAATATAGTTACGCTTGTCACTTTTTGAATTCTATAGGAAGGACTTTTTGTTAATAACTAATTTGCATTTAGTTGAAGCATAAATAAAAATTAAAACCACCGTACAAATGTTGTGGGGTTGAGTTCGTTGCTACAACACAAATCGTTATTGATGTCATCCCTTGTGAGGGCAAGAAATTTGTGCTACTTTATTGTGAGCCCTGCCTGTATTTATGTGCATAAACTTACAGCATACATAGGTTTTATCATTGCTCTAAATACAAAAATAACCAACAAACATACAATAAAGAACATTTGCCCCGATGTTTTCAAACGTGATTCGTTGGCAAATTTTAAAGCTAACTCTTACAAACAAGTTTCAAAACCCACATGACAAAGTCATGGTGGTAGGGTTCTGTGAAGCTGATCCCCACCAGCGCTAAAACTTAGCCATAATTCTCCATGCCATGGGCTAGAGAAATTATAAAGAAGATCGCTTACCTCAAAGTCTAGTTGCAATTATTGGAGTATTACTTTTAGGCACATAACATTGCTTGAGGCGAGCACGTCGGTGTCCCAAAGCCGTGCACAGTAAACTAGCACCCATGCTCTTATGGGAGTACCTTATCACAATTCGGCTGAAAACTCAGATTTAAGTGCAAATCAGCACTATTGTCTAACAGGAACCTGATTCTGCAGTCGACTTGCAACTAAATTGTCCCTCCTGGCCGACATTGCTTTTTCCGCCGATGACGTGTAACCCAGCTCAAAGATTTAATAATATTTTCTGTAATCATGAGAAAGTAATTAGTCCAATGACAATGCACCAGGGTTACCGATAAAGAGCAATGTCTGAACATAATTTATATGCACTATTTGCATGATACTAAGGACTACTAGGACAGCTATCCGGCTGGTCATCCATTCTATGACATCAAATTGGTTGGACCTTTGGAGTCCAACCAATCATTCATATTGCTTATTAGGCAATTAAACAAAAACTCTTTAAAGTTTTCCGTAAAATGGTACAAACTACTTGTCACGTATGCATACACATGCTTATCAATAGCAAGAGTGCTCAACAAATGCATACGAACAGCAGATAGCCGCGAATATTGCCAGACAGTCTTACAATCTGCTATAGTTTCACACTCTTTCCTAGAGCAGGCGACGATGGCTCAAGGCAGCTCAAAACGTGTTCAAAACAAAATAAAGTCTAGCCACATCTAATGCTACCAGTAGATACTTTGACGGGCGGGAAATGGCTTTGCGCATCGCAGTCGAATGTGTGGGGTAACGTATACTCTGCCTATGTGGTGTAACCACCCGTATATGGCCGGGTTTCCGTACTTGCGCAAAACAGTAGGCACTAACAACTGCGCCAATCTATGGTCAACGAAAGACTAGGTAGGGCCTCTCACAGAATTCCCTGCATCCGAGAACCAACCCGCTTGGTCGACCAGCCCTGTTGCATGCAGAGGCATCGTTTGCATATCTAAGAATATTATATATATATATATATATATATATATATATATATATATATATATATGATTAATAACACATTGCCTACATTTAGCGTAATTATTTCAATGCAGGTAACAACCAACGATGACGCGGATTTTCGGCATTGCTGATTGTTTGCCGTACGCAGCGTCTTGACCTGCCTCCTGTTTCTAATTGAAGATATAACCGTAATGTAACTGAAGCATGCACACAGATTATACAGTTCAGTATTTTATTATACATTGCTCGTTTGACTCGCCGAGTTGCGGAAAGCCAGTCCATTTCTGAGCTGAAAACCTTTCATCTTTACATTACTCCTAGCTTTGATTAACTTAAGTCCACGTATCTTTTATACGTTTTACCTTGTCTTTCATAATTTGCTTCATCTGAGCGGACGACGGAAGTAAGCCCCGTTTGGAAAGAACCCTTACGGTGACTCCGGATAAGCCAAGCGTTGTCAGATACCGAAGGGGAGTGGCGATCTTGTACATAGCAACGGCAACAGCTAGCAGGCCAAAACTTGAATCTCTGACGCGTTTGATGTACTCCTCCCATACGCCCCAGTACTCGAGCAGAGGCAAAGGCGAGAATCCGCGGATTGCCAGATAGTAGAACCCGCCTAGATACATCCAGGACGTGACGAAGTGCACGGGTAACATCACGTACCAGTACTTCTTGAAGTTCTCCTTGAACCGCTGGAACAGCGACTTGTTGGGGTCGTTGTCGAGATCGTTGGCGTCGGCATCGTCGTCGTCTTCAGAAGCAGCCTTCGAAAGCTCTGCCTCGTCCTGCCGTAAGCCATCATCTGGGTTCAGGCGTCGGTTCTCGGTAGACTTCCCACTCGAATTGTCAACAGAACATAGCACAGCGCTAAGCGACGCGTTCCGAACCTGCTGTTGGGGGTCCCGCAACCCCCCGCTGCAGAGACCTGCGCACGTTCTCGCATCGACTAAAGTGCGTGAACTGGAGGCGGAGGATTTACTCGAGATCATTGACCACAGAGTTCTGTGGTGGCTGGTGCATAACACACCGACCGCGCTGGGGCTTAGCTGCGATTCGCGCAGGCCAGTTGATGACAGTATGACATAGCGTCCACATCGTAAAAGTATTGCATTCATCGCCGTGTGAAGATAAAGATTACCTATCTGTATATACTAGTGTCAACACTAACAGCTAACAACAGAATCATTGTACAACGTCGACTATCGAATAGCCGAAACGGAGAGCCTTGCTACTACGAAAGTCCATGGCGCGGATCAAGGCGAAGGAGCGCCAGCGGGGCTGGTAACAAATACACACCTTACCAAGCCCAGCCGCTCTACGCGACCCGCACGCTCTGATTTGTTTTGGTTGCCTTCTTGCGCCGCCGAACGTAAACATGAGAGGGCAGTTGTCGAGGAGGAAGGAGTAATAGTGGACTCATACCAGCACCATGCTTACGCACTTACCCGCGCAAAGTTCGAAATGCACCTTTTGCACGCCGTCTTTGTCGCCTTTGTGGTCCAAGTTCTAGCCAGTTCGATAGTGGTAGTAGTAGTAATAGTAGTGCCAGCAGATCTTTGCAAAAATAACTGCTATGTACAATTCGATCACGCGCGTAGCCTCAGGATTGCAGAGATGGCTAGCGTACATTTCAGAACACAATCTCAAACGTCAAACAGATTATACCAAACCAGCGCAGATTGAATCGAACAATTTCACGAGCCGATAGATTTGCTGTTAATAGCCGATTGTACCTAGTTCACTTAGAGAATATTGTATACAGTCATATAGCCCTGGGAGGGGCTGTATGATACGCTAGCTGAGCGTATGGACTATTTACCAAACAGTTATGACGATTATTCATTAACAGTATATTCATGGTTAATAATAGTAAAACATATAAATAAAATATCGGACGAATATAATATGCATCCAATACGTGAAATAAATCGAGTAAATTGCACGCTATTTTTCAATGAGATCACTATATTCAATTTTAATTATTGTTTGTCCTTCCCGTTCCTGCGTTGTTAATAGAGCTACCTAATAACAGGTTAATAATAAGTTAAATAAGCTATAATAATAAGTAATATATGGACTTACTTGTGTGCTCACAAAAAAACGGCGACAAATAGAACCAGGTAGAGCCACTCTTCTCTCGCATTCCACTTTCAAACTAACAATTATATAAGCATGAGAGCGGTTATTGGCCTTAGTCTAAATATTCACTGATACTGCTGTATAAAGAAAAGTTGCATATCAGCGGTCCATATGCATTCACGTTAGTATTCGCTACACAAATGTTCAAAAATAAAATATCAAAGGGGCAATTGCGTCACCATTGTAAAAGTAGTTTTTTTTTGTTTGAAAGTTATTTTGAACAATGCGTTGCCATGAATGTCGTTAGGAGACCGTGACAAGAATGAGTGTCGACGAGGTCAATATAGTTTGTGCACGTATCCAGCCAGTGCACAACCTTGTAAGATATCCTAACCAATTGAGTGTTTCAGAGGAATGACCAATCCGTATAACTATAGAAAGAAAGTGATTTGTGTATTTGCTTGCGCTCTTATGTATTAATTGTTTTTTTTTGCGTCTAGTGATATTCAATCACACAAGTCAGAACTTTGTGCTGCAGATTAGCACTTTAAATTATTCGAAGTGATACGTTGCACGAATATCGAAAACAGGTGGAAAAAGGCCAAGGAGTCCTGCCTCCTTTTAGTGACGAGCACGATACGAACCGGCTGAAGTTGCTTAGATAGATAGGTTTTATTATTCTCATAAGTGGTTTACATTTGTACAGAGGTTCACAGCTCCTCAAAGCCACCAAAGGCTAGTATGGGTTAAGCGATATTTGTTCCTTTTGTTTCCTGTACACCCTTCTAGTCTCACAGTATACAGTTCTAGGAGAAACACTGCTTTATACCCAGGCACGGTTCTGTATATACACATTCTGTTATGAGCCGGGCTACAGGACGAAAAAGCTGCTCTTGTCAGAAGCACACATGCTCATCAACGGGGCTAATGAGGTAGATATTAGGTTGGTATCCTGAAAATAATATAGCAACTGTTGACTACTGGTTAGGTTCATTGTAGCATCGTAGACCCGATTTTCGCCCCACATAGACATTCTATTCATTTTGCGCTACCAGCAGTTAGCTTGTCAAGGTGTTCGTTATTAACATAGTACGCGTGAATGCATTACAGTGTCAAGCTTAGCATGCACCGCTACTAATTTTCATTAAAAACATGTGAGGAATCTAGTCGACTGTGACCGTGAAGTTTTCAGTGTAAAACGGCCCTAGGAATGTAATGAATTTGTGCATGCCTTATTTTTAATGAACAGTTGACTAGACCAGACGCAGCTCGAGTCAACCATGACTATGATGATTTTCGTTGATCTGGCCGGCCATGTAATTCTAATTAGGGGTGGGGAGCTGTCCGTCCTAAAACAGGATTGGACTGTATCCACGGTATGGTTTCGCTTCGTCGGCCTTTACGTTCCATAAAAAGACTTTTCGTTAGTAACTCTAATGATAATATGGAATTGCTTGAGGCAAGCGTGCATAACCGCACATATATATATATATATATATATGTGCTGGGGTACTTATACGAGCCCTCGTGTTGCCATTAGTTGGGTTAGTTGTTACCTTATTGTAATCCCCGTCTGTGCTTTTGTATAAAGAATTGCATTTTACTGACCTGAAGTTACAGAATGCGGCGATTACATCCGTATTAGGAATAAATTCAAGTAACAACAAACATCGGAAAATAGGTTAAATCTGTGCCGCTAGGTCTGCAAATATCATAGCAGGTAACGTACAATCGTATTGTATTTGAGCATAAGGTGTGATGCTATAGAATAGGCTATGGTTATGCAAGTGGCATGTTGGTTAATTTAGTTAAGTTTCCTATCATATTTGTCTCTATGTGCTCAAGCGTCGTTCGTCCGCGAATTTCCATATATATATATATATATATATATATATATATATAGGTGGTAGAGTTCTGCCAAGCTAATCACCTTTAACGTTACGCTGTAACTCAGCTGTACTCCACGCTGCTAGAAGTCTTAAATAACACCCCGTACCTCGGGCTCGTCAGTTGCAATCGTCAAAGCTCGACTTATAGGCATAGAACAGCTTTTGGAGCAAGCATGTTGGAGGTTCCAAAGCCGTGTGTCTACACTAGGCCAACATTCATGTTACTGCGAGAACGTCTAACTGTAGATCTTCTATGAACCCTGATTTGAGCGCGACCAGCTTTTCGTTAGCAGGTCTACTGCCGACCTGCAACCAAATGCTGCATCCCGGCCGACACCGCTTCTTGTCTTGAAAGAAGACTTGTAACCTAGCTCAAATACTTAACTATATAATTTCTGTAATAACGAAGACATCATTACTTCAACGACATTGTACCAATACCAACAACAACTAGTAATATATATAATTACATATACTTATGAGACTTATCGACACTACTATATTGTTTGTTTCTCAGATACAGCACTGCTAAGGGCTTGACAGCAATTCGGTGACAAAACTATTGCTGTCGAACGTAGCAATTCTGCTTTACTGTTTGAAATAATAAAACCTCTGAATTGAAATTAATTAATCTTAAAATGCATTTCACATAGATATAAGTTTAGGGCGTCAACAGGTTCGTTTTTAAACCTTTCTTTCCATAACCACCAATATAAAATCTGGTCATCCATTCATGCCATAAGATTGGCTGGACCTAAAGGAACACACCAGCATATGGCCGGGGTTTCCATACCTCTACAAAACAGTAGCCGGGAGCGTATCGTTTATATATAGCGCAATTATTCAGTCAAATACCAATAATGCTTCTGAAGCATTGATTGTTCGCCATTGGCGGCGGCTTGACTTGTACATATATATATATATATATATATATATATATATATATATATATATATATATATATATATTAGTGAAATAGCTGAAGCACACTCAGAAAACGTAAACAAGTCAGAACTTTATTATACATTGCTTAACTCGCCGACCTACAAACGAACAGCCTGCTTCCGAGGTGCACATACACCTTTCATCTTTAATTGACTTCTAGTTTGGATTGACTTATGTCCACGTACCTTTGATACGCTTTACTTTGTCTTTCATTATTTGCTTCACCTGAGCGGACGAAGGAAGTAAGCCCCGTTTGGAGAGAACCCTTACGGTGACTCCAGATAAGCCAAGCGTTGTCAGATACCGGAGAGGAGTGGCGATTTTGTACATACCAACAGCAACAGCTAGCAGGCCCAAGCTCGAATCTCTGACGTGCTTGATGTACTCCTCAGGCACGCCCCAGTACTCAAGAAGAGGCACCGGCGAAAACCCGCAGGTCGCCAGATAGTAGAACCCGCCTAGATACATCCAGGACGTGACGAAGTGCACGGGTAACATCACGTACCAGTACTTCTTGAAGTTCTCCTTGAACCGCTGGAACAGCGACTTGTTGGGGTCGTTGTCGAGATCTTCAGAGGCATCGTCGTCATCTTTGTCTTTGGAAGCGGCCTTCGAGAGGTCTGCCCCGTCCCTCCGTAAGGCATCATCTGCCTTCAGGCGTCGGTTTTCACTACTACTACTATTACTACTATCAGCTGAACGTAGCAGTGCGCTTAGCGACGCGTATCGGATATTCTGTTGAGGGTCCCGCAGCCTCCCGCCACAGGGATCAGCGCACGTTCTCGCATCGACCAGAGTGCGAAAACCAGAGGCACATCTACTCGAGATGGGCAACAGAGTTCTGTGGCGGCTGGTGCACAGTACGCCAATCGCGCTGGGGCTTAGCAGCCGAGATTCGCGCAGACAGGCTGCAATCATGCTTCCACATCGTAGTAGACGCATTGCGTTCACTACCGGTACATAAAGGTAAAGCCTACCTAACTGTATATATTAGTGTAAAAGCTAACAGGTAAAAACAACATCATTGTACAGCGATGAGTCGATTATCGAACGACCAAAGGGAGGGCCCTGACGCTACGAAGGCCCATGGCGCGCGGATAAGGACGAGCAGCGCTAGCGGTGCTAGAACACGTCCTAGATAGCCGAGTCGCTCTACAGGCGGCAAGCTGAGATGACCCACAAGCTCGAATTCGCTCTGGTCTCTCCCGCGCCGCCGAACATAAACATGAAAGGGCATTTGAGGAGGCGACGAGGAGGAAGGCGTAGTAGGCTCATACCAACACTGCGGCGTACGCACTTACCGGCGCCAAGTTCGAAATGCACCTTGTTCTCACCGTCTTTGTGCCCATTGTGGTCCAAGGTCTACCCGACTCGATACGACCATAATAGTGAATGAGGTTAGCGAAAACGAAATTGGCGAAAGTCATTGTCTGGATGAAAATAAAAAACTTTACGCGACTCGATCACGCGCGTGTTAGTTTTATGGTAGCAGGGATGGCTAGGAACAACAAAAATAACGGAATTTTAAAGCATCAAATGAAAAGACAACATGACAATGCAGAAGCATAGGTCCGCCTTGGCGATAATCCACAAGAAGCTTGAAGGCTGAAGATCCTTAGGTTCAGCAATATCTACGTCGTGATGCCATTAGACGTGAAAACGTGTTTAGTTAGGTAGTAATTGCGGAACCCCTAGCAAACTCACGAGCATAGCCCTACCTTGAGTATACAATATATTGCTACCTGCAGTGCTTCTACAACGACTGTGGAACAGCACGTGAAGTACAACGTGTTGAAGTTTTTTCTACAGAAATATGTACTGAGACCCATTTTGTGGAGGCGGAGTGCTCGAGCAGCTGTCGAGATGAACTACATACAGCGATCATACCAAACCAATACGACCGTTATTCACTTATGTCGTTCGAGTATTTATTTCAGTTGGTTGATGTCCGCGCTCAACGAATACCAGCCAGCCGCCGCACCAGGTAATCGCTTTCGAACTACGAGCGCTCGGCACTTACTCCTTTGGTAGACATCGCGAGTTCAATCTTGACGCGACTGTAGGGTTTAAGTAAAGACAATTAAACAGGCATTAAAAACACTACAGGGCAATATCGAACATGCACTTCAACGAGGTGTGGGTGTACTTAGTTGAATGGGTCGACGTGGGCTTCTTGATTAACAAACCAATCAAATTGGCGCACAACAATTAAAATATTTAACACCACAACAAATAAAATAATTATGACAATGATGATTGTCATAATTGATCAACCTGTGTATATTTACACAGGTTGTGGGTTCGATGGCGGCGCAACACGGTATAAATGTATATATATATATATATATATATATATATATATATATGTATATACATATGTGTTATTAAGTACGGCAGTTAATTATCAATAAAAAAAATTAATATACAATTACTTTTTGTTGTAGTGTTTGATATATATATATATATACAATCCGAATCAAAACGCCGACACGCGATAGAATGCTGTGGGATAGAGGCGGCCGTTAAGAACCGCAGGCATAGACAACGTCGATTGTCAGCAATGGCGAAGCAAGATAAAAAATGGCGCCAAATTTAAGATGCCGCCATGCGCGGAGCAGTCTAACATTATATATATATATATATATATATATATATATGTATATATATATATATATATAGGCGAGCGGCTGGCGAATTCGTAACGGCCGCCGTTTGTCCGTGGCGGTAGTGACCTCTAAACCATAAACATATGTGATATTACTTATAACAGGACTTTCTTTAGGCAATGTGGACTATCCGGTGAGCACACTTGTTGTTAAGTAAAAGACTTTGCGGTCGTTCCCTTTTTACTGACACGTTTAACGAAGCCACACGTATATTCGTGTTTATATGGTGTTCATTAATAAAACTATTCAGCAAGTCAACGACAATTCGGATAACTCGTGTTGCTTCAAAACGGTATTCTAGCATCAGTGCGGTACTTGTGGTTTATGAAACCTTTTTTGTAACAGCCGAACAAGTCTCTCTGTGAACACCAACCATTCTGTTCGATTGACTGCTGAAATCCTATCGGGTGCAACAACACAACGAAATTCCAAAGGACGGTTGATCTATATAAGATTCGGGGGTTCCCAATTGGGACATCACTTAGGGTAACCGGATATGTTACTAGTCGTTGTCGACGCAAGTCTAGATCATTTTAGTAAAAGACGTTTTATACTAAAAATAAATCTTATGTTATCTAACTTCCGTTATGGCCTTTAGCCTAACGTACATCCGGATCTACTGCTAGGTAGACTTTGATGCGTAGCCAGTTGGCAAGAACTTTCGATGGTCTTGCGTGGGAGGGTTATCTTCGAACTTTTATGCAAAAGCTGTCCGTGCTTTCTTTGTGCGGCCCATGAGTTCTTTCCTTGTAACCATCTTGCTTGTTAGGTGCGCTCAGTTTGCTGAACTTTGATAGTATGGTTTTTTCGACATCTATCAATTCAATCCTACTACCAATAACTATGGTGAATAAATATGATGTGTATTTTCGACATCTATCAGCCAGATCTTCGGGGATGAGCGTTCACGTCTAAATGGTATCTATTGGCTTTGTTCTTTTCTAGTCAGAGCGCTTGCACAAAAAGTTTGTATGCTCTGCACTACTCTCCGCCGTAGTCGCACGCGAAGCAGAGAGGGCGCGAAGGGCTACCGAACCTACATAGGTGCCGCAGCCATTTTGACTAGGTAGGACCTGTCGACGTGAGGTGGTCCTAATTTGTCTTAGCGTACCTACCCTCTTCTGTACCAGAGAGTTAACTACCTGACCTGAACCTCTGTTTGCGGTGGCTCGCCTGTCCCTCCTTCTATATGGTCTTCTGCGGTTCGTTCAGAGTCGTATCAGTTCAGAGACGTAGGCTGTCCGTGCCTTCACGGTGCGCCAATATGTTGTGTCATGTTTTTTTCTACATTGTTCCACATCATACATTGGCTGGCGTCGAATGCAGTCGCCCTGCTGCTGGTTGCAGCTGCCGATAGGCAACATGAAACTGGACACTTAATACCGTCCGATCTGCCACGCAGACTCTCATCGCTTCGCAGTTGCATTTGGTCTTGCCAGCTGTGTGAGCTCCAAATTTCTCTGCGACCAACCGAATGTAAGCCCTTGGTTTGCCCAGAGATAGATCCCCAAGTCTAGAATGTCAGCGAATTGGCCCTGTAGCCGTCGTGCAGTGTTTCTGAGGCGCATCTTGCTGTCAACCGGATCTTGTTTTTTGTGCGCTTTTCCGACCACTAACCGTTTTCCTCTATTTTGACTAGCACATATCGTTCGTAAATAGGCTGTGTTAGACTACGGTGTTACGTGCAAGTAACGGCGATATTTACAGGCACACTGGACCAGCCATATGAGAAAGCATTTATTTTCCAAGTGTAAAACCAATTCGTATTTGGTTTCAAAAGCAAGATACCCTACAAAATATGCAGTAATTTATGGGGTAGCGCTTTTCTATTGTCGAAATACCATGAACCAAACAAAGTCAACAGAAACGTTTCGCTAATCTGCTATCAGTGTCCTTATTTTAGTATGTCACTGTGTAACTTAAGATTCAAAAGAGACTAAACAACAGAAAGACGGGAAAAACAATTGAACAATTTGATATATTAAGTAATAATTGGAAAAACAGGACTTTGATGCCTTCTCGTAGTAATAGCAGACATTATATGCCCGATTTCGAGCCCACGGTTCATAGCACTGACGTCAAGCTCATCTTGCTGCTAAAAAATGACTCTATATTAATATATATATTGATTGTTGGTTGCTAAAGGTCACACTGTCACTATGCTTGTCTAGAATTAAAAACATTCTAGAAGATCCTCCGTCCCCTACGGGCTTGGAATCGCCGTGCTGCATTGAAGCATGCAAATATATATATATATATATATATATATATATATATATATATATATATATATATATATATATATATATATATATATATATATACATATATATATACATTTATATACATATATATATATATATATATATATATTTTGTTAGCGCCATCGACTGAACAATCGTCTTCGCGAGAACGAGTCGTTACGAATTCTCTAACCCAAAATATGCGCGTTCATTTGGACTTTCTTTCAACTTCAAAACGCCCCCAACAAATTAACCGGTCACGGTTTATTTGTTGTAAATCACCAATTAGACACCGACGAGAGTAATGAGTGTTGTTGTTGTTTTGCTCGTTTTCGCACAGCAACACAAGTGGCGTCGTGATGTCGAGTGCTGCGACGTGTCGACAGAACGGTGCACTGCACACGCGTCTGCATACCGTTTGAAATTGCGCGCCGCCGCCGCCGCCGTCCAGCTATCGGTCGGACCGCCCGCCGTCCAGCTATCGGTCGGACCGCCCGCCCGCCGATCGGCGCTCCGAGCAGAGGGCGCCACCATCGCGCCTATATAGTGGCCGCGTCGACTGCACAGCGATCCCTTTTGATCTTGGTCGTGGTCGACGTCGCGTCTCGTCGCGTCATGAGGGCCAAGTGGAGAAAGAAGCGTATGCGCAGGCTGAAGCGGAAACGCAGGAAGATGAGGGAGAGGTAAATATCAACACGAATCTGTATCTTCTTGCACAGTTAGTTGTACGTGATCAGTGAGCTACTACTTAGCCTTATCTAACTTAGAGTACTAACCGAACGTCGTGGTGCCAATATACCGCCTTTGTACGACAAATCGTGCCGGGCGTGAGTTGGACCAACCACGACCGCCATCACGCAAGTGCAACTCGGCGTGTGAGACAGGCACGTGTTTTGCGGCGGCAACAAGATGCGAGGCTACCACGTCGCATGCATATCGTAGGACGCATTGCAAACTTTAGGCATTTGTTTCCGAGAAATTGCTGCCGTCATCGTGCAAGTGCGAATCGGCGTGTGAGACAGACAGACACGTGTCTTCCGGTCGGCATCAAGATGCGAGGCGACTGCGTCCACGTCAATGTAGCCGCATTTAGAGTAGCAGGACGCAGTGCGAACTTTAGGCATTTATTCTGAGAAATTGCGGATCTGCCTTTCTCGCTCTCGCTGTCTCTTAGTTCGGTCAGCGGCCAAAACCCTACGCTCGTATGGGTGTGCGTGTATATCTGTGTCTGTCGTGTTTCATTCAGTGATAACAACATCGTCGACGTCTTCGGCCAATTTCGGCCGGTATCGTATTATTGTTGAGGTGTCCTCCTCATCATCAGCAGCATCATTTTGGCCGATGGCCACCATAGCGACTGAATGCAATTAGACAAATGTATACATATGAACGTTTCACACGCGCCATGTCTCTCGGCGGTCGGCAGCGGCACCACGTTACGCACTTAGGCCTAAACAATGCTGCGGCCGGCACAAGCTATACGGCTGCTGTATGCCGGTCGGTCGCTTGCTTATTCAACGGTGTTTGAAGTTCCGAGTTTCTTACGCTCAGCCGCTGTTGCGGGACAACCCTCTTCTCGTGCACCTCCTATTATTAACAAGTACAACCACCACCACCACCACAACAACAAGTTAACCAAGTCGCACGGGGCGCCCGACGGGACCACAACACCATGCATAGGAAAACGAGTGATGCACTTGAGCCGATGTTACACACAGTCAGACAGACAACAGATTGCCGATTGCTGTGAAGGTGGCACGCCACGTGTCACGGCGCGCAAAGACTGTTCGGAAAAAGTCCATTGTTTCGTTGTTTTCTATTCTTCGATATATGGCGCATTGGGCGTCGCCGTCGTCGTTGTTTTCGTACCTAGAACGTGAGCGAATTGCTTTCCAAAGTTGTGCAGCCATCGTGACGCGATTGTCCCTCATTTCGTGTATGAATTTGTGCTTGGCCGTTAGTCATGTCCACATTGGCTTGAACTCACTGTGCCTCAACTTGCTCATTAGTGGCCAGTCAGGTCTTTCAAAATCATTCTTAACATATTTTCACGGCACACCAAACTATATATATATATATATATATAATGAGAAACAGTAATCATCGAAGATACGATGTGCTGCTGAAGTGTCTGTTTATACTTAGATCATGTCGACTAGCATTCGTTTTATTGAATAATATGGCTTGGTCTCATTGATGGGTTGGACTGCTACTACGAGAGCTGTCAAGTTTGCGATGAGTCTTATTTTACTAACGCATGTGGCTAGATCTAAGCTATATAATAATCTAATAAGCGATTTTCAAATATGGCCCGTCTGTTTTGTCTTGCCATATTTGAAATAAATCAGCAACACGTTTAACCTGACAAACACGGGTCTAATCATTGTAATGTTGTTCGCAGGTCGAAGTAAACGGCCGAACGACAAGTCCGTTGTCGTTCCAGCGGTCGGTGACCTCTTCACGTCCGTATCGCATCATCTAAATGTCTCCCCAAACGCGCTGAGATCGGCGGAGACGTGGTTCCGAGGCCGTGTCTGGCGGACCGTGTGAAGACAAAGCGAGCTTACTTCAAGCTCCTGTTGGATGTAATCTGCAGACCGGCTTCATGTATTCTTACACTGTTTGTATAGGAAATATAACCACTCGATACGGAAGCAAACCGTTGTGTTCATTAATGCCATAGTTATTGCCAATCAGGTGCACCCAGTAAACTTGGTTGGATGTAGGAATTCCTGTAGCTAGAACGATAGGCGTTAGTTTTACTACTATTGTCTGCTAATTTAAACGTTTTTCTCGTAGGTCTCTAGTTACCTAAAATGCGCGACTGACGAACGTTGCGTGCATAGCTGAGATAGGCACATCTATTTGGGACAGTGGCAGAGAACAGACTAACCGTGGATAACGCTATTTTTCTAGAAAGGTTATTTATCCCCTTAATGTTAAGATATGTCGAACCGGTGGCGTGGTGCATTCGCGTGCGCCTCGCTACTGGCTGAGCCAGAAGTGCACGGGTTCGATCCCTATCGTTGCGCATTTGTATATATGGGGGTCAGTCTTGCTAAACCATGCAAAAGCAAACTCGTGGACGTTGAATGTTGGCCGAGTTAGTCCGAAAAAGTTTACCACGCTACCGATTAGGTTCATCTAGTCAGCACAGTTAAAAAAAAGTTGTTGAAGGTGTCTGTGCAGAATTCTACCATGTAGCCGTTAGCCCTGCACATGGTAAACAGTCCTACTAGTAAACGAGGTACCGTAAGGTATACTTCAGGAAATGTTTCACAATTCGCAGAAGCTTAGATCTTTCACATTACCTGGCTGCAGTGGTGCGTAACAGAATGCGGCCAATACAGAGGCTCATCAAAGGTCTCCTCGTGCGGACGAGGTCTCCTCATGCGGACGCAGTAAGGGCGATGTAAATTGCACATGGAAACAAGCTGCATACATATATGCATCGAGTTGTCGTGGAGCCAGTAGTCGATCATTCAAACGGAGCAGAAAGCATGGCCAGCACGTTTTTTACTTAAACAAACGTGAGACTTACAATAGAGCTATTTAGAGGCGGCACCCGCCATCCGCCACCACATTTCGAACGTAAAAGGAAACTAAATATCGTTACGTTTTAGTATAATTGTTAGAGCTGTTGCTTCTAAAATTATCAATAACTTAAGAGGTTACCTAACAAATCTTAATTTAACGACATATATACATATATTTAAAAAAAAGTTTAGTAATAAATGATCTGCAATTATATTTGCAGCTGAATGTACTGAAAAAGATACATGATGTGTGAAAGAGGAATTAGTGTAAAAAAACATTTGGAGGAAAAAAATGTTTCCTTTGGAACTGTGTTTTATAGCTGTGCACCAACAGTTGCTGGTTTGTGTTTCTTAAATAGCACGCTTGCTGTCTCTACTTACTCCGAAACCTGATTCAAACTGTCCCTACTTCCTTGCTGAGGAATGATTGCGCCGCGTGGATGTCCTAAGTCTTCAGTTACAAGTACTCTGGTATGAGCGTCCCTAATCGGCCTTAAGATTCCATAGAATAACACCTCGCGTTATCGGAGGTATCGCTTGATGCCGCAGTGGTATGTGGCGAAAACGACTGTGGTTTCGACTTGTGCTACACGTGCTGGGATCGACCGCTGTTTGTCATCCCGTAACTTGTAGGGAGTGGTCATGCAGGATCAAATTGAAGACGGAACGTCTGAACAATCACAGGACGTGGTAATACAATTGTTTAATTTTAGTGCCCCCCCCTTCGCCAGTTAAATAGTTCAATAGCGTTCGGCAACAAGCTGATCCTTGGCCCATCGGTTGATTGCAACCTGTAACGTATCAATATATTGTCGTAAATTGCCTGTACTGGTCTGTGATGTGTTCTTATACAGGAATCAACACATGCTGATTCAACCGTGACTACCGTTATACTCCGTACGCAGAAACTTTTCGCCGCCCTATTCCGCTAACGATCGCCATCATCAACTCAGTTTGCAAGCAGTTGTCCCCCATTGTGCTTGATAGGCCGTCCGGACCCTAACAATTAAGTTTTACATAGCTGAATATACATGCTCGTAGTGTCAGGTTTGACCAAGCGAACTTGCTAAATACAGCAAGCGTTGCCATTTTTCTCTGTCGTGGCGGTTACAGGGACCAAGGATTTTTTTGCGCGAATTACCACTTGAGTCGGTAAAGTACGCAGAGGCACGACCCTGATAGGTCAGATATCGAAATATTGTGCCTGCGAGCAATTTAGAACTAAAAATAAAAAAAAATACAACAAACTAACAAGAAGAAATATATTAGTTTAATTTGCCATATTTGGTAAGGACTATAAATGGAACCTTCGAATGTGCAGCTTATTACTGTCATGCCATTGCAAAGAACGTATGCAGAAACTACAACCAACTTAATGATCGCTTAAAATTATCATGCCAGAGGCGACGATTATATGTATAGTTGTGTAGACATAAATGTTTATTATATATACAATTCATATTTGTCAAATTTTGTGTAAAGCTTTAGTATGATTTACGCAAACTAGTATATAGAATATATATTCATTTAACGACACAAATAATGCAATTTATATATATATATATACATATATATATATATATATATACATATATATATATATATATATATATATATATAAATATATATTTATGTATATATATATATATATATACATATATATATATATATATATATATATATAAATATATATTTATGTACACAGAAATAGGCTAGATAGATGAGCGGCACACTAACAAATTATATTATAACCAGCAGCAATCAAAATAAAGCATAGACGTTAAGAACACAAACAATCACGGTAAAAGTATGCTTGCAGACTTAAACTCTGTCAACTGCTACAAGCGTGTGGTCATGCCAGTTTGTAGTTTCGAATGATTCTCTTTCTACTTATGTCTAGTAACATCTATCTCGACTCGCGCACGGGGACTATCTATTGTCATTTTCTTTCGCGTTTACAGAATATCATCAATACAATGAGACATTCATTGCTAAAACATCGTTAGAAAATTATATAGCAAACACACAGACTGGATAAATTACCATTCAGAAATTAGTATATACTCTTACTCTCCTTCTCGCGTTTATCGTAATGTGTTTTCACTTCAGGGGCAAAGATAGACTATAGCATGTGACACTTCTAACAGACGCTTATTTTGAACTATCAGCGATCGTGTTCATCCAAGATCGTATACGAATCTGTCTATGTCGGCAGATTTCTATGTGCTATTCGAACCTAGTGAATCGCTCCCTCGATACTCGAAATTGTGTAAAACTCTGACTAGCTACACGGGGATTAACTGGACGACTTTTTATTGGGGATGATTGGTCCCGCCCGGAATACTGCCGGTACGTGAAACTGCCGTCACTAGTCCAAACAGAGCCAGATACACCGAGAAAGTATATGAAGTAGGGCTCCTTACTTAAATTACGTGTAATGTGCCCACACCTTCGGATTCACTAAAATCAGCAAGTAAACGGGTTTGTTCTCTTCTATGTTTTGCATACGTTTTAGTTAGAAACGAATGGGTTGTCGTCGCTTGTTGCATAGGAAGAAAGCCAGTTCCACTTGATCACACTGGAAAAACGGTAGCGCTTTCCCTCTTTGGCCAATGTTTAATGAAATATCATCAATATAGAGCACATGGTGTGATTAAAAGGGAAGCGCGTTTCATTGTATACAATAGAGGGTGATTCACTAGGCAATAAATTGTCTAGTGCCAACTAAGTTGTGACCGAACGAAGTCAGTCGTCGTCGAGACCGCCCGCCTGCAAACAGAGAACAGTCCGGCTAACAGCAACTTGCTCTCGTTGACATTAGACCAATAATAACAACGCCTCTCGATGAGAATGTACACTCGAAGCTGCGACCCGCTACTGACCTAACACTACGACCCTACTAAACTACTGCGCCCACGGCCACAACAAGGTGCACTACCTACTGGCCGTATGTCCGATGTATGTAGATAAAGTTGAAAGAGCTAAATCGTTACCCCAGAAGGGTCATCGCGTCTTGTAATCAATCATAGGCACAACCAACTGGCTTGACTACCTATGGTCACCGAAGAACTTGTTGTCGGTGTTGCCCATGGAGGTGGACCGTTGTACGTAAAGTTTGTTGACGCAAAACTTGTTTTATCCGGTGCATAAAATTCTTCTCCACCCCTGGAATTACGCCGACAACACTTGTCGACATGATTCCGCTGCCGTCTAGTTGGCAGCAATGGCCGCACTTCCAGCAAAATGCATCAACCGTTGACAGCGAAGGGCCATCGCCTCGTTACCCAGCACCATCCAAAGCTGGGACGCCTCCGAAAGGGCAACGTTCCGAGACTCGGCAGACTCGAACATACTCCCCAGATATCTGCGAAAGCAAACATTGTTATCAGGCTATTTAGTTCGCGATAATGTAGCCTAAGGCATTAATAAACGCGTCTACATGTGAATCCATAGAAATGAATTTGCATAACGTATGTGCCTCGTGCCACTTGCCGCATCAATCTTATATGTACATACAAGTGGCGGTCAGTTTCTAGCAGTGGTTGTGACACTGCTACTGCAACAAGCACGGAAACATTGCCATTACTACAG
This sequence comes from Dermanyssus gallinae, assembly GCA_003439945.1. Taxonomy (NCBI): domain Eukaryota; kingdom Metazoa; phylum Arthropoda; class Arachnida; order Mesostigmata; family Dermanyssidae; genus Dermanyssus; species Dermanyssus gallinae. The sequence continues at coordinate 111,696 of QVRM01001815.1, read as the reverse complement.
AAACTAGAAACATGACTGCACTCACTTGCACGCGAGTGTAAGTCCGTGAGCATCTTCAGCGTCGATTTTTTCTGCTGCCATTTTTCCGGCGCAGATGATTGAGTACTTGTTTCTGCGGCGCTGGACGCTACCCTCGAGCAGACGATGGGTGTCGACCGGGTTGGCTCCCGCCACAAGTCGTTCCAGTCCTTCGTACAGACGCAGTTTGGCCTGCCCGGCGTCGCCGAAATAGCGTAAAACACCTTGCAGCTGACGATGATCGCGGCAGAAGCCATCCAGGTCAACCAGCTTGCTCTCCTACACGACGATGTACAACGAACAAATTGTAACATTGTACTCACACTGTATACCGTGAAAGAGTGAAACACATGAACTTCGCATCGTTGAGGATTTAGACGTATTCGCCAATGTCGTTGGCATTTTACCCACGAGAGAAAACCCTCCTCGGGGCGCAAGACTGTATTTTGAGTAGGTCACAACTGACTGCGTATTCAATAATAAATCGATGTGATATACATTTATATGTATGTTGATTGCTGACAACGTGGTTTATGGTCGAAACTGCATCTTATAATGCTTGAGTTTTCACTGAAATATTGATGTTATATAAAATATATATATATATATATATATACTTTTTCTTTTTCGGGCTGACCCCCAGACAACTTTTACCGCCTATGGGACTGTTTTCGCATTGCTTCGCGAGACGGAGCCCGTAAATACAAATGTGGGGCTCGAACCCGTGCACTTGTGTCACCGCAAGCCGCACGCAAATGCGCCACGCCACCGGGCTAGACCGACGAAATATATATGTATATATATGGTCAACTCCTGAGTCAACCCTCTGAGATTTAATGATAACATACTCGTATATATAGTTTGTTATAAACCTAGCAATCGTCGATAAGTAAACGTTTTGTCATATTTGTAGATTGTTTTTGTATTATGCATTTGTGTTTAAAACCGAGACGCACCTCCCAAAGGTCAGTTCGTGTCTGCAGCAACCATTCGGCGGCAATCATCAGGCAGACGTGAACGGAGACAAGGTCTTGTGTCGACGCGGCACTATGCGACTGCACCTCGGTCCAGGACAGACAGTCTTTAATGAGGCGCGAGCACGCGTCCAATTCCCGCTCGAGTACAGACGGCGTCTGCTTGAAGCTGCCAGCCAAGTAATGGCGTCGGGCCTGTGACCAGAGAAAAAATTAAAATGACGCCGCCGAGTGAGACCCCACGACGAGATGAATGAAATCGACGTTAGCATTACGGACTCCGACTGTTAGCATTGAATCCAGTCAATCGAAGGCTGGCGTTTAACGGTTGCTACGCTTAGATGGGGTCTCGTGTTCGAATCTAACGCCGAGTAACGAAGACGATCGTAAATAAACCACTAACACTGACGACGACTATACTACGACTACCATTGTTAGTGTAGAACTGCTTTTGTATACCTGAAAGCAGGCCAATAGTGTGCGCGCCAGCGGATGGGCTTCACTTTCCGACAATTCCGCAGGCATGTGTTCGATGACGACATAATTAATGCCTGCAAATGAGAGATACAAATCATCAAATCAGTTACTGACATCTAGGACAACTGTCAGCAATATTGACAATCCTAAGAAATATTGTCTCAAACAGTAACACGAAATAGCTAATGAAAACGCCAACGTTTGCTCAATACTATTATTGCTAAATACCGTAATATGATCGAATGCAAGATCCGTTAGGTGGTAACCGTTTCGGTTTTCACAAGCTGTATGCGGGACATCAATTTGTTTAGCACTAATTCACATAAATCAGGCCTAATAACATTAGTGCACGCCTCAGTGTTGATTTGTAGTTCGCTGATGATCGTGGGACTCTTAGTGTATACGTTGCCCTATAAAAAGCCCTGTAGAAAAAAAGTCTAACATCGTTATATCGCAGTTTTGAATTTTATCAAACTGAAGACAACTTGAAGTTCAGTGATTGCTCCCCGTTACGCGAGATTACCCGTCTGAGGCAACTTTCTTAACTTGCTTGTTGTGTGGCTTGTGGCATTATCCTATTCGAATAGAGAGAGTTCAGTCACGTTTATTCCATTGAAATTCGGCCGAAGACAATTAAAGATCATGCTTCGATAACACTTGCCACTGTGTTGTGGCACCAAAGTGTCACATATGGCCCATTGTATGTAGGGGCGCTTCTTCTCTTCGTGAATCACATAAGGGTTCTGGGTTGCCCGCCCAGACGTTACAGTTTTGTTTATTCATTCATTATCCTATCATTACCTCTTCGCGCAGCGTCGCAGGGCTGATGCGCGATGAAAACTAGCGCCGCGTAAATCAAGTGGTTTGCCAGGCCATTTTTTTTTCAATTTTAATTTTTTAATACTTTAAAAATACTTTAATAATTTCTAATATCTGAACACAGACCAGCAGCAGCGGTGGCAGCAGCGGCCTACCATTTTGTCTGGTGCCATTGGCCTACCTTTGGACTGTGCACGCTCCCAGAGCACGGCGGCCCGGAGTAGCTCCTTCCACCAGGTGGAGGTGTCCCCGACGCAGTTGCTATCCCAGTTGTAGCCGAAGACGAACGACCGCCGCTGGCGACACCTTTCCAGTTCGGCGAGCAGAGCGAGACATCGGTCGGTGGCCGCCCGCCGCCCGCCATCACGGCTCTTGGCCGCCGCCGCGGGCGTCTGCGGTGCCAGACTCTCGATGGCACGGCTGAGCAGAAACCAGCGGTACTGCTGGGCGACCAGGTCGAGCGGCTCGACCATCTTCTGCTCGAGCGAGTTGGTGAACGTGCGCGGCCGATTGTTGAGCGACAGGTGGCGCGTCACGAAACCGTAGCCTGAACGATGCGCAACGCGCCAACGCGGTCAACGCCAGCCAACGTCCGAACCCAATGAAGTCCCACACAAAAAAAGGCGCAAAGACGCAACATAGGAGCAGGGCTAGGTTAGAAGCAATTCTGCTACTACAAACTACTTCTACTACTACTACTACTAATAATGCTACTACCGATTGATTGTCCATCCAGATTGAAGGAAAACCTCCTTTAGTAGAGGTCGACAGTATATATATATATATATATATATATAGACATACATACAAAAGGAAACATCTGCACATACGTGCGTATACGGACCATCCTCAAGTTTATATATATATATATACAAAAGGAAACATCTGCATATGCGTGCGTATACAGACCATCGGGAGTAAAAATCCACTGATGATCGTAGCCTCCTGGCGCACACTGCTGGCCCCGATAGATCATGAACCGCGCGAGAAAGTGAAACCGCGACAGCAGATACTTGATGAGGCGGAGGGCGCACGTGAGATACGTGTCGGTGAGGTGTTCGGTCGAATGCGAGCCAAGCTCGGCGTAGTTGACCGCGGCCAACGCGTAGCACAGACCGAGGCAGTTTGAGCGCTTGTTGAGAACGAAGTGCAGCTGATGCAGGTTGTGGTACGTCTCGGACAGATGATTGACGGACGACTCGATGCGCTTGGCGTAGCGTTTTCGGCTGAGCCGGAAGAGAAACTTGCCGATGTAGATGCGATGCATGAGCTGTCGCAGCACCTGCCAGATGAGGCACGACCACGTCTGGAAGAACGATCGCGGAACGGCTGTGGGCGCACCGACGAGCGTCTCGAGACACATCTCGAAGTTGCTGTAGGCCGCCTCGTAGTTGTGGTGCGCCAGATCGAAGTGGGCCTGCTTCTTGAACTGCCAGAACTTGCGCTCCTGGTCCGGCGACATGACGGGGTCGCCGAACAGAATCACGTCGCCGAGACACAGCAGCAGCAGAAGGAAGTTGACCGACCAGATCACGTACGGACTGACGAACACGCCGAACCACCAGGAAGGTTCGCCGCCGCCCCCGCCCACGGCCGCCCCATTCGAGAGAATAGCCCGACCGCCCTTCCACGGGTCGGTGGTCGACGACGCGCCCTGCAGCATCAGGCTCATCGGGTTCAGCGCAAACATGCACAGTCCAAACAGGCAGAGGCAGACGCGGGTCATGTCGCGCATACCCGACGTCGTGTACGCCGAGATGGACGACGACGAGGACGGCGACGACGATGACAACGGCGGCGATGGAGGTGACGGGGGTTCCGAGCATGAATCGACGAGCGACGGGTCACTGGGCGGCGGGGTTGCGGCCACGTTGGCGAGTTGTTGTTGCTGCTGCTGCTGCTGCTGTTGCAGATGCTGCTGCTGGCTGCCAACGCACGTCGTGGTTCCATTGCGTGTGATGGTGGCGGCGTGCGCCGCGGCGACATCCGACACGATTTGCTGGCCGCTCACCGTCTGTGGGGCGAGCCGGTGGAGCGCGGCGTTCTCCTTCTTGAGGCGCGAGTTCGAGTTCTCCAGGTAGCGGATGTAGTCGATGGCCTTACGAAGCACGGCGCTCTTGTTGAGCTTCGCCTCGGTGCCGGCGACGATGTCCTTGAGCTCGATGATCTTGTCATTGATCGACGACCGATATCGACGCTCGATGGCGTTGTGCGAGTTCTTGCGCTCGAGTGGCGGCGACAACGACAGCATCGACGACGACGCCGACGACGACAACGAGAACGGCGACTGGCTCACATCGACCGAGCCCAGCGTCATGGGCTCGCCATCGAGCACCAGCGGGATGTTGACGAGGTTCGGCGGCGACGACACAATCTCGCCCGCCGAACCCTTGAGCACGAACTGCACCTTCTGCTCGGGATTGATCCGCAGCAGGTCGGTGACGGACAGCGTCTTGGCGCCGGCGGCGGCGGCGCTGACCGGTGTCGTGTTGACGACGATGTTCTGCCGAACCCCGCCGCCAAAGTGCGGGATGTGATGAACCAGAACTTTCTGTTGAGTCAGCAGCGTCGACGTGGAACCACCGGCAGCGGCAGAAGCGGTGCCGGCTGCCGTCGTGGTGCTCGTAACAGCGGACGAAGCGATGGCGGGAGCAGCAGTTGTCATCAACAAACGATTCGTCAGCTGGTTAGTACCCGTAGTGCGGAACACCTGTTGGGTCACTCCGGAAGCAGCGGCAAACTGCGGAACATAGTGGACTCCGTTCGTAGTGCCGTTGTGGCTGCTGCTGCTGTTGCTGCTTGTGATATTGATGTTGTTGCCGCTGCCATTAACAACGTTTGTCGAAGTAACACCTGGGAGAGTGACTTGCACCTGCTTGATGGCTGAGGGTGGCAGGCCTGTAATCCGTTGTTGCTGGAGGAGCGGGCTCTGAAGCGGTTGAGCTGCTGACGACGCCACAACGTTATTGGCCACTGGAGGGACAGGCGTCCGGTTCGGCCCTGCCAACACTGCGGCTGTTACAGTTGGCTGCTGTTGTTGTTGCTGCTGCTGCTGTTGTTGTTGCTGCTGCTGTTGTTGTTGCTGCTGTTGTTGCCGTTGTTGTTGTTGTTGCTGCTGCTGCTGCTGCTGTTGTTGTTGAACCGATCCGCTGGGTGAGACGGGTTGTGAAGGCAGGGCAGCGTTGGTGTTTAGCGCAACAGCCGGCGAAATCGACGACGTCTGCGGCGCTTGCAGGTCGATATCGCTAAAGTTGAAGTCCTCTTCTTTGATTCCGCCGAGATTGAGCAGCGAAGGGTCGTTGAGTAGATCGCTGTTAATTTCTGACAGCAAATCGAGCTCCTCCAACGAGATATCCTGGCCCTCAGCGGGCGTTGAAAGCGACCACTGATCCATGGTTGATCCTCGGCCACCTCACCGAAGCTCTGTCACGCCACTAACATCGCCACGATCGATCCGTGCGCAAATTGCGTTCCTTTTCCTTCCTTTTCCTCAAGACACGTAGTGTCTATCTGTCTATCTGGTTGCATAAGCCGAGATCGACCGACGAAGACACACAGTAGCAGCCGCGACCAACCAGAGTCGAGCAAAAATCGTATGATTTCTGTTGGTAAACACGAGCCACGACTGAACGCATATGAGTGTCGGCGACGCGCCAAATTTGAACAGCTGTCAGAAGCAGACGTCCGCAGCAGACGACGTGCGAATGCTCTCGCACACATTTTTGCTTTGGATCGCTTAAAAGTTCAATGTACTTTGCACTTTTTCTTAGGTAAACGAATTATATTGCTCTTCTTCTTCTTCTTCTTCTTCTTCGTGTAAGTAAGTTTATTTTGTACTTTCTGTTGAGCTGACGCCCTTTTGACTAGTGGCTATTTAGTTCGTTAGCTAGCCTTGGCCTAACCAGTGGAAACTCAAACAGAGTAGGAAGGTTGTTTTGTGTGCTATTAATTGAGTCACGGCTGCTGCCGACAACTGCTAAGCGCCTTGGTTAACTATGTGATACTTTCTTGCAAATAAGTTCCAGTTTGCCGTAATATGCCACGTCTAAAATCAAACGAGAGGAAGAGCCGGAGGTCACCTTGCCGACTAAGGTAATAATGGATGTCAGGTGTAACTATTCTAGGTGCCACTACCGCCATCCCTTTTGTCGTTCTTTCAGCCTTTCGGCTTACTTAAGGTACAGCAATCGATCATGCATCTAAATCTATATGATCGGGCTCGCTTTCTGTAAGAAGACATATCCGGAAAAGAGATATTGCATCTATTGGCCTCTAGCCTAGTACAGCATTATCAAGTACTCATGCTTGCCGTTTCGAGCGGAGCCTCATAAGGGTTGAGTCTACGTGGCTTTCGCCGCGGGTTTAGAGAAAAACCAACCTTTTATTTATTGTTGGCAGCTGCGAGCCGAGAGCAGCTAGATAATTGCGTATACATACGTACACCTGGTTATCCGAATTCACAAAGAGCTAGCCTCAACGAATGCCGACAGATATTTAGCATTCGTCGTATTCGCGTCTCAGACATTCGCTATTACACTACTCAACTGATTTGATTGCTTTTTACTTGGCTTAAGCAGCTCATATGTTTTACGCGTCTCGAAACAATGGTTCACAATTCCAAACCAGGAGGGGTTCTGGAGGGGTGGTGACTTAACCACTACACTTAGTGTTGGGTAGTGCGTTCGGATTAGATTAAGTCATGTATATTTCCTCCTGCGTTTAGCAAGCTTTTCAAGCGAAAAGTAGCATTACTGGGTTGCTGGTTTTGACCAAACATATTGATTATCGTGGTTTCACACGATCTTACCGGCTGTGTGTGTGTAAGCAAAAAATGATTTATTTTCATTTACCATTCATGTTAGTGGAAACCCTGTAAAACGTTTTATAGTAATTTACGTTCCCCAAATCTAGTAATTAAAAGGCGTTGATTAACCTCTTATTATTTTCCGGTATTATTTTCTAATTCTTTGTGATTTTATTATTTTTTAAACATTTGTGTGTGTAATACATATCAGTAGTACAGTCGACAGCGGAACTAGCACAGTTGTAGATTTGATGTGGAACGCTGTACCTTAGCTGCTTTTCGTAACGTAAGTACACCGATACGGGTGTACAAAGATCTAAGAATGAACACATTTGCTGTCCACAAAATGTTTGCTTAACGCACTCACAAGGAGGTATTATCTGTAATGTATATTATATATCAACGAATATAGATACTACACACACGCACATTAAATTTAAGTAAAATGCGGCACTGCATAAAATGCTCTACCAAAATGATTTATGTTAGCGATTTCAAGCCGTGCTCAATATTTTATTTTAGAGAGCTTCCAACAGATTTAAAATATTTTCTTCCTGCTTTATCGCTTAACGACTCACACGGCATAAAGAAATTTAACACTGTTGCGTATTTGTTTGACCTTAGTAACCGAGTGACATACGTTTATATATATATATATAGAAAATATTGCGATGATTTATTAATAATTTACAATACATTTGCACACTCGGCAGTGCTCACATTAATAAAAATGGTGGTAAAAAGTTGTTTAAAATCAGCTGTTTGTGTCCTTGCTTGATGGCAGCCCCCGCTCTTATGGACTCGGTGCGAGCGTTATATCATCAAGGTTCCTTGGAGTGTTAAGACGGTAAGATCGATAAGATTCTCTTCGTGACGCCGAGCCCCAAGAGCGTACTCGCAGATTCGGAGTCCCATACACCACTCATAGAGATAGGTTTTTGCGGGTCGGGGAGCGCCCCTCTTAGGAACTCGACGTCATATTTGGTGATCTTGTCCTGCCGCGCTTTTGCCAGGTCCCTGTTCGGGCCGCAAACCTCGGCATCTAAAACCCAGACCTCGGTAGGTGTTGTTATTACGTGGTCGGTCTTTAGACCCGGTGCGCCCGGTCGACGGAATACTCGCTCACGAACCACCTCATGACCCCTCTTGCGGAGAAGACGCGCCATGCGATCACAGACGTCGTCATGTAGTTATGTAGTTATTATAGTTTGCTTGTGTGTTGTATCGCACATCTGAAGGACATGAGCCAACGTCTCAGGCGCATGGCACCCGTGCCTACAACGTTTGTTGTAGCCCGGGCGTCCCCTGGCCAATCTGGCACGCGTTGGTAGTGCGTTGATCCTGAGCTTAAGTAGGTTTAAATACTCCTTACCAGATAGGTAGGGCATACCCTTAATCCAGTAATGTACAAAGGGCGTTTCGTGTGTTTTTTTTTTAAATGTGCCCCATCAAACGTATTGTGTAGTTGTTGCGACCAGTAATCGGTCTCTTGTGTAGCGGTCTCAATGGAGGTTCCCAAGCGCTCGCAAAGAAGTCTTGTTTTCGCAAGATCTTTTTTGATGTGGTCGGTGGTTAGCATCCATTGGACCCTAGGGTGCGTGGAGTGTTGTAGTGCTGTCAGGCGGGAGAGGCGGAGTCTGGGGATAAATGTTTGGAGGCAGGGGATGTTCAGACCTCCGTGTGCTGTGTGCGTGTACAGGTAGGCGTTCGGCACCGAGTTTTCGAGCTTAAGCCATTTCTACTTAACAACCTTTCTGATCTCTTTATCTAGGTCGCTAAGGAGTGCGTGAGATGGTCTGGGACCGGAGACCGGTTTATATAGGAGGCGGGGAATGAGAAAGTCTTTCAAAAATATGAGTCTTTGATGGGGTTTAAGGGGAGCTATCGTGAGTCTGTTAAGTAAATTAAGGAGTATATCCTTGGTGGAGTCAACTCCGCCATTGCTGTCAAAGTCGACTTCCAGATATCTTCATCGATCGCTCATACCTTTAGCTGGCAATTGCCGATCTTCAACGTTAAATTCTGGTACGGTTTTAATACAACCTTTAACTTCCTTCCTATTAAATAGGTCGGAGATAGTAAAGCCTTTATTAGTATTAATTTTAAGGCCTCGGGATTTCACCGTTTTCACCGTGGCTTCAACGCTATTCATAATAGCCTGGCGCAATTATATATATTCACACACCCTTTAGCAGGGGGGCTTTATTGAGATCACAGACGAAGGTTATCGCAAGTCGGCCTTCAGGCGGCGGGTTGTACATGGTTAAGCTTACGGACTAAGCGCCATGCAAACATTTTGTTAACAATCGCTTTCCTGGCAATCATTTTAGCCTGGAGATTGATTCTCGAGCGAGTGTTTGTGGTATTCATGTTAAAAAATCTCCCTGCTTGCTCGGGCCGTTTACATATGCGAGTAAACGTGCGTATGTCAATTCTATCTAACATTTCAACAATATTGTCGCATTTAACATCGTTTTCGCTAATGTTACAACGATATGCGACACGTTTAACAAACTTTTTATGAATGCCGGCCAGTATCTTTTCATCACGAGAATAACCTAGATTCCACTCAGGTGAGGCATATACCAAAATCGGGAGAACATATTGTTTATATAGTCTTACATACAGAGAGGGTTGTTTGATCACAAAAGAACGCAGAATCCAGTTCATTCTCCTCGTAGCCGACGTTGCTACTTCTAGAATGTGAGGAGCATAGTTTAAATTGGATGCCGTTAACACACCTAGGTCTTTTATAGATCTTTTTGCAGTTAACTCCTTAGTGTCCAATGTATATATATGAGCAGGATTGTTGTGGCCAAAGTGAAGGACAGCACACTTATCCACTGACAGTTTAAGATCAAGTCCTTTGCACCATTCTGTAAATTTGTCCAGTGTTCCTTGGAAAGAAACAATGTGATTTACATTATCTACAGGTGTATACATTTTTACATCGTCAGCATATATCTTTACCTGCACATGTTGAGGTATTATGTGTTTCATAGAGTCAGTATACAATATGTACATTAATGGCCCAAGTATGGTACCCTGGGGACAACCAGATGTGACTTCTGCCGTTGATGATAGGCAATTATTAACCCTAGCTCTAAAAAGTCTATCCGACAGAAAAGCCCTAATCCAATTAACTATACGACTACCAACTCCGTATTGCGGCAGAAGTTTAAGCAGCTTTGAGTGCGTGGTGCTTTCGAAAGCAGATTTAAAATCGAAGTACACACAGTCAAATGCTCTTCCTTCATTTAAAAGCAGACACCAGTCATTTTGGGTCTCGAGCAGTTGCAAGAGCGTCGAGTGAGCGGGACGATACGCAAATTGTTCCCTCGAAATAAGGCCTTGTGCATTTGCGTTTCAATAGATCTCTTCGGCGATGGCCTTCTCAAATAGTTTGCATGGAACGGAGGTGAGTGATACTGGCCTTTTATTATTCGGATCACTTTTTTGTCCGCGTTTGTGTACCGGACATACAATAGCACACCGAAAGAGACTAGGTACAGTTTCTTCCTCCAGGGATCGACGGAAAATCATAGAAAGTGGAACGCATACGTCGTAGCCACACTTTTTATAGACAAAAGCTGGAATACCGTCAGGGGTTGCGCTCCGCTTGTTGGCAAGCTTGCGGAGATGCTTTAGGATGTTTTCAGGAGATGCGTCGACGTCGTTCACAACGCTCACATTTTCGGGCGTTGGCGTTGATATAGGTGGAGCGACGTGTGCGTTCCGCGTCTGCAGTTCTTCATATGTCGTAATGCAGTTCTTCATATGTATATAATTATGATCAGGATTATAGGTATTTGCAGAATAGAGGTAGGTCATGCAATTTGGCCTATTAGACGTTGCTAACGAGGTTTGTATGCAGTATGTACATGAGTGACCCTAAAATGGTCCCTATGGTTATTTATAAGAATAACAATAAATACCCCCATATACACATACATTTCTGTATACACTGGGACACAACAGAATAAATACAATATGTGTAAATTATAAATACACCTGAGCAACTGATGCATATCTACCCATAATTGTTTAGTGTGAGCGGCTCGGCTATATTGCTTGCAATTCACACAAGCGTTTGAAGCGTCTATTGCCAACTATATCTCCGGAAAAAAATTGATACGTTATTAATTTTTCCTCCAGAAAAGTGAAGTGCCAGTTGCTCGCGCTCATGAAGACTGCTTTTTTACTTCGATGGAGACACTCAAGAAGAGCGTCATATGTATTTGTGCTGTCGACTGAATGCTCCACTTACGTAGAGTACAGCGCGAACAGCAGTGTAGACTCCGTTTTGACCCGACTTGAGTGCGCTTTTGCGTTTAGAGCAGTTTGCACCGCTCGACTTTAAACATGTAGACTAAATTCTCTCTTCTCGTTGGATAGGCTGAATTTTAGGTCCTACTCGTTCGTCCGCCAGATTTCTCCAAAATGGTTAATAAGTTAAGCTATGCTTAAACTTCTAGGCCCAAGGCACCTAGTCACACTAATCTATATATATATATTTGTCTGTTTTACCTTTTAAAATCATCGGCGTAATTTCTCATTGACGCGCCGAGGCGCGGAATTGTGTTGCTAACGTGGTTTGTATGCAGTATGTACATGAGTGACCCTGAAATGGTCTGTCTCTCTCTCTCTCTCTCTCTCTCTCTCTCTATATATATATATATATATATATATATATATATATAATTTTAAGAACGAATATTCTGTGAATGGTTGGGGATTCAAGAGGTTTTTCAATCGATTTTAAGCACGGTTTGACATACCCCATTGTGCCCACTATTAGTGTGTATTACAATTATCATAGTCAAATATGTATTGTTTTCAATCTGCGTACTTATGAAAGAAAAACGTAACTACTCGACAAGTAGGCGAGCTGCTATTTGAATTTTCATGCGCCCATTTGGCCATCCGCCAAGCAAACGATCCGTTTACGAACTCACCGCAGGCCTCGGCTTTTAGAGCGATTGATCGGTGACTCCTTAGGTTATTGGAGCGTACATAAAAAGTGTCCTAGCAATTCACAATTGCTTAGTTGACGTAGAACAGATACATTGCCTTGTACGAAAAGCGAGTCAATACTAGGAATAACATCACCTATCACGATTTGGGAGCACCTGATCCGCAGGCGTCTCAGTCTTGGACGCCTCTCACTAACTTTCTGTATTTAGACAGATGAGACAGGGCTCTCAGTCAAGAGAGCAGTACTTAAGTTTAGGAAGAACAAGATATTTATAAAGGCGAATGTACACATGAGGACTCGTTAAAATAAAACAGCGGAAGAAGGCATTTATAATGATGCCTTCACTAATTTGGTAATGTGAAGACTAAAATGAAGATCAGGCGTAATATATATATATATATAGGCCCGTGTATAAGAAGGAGTTGCTAAAATGCAGTCATTCGTGGTCTAGGGGACTAGTGCGCTAGTCATGGTTGTCATCTTCCGGGGTGTCGCCGGTTCGATCCCTGTTGTTGATCGAATTTTCTTTGAGCGATGCTCATTGAGAATAGATGATAAACCATACCGCTGAGAGTCAGCGGCCATGCTGCCACAAGGACTGTTGGGGAAACCCTAGATATCTTAACATGTCCGTCCCTCGGTGCATTGAAGATATACCTCAGGTTAAGTTCCAAGCCCGTAGGTGACGGAGGATAGTCTAGAATTAAAAACAACCTCCTTTAAAAATGTTTAATTCTAGTCATTAATTTTATAGTCGAAGTCACGTGCACCATGTTTCAGTACTACGTATTTGGAGGGAGAGATAATCATGTTATTTTCAGAACACCATCGTGCAATGTCGTCGACAGCTGACTACAAAACAGCATGAGAGTCACTAGAGAAAACAAAATAATAAAGTTTTAAGTTATCTGCATATTCAAGATATTTGACATCCAGTGGCATTTTTTAATATCCAAAACAAAAATCCTGTATAGAAGGGAGGGGGGGGGCAAACATGCCCTTGAGGCATACCAGATAATGTAAGATGTGGGCGACTAAGTTTGTCGCCAATCTTTACTTGAAAATGACGGTCGCTTAAAATGCCTTCACCTAGTGCACTGTACAGATGTAGATATGTCCCAATTTGCGGAGCAGAAGAGAATGATCTACTCTGTCAAATGCACTTTTTTGGTCAAAATAAGCGCAGTGAAACGTTCTTCGAGCATTTAGAAACGTAGCCCAGTCTTGGGTCATCTCCAAAAACTATATATACATATATATATATATATATATATATATATATATATATATGGTACCTTAGGCCTTTTTAATATCTACTCATATCCATTCGAGTACTCGTGGTGGTTATCGTCAAGAGTAAGTAGGGGATTAGTTGATCCGGGTCCAGTCGTTCCAAGCTCGTTGACTCGTGTCGGTCGCCTCGCCAGCCAACGGTAAACAGTGAACCTTTACTCGAAAAAAAGTCCCCATTGGGATATGGGTCAGGAATAAACGGATACTTCTTGTGTCTGGGGAGAAGAAAGATACTGACGTCAATCGAAGTAAGCTGCGGCCATAAAGATGGTAGACGAATGGGTGGACAGAGCATGTTCATTTCGGAGCTCACTCCGGAAGGCAAATGATCCGTACAACTACACTACTGCCTGCACTACGCGATTAGAGGAACGCTTTCCCCGCCCCCTCCCCCCCCCCGCCCCCCGACTGCCTGCGTTACGTACGTAAGACGTATGCGGTACGTAGTTTAGGCCGCGCTTAAGCGCACCCCCTTCACACACGTGCATATACTGTACATACATCACACGAATCCCGTTTGACGTCAGTCGATCAGGGGCCCCTTGTGCGAATCGGGGCCCGCTGGCCTGAGCTGAGCTGGGCTCAAGTGAACGTTTCAACCATTGCACCCCAAACGACAAGTACGGGCTGACACGTCTTGCAACCAACCTACCTACCTGTACACGCTCGATCCGTGCGCCAGTGGACGTAGCTGGAAAACTGTAATGTCAGTTTGCGAGTGTATTTTGTTTATTTATTTATTGTTAATGAGCTTACTAAATGCTCTGATGTTTAAGATCACTTCGCTTTGGAAATGCCGAGTTTGTTTGAACGAGGACGTGTTCAAAACGCTTAACACCTCTATACTCGCAGGGTCATAATCGATAGCTATTTATTTCTATCTGCATAGCCACAATGTTGTAGAATTATTTTAAGCCATGTGCGGCTCTATAAAGGGGTTTTAAATGTGAGGTTTTGAGAGTGTTTGGTGTTTCCTATGCGTAAGCAGCTGGCAGCTAGCATCAACTTGTGTGGGACTCTTGAGTCCACCGACCAGATCACGCATTTCTTGTTACATAGCTTTTCTTCGACTATAAAGGCCTACTTAACAACTAGAGTGCAAAATCTCAACAAACAAACATATATGCGTTTACTGGCAGTCTATTAAAATGTAGAGTTCTTTAAAACTTTTTCTTGAGCAAAATGAACATCAGACACTGCAAGTCTATTAACGCTTCTCTGGTAGAGTACCACTACATAAGCATAATCACCGCTCATTGTTGATATCTATTGACTGCTCAAATAGTGGTGAATGTATTATACACTGCTTTTAATTTCATTCTTCATGATGTGCCAGTGTGTTGTGGGCCAGTGTCGTGCAAGAGGGCCTGCACTATTCGTTTACATATATAATTCCCAGTCTAAGAGCCGCGCTAGCTCCGTCCTGTCCGCGCTGAACACCGCGCATACTTCAAAGGTGTTTTTGACGTCGTCGTCTTATCCTGAGTCGCAAAGAATGCATGATGACGGCGGGGCACGTCCGACAAAATGCAGGTATATTTCTCAAGATGCCGTGGCCCGACAAAATTTAGGTCAGAGGGTAGGACAATGATCCCTCTCGTTGAACCACTCCCTAACATCAGGGATAATGGAGCGAGTCCAGAAACCCGGAGAGGTATAGAAGTCCGCTTGACGGATTGTGCTCTCCAGAACTCGTAGATCCCATGGGATTGGACAGCAGCGGTGGACGCAGTTTTGTTGGCTCTTGCAATTTTAAGGGCCAACGGCCTCTGGGAGCCCTCGGGGGCTATGGTTAAAATGCCTTGAATTGCGTCATGTGTTGAGTGGCCTTAGTCAAAGCCGTGTTGGTCCTCTGAGAATACTTTTTGTCGTTCAATTTCTTTGTCAGCCGATTCTGCATAAAATGCTCGACTGTCTTGGAGAAACCGGCCAGGATGCTAATAGGTATAAAAGCAGAGGGGTCACTTTAAAGGGACACGGTTTTAGGTATCGGGGCAAAGTGGGCTTTTTACAGCAGTCGGGAAATGTGCCCGATTGCATGATGGCCTTTACCATTTTCATAAAAAACAGTGGGATGATTCTGTTTAAGCATTTTAACGGCTTCTCCTGGAATACCGTTTGTGCCCGCTGCCATTCGCGACCAGACCCTTCTCACTTCATCTATTGAGATGGGGGGGAGTCTAATTCCTTGGCCGAGCTAGTGTGAGGTGCAAAGGGCGACTTGCTGCTCTAAAAGCGTCCTCTAACATAGTCGACATCGTGTGTGGTTCCGTATCACGCAGCCGGGGCTCAAAGTCCTGCTATCACATCTTAACATTTATCCTCAGACGCAGCCTGCAGTTTTTAGGAGGGGATGACGTCACGTTGAAACAGAAAGTAAAGTAGTGGTGATCCAAGAGGTTTTCGACGTCGTCGTGTACAGACCACCCTGTCACCCTGGGCCGTAAGGTCTAAGAACAAAAATTCAGATCCAAGATTGATTATTGATCCACCCTTCTAAAGTTGGTGTCTGGGACATTGAGCAGGTGCAGATTGTGTACCGATGCCCAGCGCCACCTCTCGCGGGGATATCTTGTTGCTTCCCTTCTGTCGGGGAGTTGCGTTGAAGTCACCCCCAATTACCACTTGGCGTTGATTTTGCCCTATGCTCGATGTAGTCAAGTCTTCTAAAAAATCTAAAAGCCTCGGTAGAAACGTTCGGGGATATGTATATTGAGTTGATGGCCACTCTATCTATGGCGATGAACGAAAAGTGCACACCTCGGTCGGCTCCAGTAAAGTGAAAAACCGAGCTGGTACTATATACAGGTGCGGACCCGTTTGATGCGTGCACTGCCGCTGTGTGTAGCCTACTCTTGGGGATTCCGAGGCCAGGATAATTTTGACGTCTTTAGAAAAATCGAGTCGAAAAAAATCGAATCATGTCAACCCACTGCGCGATAGGCAGTTTGGGCCATTACTTTAAATAAGTTCAAAGATGATTTTATGATGACTGCTGTCGCCTGTTGGATGTGCAACGATTTCTTTGAACTTTCGTTGTGCTTCGAAGAAGTAACTGCCGCGCGCTAACCGGGGAATGAGTAAGGTGCAGTTTATTCCCGATCTGTTTAGTGATCAATAATATGATTTAGACGTTCTCGTAAGTATGAGCAGCGGTGACAGAAAAAAAAAGCAAACGGATGGGATTTTGAGGTTTGCTCTCTCAATGAAAGTCCCGTACTGGACGTTATATAGTATTTCAATACGAATTTAACAGTTTAACCTCTACTTCGCTAATGTATATATCAAACAGGGGACGTGATATTGGGCATCCCTATCGCAAGTCTCTCATCGTATTTAGTTTTTTAGATGTTTGGGTGCCTTTTTGGACAGCAAGTGTAATTGTTTTATTCAAACTCATAACGTGATAGAGTAACTCTCTACTGACTTGCTCAACTACTACGAGAGTGCGTACCAAACCCTTTTCTGGGCATATTTTTTAATATCTGCTATCAACGTTATCTTCCCCACGCATATTTATTATTTTAAATAGTTTTGCATTTGCCGAAGCATTTTTGTGATACTTTCTAAGCTTGCTTGAGTATTTACGCTATCTCGCTTAGTTGCGTTCGTGTTGAATTTTAAACCGTTGTGGTTCTGCTAGACAGGTTACCGGCCGTTTCACTTCTAGTAACTCGATCTGTATTCCAGTGCCCGTGGCTATTCAGAACGTCATACTCTGCTTTGATCTTTCATTCGGACGCTCAGTGGCGACACGCAATCGGTATTGCTTCACATAGCTGCTTCAGATAGCTGCTTACCTATTTCACCTCCTACGACATAGCTGCTCCGCGTAGGTCCCATTTGTTCGCCTTTGCTGTCTTTGAGGCTATGTTTTCTGGTTGTCTTTCGCCATTCCCTTCCTATCAAAAAGCCTCCTGATACCGGGGCGGGTAGGATCTAGTATGCAGCCGTTTTTGCTTATTGCTGCTTATCTGAGTTGCGGTCTTCGTTCTCGTCATCGACCCTCACGAACTGTCCGCCAACATTTGCGCTTATATAGAAATATAAAAATAGAATAATAAGGAAATATATTAATTAAAATAAAAATAATATTTTCCAGAGTAGCTGTCATCAGAACACAATCTTCTTTACCTACGATGTCCGTTCCCCCCTTCTGCACGACTTATGTCGCCGTCTTAATGAGAGTTACCTCCGCTTGTCCCTGCGCCGGTTGTCTATTGGTACCCTAAGTCTTCGGATGATAACATTATGGCTTTGCTGCTGGAGAAAAGATAGTCCAAGGTGGCGTCCTATTTTCATGTTACAACGTACCTGGCACTTGGCATATGTTGTGTTTATATTAGTGCATTCCAGGTGTAGTGCAAAATCCTCTAATGGCCTCACTCGATTATTCCCCATTCTCTCTCGACCTGCGTCTCTTATCGTCTGCCCTTTATGGCAGCCTTGGCTAGAGATACCTCTAGCGCGGCGTAGCGGTCCCCGCCACTGCTAGTAGAACCACTTGAGCTTTTCAGTATGTGCCGCGATTTCTCATGTTACTGAAATTATATATAAATATATATATATATATATATATATATATATATATATATATATATATATATATATATATATAAGGTTGACCTATAAGTGGGTTCCTATTTTTCACCCATTTCTGAAGACATATGTCGTTACAACGGAAAGCTTTTACTGAGTGCTCTATTGCCCATTTTGTTCAACTACCTTAGCCCAAAGTTCAGACAAGCGCATGATTCCATCCCTCCAGAATCTAGTGGCGTCCTGGCCTCTCAAGTAATGGTCTATATACGTTTTATTATCATCAAAAGAGTCAAATTCTTTGCCCTTAAGGGATTTTGAAATTACAGAACGATAATTCGATGGAGCAAGGTCAGGACTATACGCAGGATGTGAAAAATATCCCATATTCCGGTACCCTCTTGGTAGTGAGCAACGATGTGTGCGGTCTTGCGTTGTCGTGGTGGAAGGACACTCGAAGTCTGTTTGCTAATTCCGACAGCTTCTGGTCAATTTCCATTTTTTATGCGACCTGTCACAGGGCGTCCGAGCCGGTCTCGGTCGTTAACGTTGAGGTTCTCGTTCCTAAATCGGACAAACCTCTTACGAACCGTCCTATCTGTTACTGTCTCTTCTGCGGGATACAGATACCACCCATCGCCACAGATGGTATTTCACTAATATAAGCTAAGGTGGAAGTGGACGAATGGCGTTTAATTGGTGGGGTAAGGTTTATCTTTCTGAAGAGGGTTTTGCACCTTATATACGAATACGTGCAGACATGGGGTGCTCCACGTGTTGGAAGGGGCCCACTGCTGACAGAGGATCTGCAAAAACGATGGAATCCAAAGAAAACATGCGCCTGACGTTTATATGCGGAACTGGCAAACCAACATTAGTGAGGTAGGGATATAGGAATTTTTGGGAGAGCAGCAATGAGGAGCACTGGGTGGGGAGGGTTAGCGGGGTGAACGATCGGCATCTAACTACGGTCTCTGCAGCCCACGGATTTCATCACATTCTGTGCAACGTGGATGGTCTCTATGAACCAGAGGGCGAATGTCAATGCAAACAATGCTGGAGCAAATGTGGTAGATACCACGCCGCGGTATGTCCGATGGTTCGGTCCATAGCAGGACTGGGAAAACGATAGATTGACGGTTGTGTCGAAACACTCTGAGGTCACATTAACACACTTACTCAGTCAGTGAAAATAAGATAAATAAATATCTTAGTTGCGACTTGGGTTGCATTCTTTTCTTAAATGAAGTAGTATTGAATGCCGAAAACGCACGTTTGACTCTGCCATTTTCATTCGAGCGTTACATTTCGCAAGAGTGAGATTTGAACGAATAAATGGTATAATACAACGCAGGTCTGTTCTTATAGCCGTGTAAACAAACAACCCCCTCTAAACAAGTTTCGCCTTCCTTCCCCGGGTCTGCACAATCCGGCGCACGCAATTTTCGGAACGGACTTATGGATCAACCCAATAGTTTTGCTGGCTACCTCTTCCGTACGCTCCTGAAGTAATAGTCCGCTGCACATATACACATTTTACATAAATACAGCCCAATCACGCAACTAGTCTCTTCTGTTTGTCAACATAGAACTGCAGAAGTCGGAACATCACCTACATATCCCAATACTGCTGGCAACGTAAACAGCAACCGTTAGTCGTCAGGCCTTCGCCAGGTTTGTGCTGGGCTGCAGAGGCTGCCCGCGCTGTGAGGTTAAGTTTACGCCTGCCCGTTAGCCTCTGGTCGAGCAGTATGAGCAAGTTGTCCAGTATACGCCTCCATTCCTCCAACTAGTCGCGTTGTAAGAAGCCGTTTAGGAGTAGGAAGTGAGAGAGAGAGAGAGCGCGCACTGGCGAGAGAGATAGAGAATGAATATGTAATAAATAGCATCTGGTAGAGATAGAGGAGATACTAAGGACGCCCAGACCCACGACGCAGTGATCCCTAGCTGAAAAGGTACATGCCCCACTACACCATTGTACTTCTTCTACGGCTACACGGCCGCTCGCTTGCTTCGGCACAAAAGGCGCCTTTGTTTGTATCCGGGGCATCGCAGTGACTCGCCATGCCTGGCCACGTACGTTGCTCATACGTTGTCGTTTCGCGCGGCGCCATGGACGACAGCCAGAAATAAGGTAGTCTGGCGGCAGCAGACCCCGGCTGGCCGGCTGAACTCGTCGTCATGCTCGTTTAAGCGGCCAGGCCATGACCAGGGCAAAAGCAGGCACGTGTGAGCTCCGGGTGACGGCGCGGGCGATTTGCGCTCGCGTGTCCGCGCGTGTCGTTCGCATCGAAGATGGATGATGTGAGCCCGTTGGTCGCCACTGGTATAGTTCCACCACCACCTTCGTATCAGCGAGACGAACAGTCAGCTTTTGGCGTTGTCGGCTAGGTGGACGCCGTGCGGCGTTGAGTTGCGTTGTTGTTGTTGCTGTTGCTGTTGGCGGTGGTGGCGTTGTTGTTGTTGGTAGTGGCCTTGTTGTTGTTGTTGTTGGTGGTGGCGTTGTTGTTGTTTTTGTTGTTGTCGCTGTTGTTGTTTTTGTTGTTGCAGCTCTTGTTGTTTTTGTTGTTGCCGTTGTTGTTGCACGCGAGCACCGTCTGGCTGGCTGGTCGGTTATTGTTAGTCAGTACGTCATTCCTGACATCCACAATGTCATTTTTGCTGGGAGTGACTTCGTGACTCAGGAGCCGGTCGTTGTCACTACGCTTAATGAGCTCACTTCATGAGTTTGTTCCAGTCTCGGCTGCGGCTGGTGCCGTCGGACGGGGGAACACTAAAAAGAAGAAGCAGAAAAATAAGAAGAGGAGGAGAAAAAAGGCCACGCTCATCGCGATTGCTTCGCTGGTGGCTGGCGCGCAAATTGATTATAGCCGGCTTATACGAGCTTTGAGCTCGCACCCATCGACGAAGCAGCAAACGGCGGGCAGTTTGTAGTTGCTGTTTCTGCCGAGCTTACCGATGACTCTGATCGAGAACTGATAATGATGCTGCTGCTGTAGCTGCTGCAGCTGTCGTCATATCAACGACAGTACAACAAAGCAACAATAAAGAGCAACAACGACAGCAAGAACAGCAAACAGCAACAAAACAACAACAACTATTACAATACTACAACATAACAATAAAAACACTAATTACTACAACTACAGCAGCAGCAGCAATATCTGCAGCATCAACAACAATAGCAGCAGCAACAGAAATACAACTATTTTAACATGGTAACAAAAAAAGGAACAACTATTACAACTACGGTAGCAACAACAAATATAGCAGCAACAGCAAGAACAACAGCGACAACAACACTTGCAATAATGGTACGAACAGTAAATAAAGCAAAGCTTGCGGATTGTTGCGGCGACGTCCTTAGGTAGTAAACACACAAAACACTGGCTCACACACATGCAAATAGGCACACTACATAGTAGTAGTACAGCACTGCGCAGGTCATCACGTTTTGTTTCGAACGAAGCGGTCGGGTCAACCGGAGCTCCAGGAGAAGACTACAAAATCTCAGTACGAAGCTACTCTGAGCCAGTTGTACCGTATTAGTTCGGCGAGTCTTGTTCGGGGTACCTTTGATCAACTTTCGTGATTTCGGCAATGACTGTCCAGCCACAAACTGCGTGAAAATCCGCTGTAGAGTGCGTGCGGTGCATTATCACCGTTGGCTGGCAGGTGTATCTGTACTTACGTATATATAAAGGCGAGCACTGCCGAGTGTGCAAACGTATTGTAAATGATTAATAAATTATCACAATATTTTCTATATATATATATATATATATATATATAGAGAGAGAGAGAGAGAGAAAGAGAGAATTTTCCCTTGTGAGATAGCAACGTTTATGGGCTGTACGCAAGGAACCGGACAAAGTGCCGACCCATGAGCCGGGCCAAGATGGCTAGGCGTCGCCTAATATATATATATATAGATATATATATATATATAGTTTCTGCTAGTTTGAAGAATATGCATACCGTTGTCAACAGCTTGACGGAGAAACTGAGATTTGTTATCAGAGATATGGTGAGGGAAGAGAAGACGAAAGACGCCGACGAACGGCAACACACCGCTTCGCTCCATGACGAATCGAGCCATTTCACCTATCATCGTTCAGAGCACGGGATGAGGACCAGGCTGACTCTGCTGTTTGGAAAAAGGTTGCCTCAAACTCCAATAATCAGCGGCATCTCCTAATCCAGTTAGGATACCCCGGCTGAAACCATCTGCCAACGGGGCAAGCAAGGCTGGCAAGGACCCTAGAATAAGGAGGAACCTAAAAACGCTCAAGGTCTTCAGAACATTCTGGAGGGAGCGTGCAAGGCGCAAAGCGAGATGCGGACGCATCCAAAACGGCAGTCTCGCTGAAATACTGGCGGCGCGGAGTCGTATGCAGGCGCTGCATCCTCGCCAGGCGCAGATTCACCAGGGCAAGGCGCAGCGGCATGAATGAGACGAGCGTCGCACAGTCGCAAGGCGAATGTAAAAGTATCACGGACACTCTACGCAGAACATATAGCAGAGAGCACGATGCTGGAAGGGCGTTTTGTTGGAAATAGAGAACGAACCGTGGAAACGACCGTACAAGCTGATCCGCGGCAAGACAGAAAGAGTTTCCTAAAGTAAAAGTGGTCCACGTCGCCACATACAGGCGACTACTCAGACCTGGATGCCTCCCTCTGATCTGGAAGAAAGACAACTTCGTGCTTTTTCCCAAACAGACCGGCACCTATCGGCCAACCTGCCCAGTTAGCACACTGGCCGAAGTTATTGAGGCGATGATAGAGACCCGTTTGCGCTTTTTCGCGGAAGAACGGGGTTGTTAGGTTGATCAAAACGTTATTAGGTTGTACAACAGAGATGCTAGCGAACGACGGTTGTTGTCGGCTCGTTCCAACGATTCTAGTCGAGGCACAGCATTGTTTCATAGGGATATGTCATCATTAAGCAGAGCGTCAAAGTTAACAAAGCGGAGAGGCAACAAAAGTGAGGGGAAAGCGAGAGAGAGGGCGGGAGTATGAATAGCGGCGATCAGCGAGTGATGTTAACTTGTCCGGTAGATAGAGCTGACCGTGGCTTTGCAAGTAACTACCAGTGTTCTCACCGACGACCATGACACACCCCGCAGCATCTCGTAGATGTGACGAATACGACGCCAGCGGGCGTCATCCTGTACCCAGAAGTCGCTCGCAGGCTGTGCGTTGTCCTGATGGACACGTCGTTGCTGCTGGGGGTTCACTGTCGTCCTGAATGACCTGCAAATAAATTACCAAATGGCGAGACAGCACGTGGCGGCTGCTATCGTCGCAGTGAAAGGCGACTGGCGTTTTATTGCCTGCGCGTTCAGTGCATACAGTTAGTGTTAAATGAGACGGTAAACTAACACCTGACATGCCGTTGACACGACACTCGTTAGAACCCCACTAGAAGGATAAGGCCACGAGGTGCATGCCAACCACAAAACGACAAAATCGTCATTGCGATGACCAGCAAACACATTGACACGCGACTCTGTATAATATTATAATAAAATACGCGTATTTTATTATTATTATTATTATTATTATTATTTATACGATTTATTTTGTAACAAGCCTTGGTAATTCTTGCTAATTAGAAATGAATACTCTAAATCAATGACGTTCGAAGCCCGACGCCTTGGTCATCTTGCGGAATTCGAAATACTGCTCAACTCTCCGAGAGTCCACGTCGCCCCTGATGAGCAGTCTACCATATTCTACGATAAAATTAATAACGTGAATCCAGAATTTTTCAACACAATAAAAAGAACAACCGTAGAATTGGGATACATATATAGCTTTGGAAAAGAA
This sequence comes from Dermanyssus gallinae, assembly GCA_003439945.1. NCBI lineage: Eukaryota > Metazoa > Arthropoda > Arachnida > Mesostigmata > Dermanyssidae > Dermanyssus > Dermanyssus gallinae. The sequence continues at coordinate 87,965 of QVRM01001815.1, read as the reverse complement.
CAGGTCAAATTAAGCTGTGTATTATCGTAGCATAGTATATTGATTTGGTTTATGCTGTAAAATGCATCAGAAAATATATGATGTGCACGCTTTGAGAAGCTGCGATAAATATGGATGCCTATTGGATATGGATCTCATGAAGGGAGCCTGCCTCAAGAAAAAGGCGCGCATTATTGCTATATATATATATATATATATATATATATATATATATATAACTTTTTGTGGAGGAGGGTGAATGCTGGTACGCGCAATTGCTTCGAGTGGGGGATGTTCCCCCTCTCGAGCCGTGTGGGACTCGACCCGACTATGGGCCATTAGGAGAAGTGGCGAGCGCCTAACGGATCATGTGGCCGAGGTCACCCACGGGTTCCCCGCCGGTCCGACGGGCCTGTCCCAACACCTGCGAACCCGTTTGATTACAAGCCACGTCATCTGTTGATGCCGTAAGCTCTATTCGTTTTTTTCTGTACCTGCCGAGCTCGCTTTTCTTTTTCATCTTTGCAGTTGCCATTTCCTCGTCCACCTTCAATGCTGATGCTGCGCAGCATATGTCCTTATGTTACTTCTCGGCGGGTCAGGTGTTCCGACTCCTCGTTTTTTTTTCTTTGGCCCATGCTCTAGTTCCTTGCATTTCAGGAGAATGTGCTCGGGTTATCCTCGATGCCGTCCACATGGTGCACGCAAGTTTTCGAGCGAGCTTTGCCTACACGAAAGAGGTAGTTTTGAAAATCACCGTGGCCAGTAAGACACTGCGTAAGGACAAATTTCATTTGCCCCGCCGGGAGATCTATCATCTTTTTTTATGTCCGGGATGAGCAGGCGAAGTGAATAACCCGGTGAGCCTATGGGGATGGTCTTTTCGGTTACTAAAATGTTATATATATATATATATATATATATATATATATATAATTTTTGCACGTGTACGTAGGAATATTATTAATGGTCATATTTATTCAATGTAATCCCCGTGTGCTTGCATCGCCGCACATCGTGATACAGATGATTTCGGTGAATGAATGAAACACATAGCCTCATGACGACTGACAAGTACACTCAAGTGCCTGTGCAACCTCCTCTGTGCTGAGGAGGTTGCCCCAGAATAGTAGTCAAATAATAACCAAAATAATAAAATGTGTATAAGTGTATAATACAAATATCATATTATTATTATAATTATTATTATTTAGAGAAATACAAGTGTGAGGTGTTAACGTGTATCTTGTTATTGTTAACGTTATTTCATGGTTTCCCTCTATTGCCAGCCCATCGCACTTTATATCGACGCAGAATTTTCTCTTCAAACTGCCAATGAAAGCAGCTGCCTTAGAAACTCGTTTTTCTCGATGTTTCCTTGTATTCGGTCACTTAAGTGTTTTATAAATATCCTTATGCTTCTGCTGACCGGGCCCATTGTCTACATTGCAATAGGCACGAAATTATATATTGGCTTTAATTCTGCGTATTTACGCCACTTTTCTTTTTCTGCGTGTTCAGCAATCCATCCCGTCTCGGTGGCACTGTGGCGCAAATAGAACGGTGCGGCTGTGCAGGCGACTGTCGTATTCCAAACTAGCCATTTGCCTTTATTCCACGGCGGGTTGGCCTTTTATTATCATGGGGTTCCAGTCTGGGTTTCACCTTGGCTCGTGATGCAGCTCAATGGATGGAGGCCACCCTGTTTCACTGGTTTTTCACATGCTTTGCAAATGTGTGGTTCGCTCCCATATCGGCCCGCCGACTATGAGAGCCGACACCATGCGGAATATATGTTGTCCAGCATGGTCCCGAGCTGAAGATATCTCGTGCGGCGAAGAAGACCGCGTTCTCTGTGGGAGAGTCAAGGCTTTCGAGGATGCGTAACATATGGGGGCCAATTCTATTGCTAATCGAATTCCCAGTTTAACCTGTTTTATGGGGAGGTTTGTTCTTTCCAACCTCGCAGTTGGAAAGATTAAGGGCTATCCCTTCTTCACGCGCAAACTTTATTACCTTGAGTGTGTTAGCGGCCACCGTTTCTGCCGGTCTTCCTAAAGTACCCTTGTCTAGGGACCAAATGTTCAGCAGGCTCCTTATGTGTGCCACTAAACTGGAGATCCCCTGGCTAAACAAGGCAGGACCCAGTGGGTCGTCCTGTTGCACTGTATTTTCAGTTTGATAATATTTAAAAGAAATAAAGATGTTTTATGCAAATTAGATATGCTTCAATATCACAGCGTAAGTTTAAATCATCATGGCCCCCACCCGTCATCGGCAGTGAGCCGGTTACAATTGGCGCGTTTCCACGCTGAACTTCGATATCCAGCAATAAATAGATGTGCGCCTGAATCCCTGTTTTTCTTGCTCGCCAAATGACGTCGTTTGTGGCAAACGTAAGAACTGTTTATATTGATACACTAGGGTCACGTGCCACATTTACGGCAGACAATGATGCCCCTCTAAGCTGAAAATCCAGAACCAGAGGGCCATGTTTCAAACCAAGACATTTCGGAAAGGAGAGCTCCACCCCACTGTCACTGCACCAGCTGCTGATGCCGTCGACAGCGGACTGTAATGCAGTGTGCGCTGATAGAGAGAGCTCAAGGAAGTGTATATGTGTATTTCGTCAGCGTACGAAAGATATTTGACACTCGACAAAATGTAAAATTTTATGTCTAAGACAAATATTGTCTACAGCAATGGAGAGACGCATCTCTCCTGTGGTACGCCCGACGAGCAGCGGCAAGCCTTACTCCTTGCGCGTATTAAGCCACGAACGCGTATTAGGCCTACATTGCCACCAGCCACGAGCATCCGCGGCCCCCTACAGACACACAACTTCGATAATAGTCAAGGCGCAACCTCCTCATGTCAGAGCCCAATGTCAATATGCCACAACACGAGCAAACCACTATGCTGATCCTGCCGCAGACACAGCAATATGGTGGAAGGGACGGAACCCGAAGGTCTCCGTCGGGTTCCAGACTCGCTTATCGGATAGTCGGGAGAAACACAAGATATCCTACTCCCCGCTAACACAAGAAGAGACTCTCCGCCAATTCAAGAAACTCTTTCCATCACATCATCCTCGCCCTACAGTAACCTACACCGATATAGACCGAGCAGACACTTCCCTCACAGAGGAGGATGTCCTTCGCTCAGCCGAGCGCCTCGCCTCCGGCAAAGCACTGGGTCTCGAAGGGGTTCCTTCTGAGGTGATCCGGGTTATGGCAAGAGGGCACTCAAAAATCGTCGCAGGTACCGCAACCCATCTCCTCCGGGAGGGGTCCTTCCGACCTGCCTGGAGAACCATCTTTATCGCCCTGATTCCCAAGCACACCTCCGGATCCTACAGACCAATCTGCCTCCTAGACACTATCGGCAAGCTTTTTGAAAACATCATCCGGGCGCGTTTCGTGAAGGCTATAGAAGACACAGACGCTTTGGCATTTAACTAACATTGCATTTGCAAGGGGCACTCGACTTCCGACCCCTTCGAGGAAATCCTGGCAAAAGCAGGTCAAAAGACCATGGCGTCGCGCAAGACTAGAAAGTTTGTTTTACTGATGCTACTGGACCTGAAAAATGCCTTTAAGAGCGCCAACTGGGCGAAAATTCTCGAAGCTATGGAACGACAAAACATATCTCTTTATCTGGTTCGCATTGGCTCCTCCTATCTGACCGACCGCCACCTGCTGACACATCACGCACCCGCTGCCTACGCTTGTCATTGAGCGGCCACGCTATCACGCTGTCAAAAACGGCAAAATATCTGGGGGTCATTCTTGAGTCCGGCCACACGGGCCGTGCACATATCTTAGCCATATCCAAAAACGTGCATACAATTGTCAGGGCAAGGGCTAAAGTCCTGCCTCGGTCGGGAGGAGCCGCTTTAGAGAAGAGAATATTGATAGCGTCGGCAGTGGAGTCCACGGCGCTGTATATGGCGTCAGTGCGGGCTGACTGTACCCTCCGCACGATCCGCAACAGCAGCTCCTCAGGTCGGCTCAAAGATCAATCGCCATACGCAACTGAAACGGACATACTGACTACAACTAGGCAAGGGAGGCGACGATGCGGACTTAGGCGGAGTAATGGCGTGCCCTATCCTCGCGTGCGGGCTGGACCCTCCACCTCGTCGAGAAACTAAATAAATGGTAGGGCGGGCCAGGCAAAGGCTCACTATCATTGTACGCTACACAGGCTGTAAGGAGCGTCATGCTTAGACCGGTCATCAAAAAAAACTTGTCTGGAAAATAAAACACGCGCTTCCGTTGCTAGAAAAGATCGCAAGAGGTCCTTACAGGCCTCGAAGGCAATGCCAGACAAGCGGACGATTCCGTCCATGGCCTTGAAGAACTGGCAAACAGTACTAAACCCTGGGGGGCAAATGTGAGAATTCGGGTTTTTAGTGGGTAACCCCATGTCATCCAGAAGTCTCACACTACCCACGCGCTTCTTCACGCCCAGACACTGACGTCTGCGCTGGGTGTGCATAAAGCATTCTTCCTGAACCTCAAAAAAGGATTATACGTATGGCAAGTCTCTCTGGGGTCCCGAAGATAGCTTGAACAAGCTGCTGCCTAACATAAATACATGTATAATATGGTCGGGAGGGGATTTAATTTTCTACATAACGATTTCTCAGAGGGCATGGTGACTTTCAATCATGCACCAAATAGGGAAGGCCCCATCGGCCGTATGCGTTTTCTGCTTGAAATTCTCAGAGGACACCTCTGAACACAAACTATTTAAGTGCTAGGCATGGAAAGAGGCCAGAACCGTGGCGATTAGACAGATTCACGAAAGATGGTCCAGAGGCAAAGTGCCCTACTCCGATGTACAGGACTCTGCAGAGTAGTATAAAAGAATCGGTAGAGTACATTTTAAGGTCGGCCCAGGCGTAGGAAGTAGGAGCAGAAATAGGAGGCGCTCAAGATAAAGCACAAAAGATGTGAGGAGAGGCAAAAGCTTGTCGAGACCGACGCAGCTGAAGAAAATTGAACTTTTGGTTGAGATAAGGTGCGCCGGATTGGTGAAGTAACCTGTGAGTGACCTCGACCAATTGATCCGGCGCTTTCCACTTCTGATGATGGTTCGTAGTACTGTTCTATTGAGATCTGGGCTATTGGAGAGTTGCGTTTAGCGGGTATGGGTTTTAACATCTATCTGCTGGAATCAACTCCGCTGGAGTACTACACTGCTTGAAGTGGAAACTATATATATATAACTCTTGTGGCGATAGTGCGTGCCTACATGTAACTCTTATCCACAATAGATCGATTTGTTATAACAGGAGACAGTACTGCAGAACAAGAACTTTCAACAATTTGTTTTTTAGGTTCTAAACAAAAATAAACTACCCCGTAACCTATTATGATGAATTTGGATTAATTTAACGACAAAAATAGTTATCATAATGTAAGCAAAACATTTATAAAAAGTGGCGCAGATATGTTTATTGCACTAAAAAGAAATCATCATAAAGACATTTTAGGATAGATAAGTATTAACGCTCTTAACGTAACTAAATTATAAGTATGGTATATTCATAAAAATAAATATGTTTACGCAGATAACGGTCTTGAACATACCATATAAATTGCACGAGTAGCACCCGCCGGCACCGCTGAACTTGTCTATTTCGTAGCGAATTAATATCGTAGCATCCCGAGCCTACCGGCGAACTGAATGTTGTTACCCACCAAGGAAGACATTATGGGAGCGTTACGATCCTTCTTTAAGAGTTTGTCTGTCCGGCTAGATCTTATTAGGCCCCCCGTGTTGGCGGACCTATCGGCAAGCTTTTTGAAAACATCATCCGGGCGCGTTTCGTGAAGGTTATAGAAGACACAGACGCTTTGGCATTTAACTAACATTGCCTTTGCAAGGGCCACTCGACTCCCGACCCCGATTCCCGAGGAAATCCTGGCAAAAGCAGGTCAAAAGACCATGGCGTCGCGCAAGACCAGAAAGTTTGTTTTACTGATGCTACTGGACCGGGGAGGCGTTACGAGCGGCCGCAACTGAACCTGCTAAGACACTAACCGATGTCGTGGACGCTATGGCAACGTTCATGATCAGTGGAGACCTCTCGTTTTCGGAGCCAAGCTATTTGAGCTGATAAGGACCGATACACGTTCTACCGAGCAAGGTGGCTTATGGGCAAAGCCATTGTCTGGCACGCGAGAGGTCGTTGGTTCAAGACCTAAACCACCGGCCACTCTAAAATTGGTTTTCATGCTTTCTAATTTAGACAAATTGAATACCCAAGTGAATTATAATCGACCATAATCGGACAAAAAACAAGGAGCACAAAGGTCTCAATAAAAAGAGATAGTGTATTACCATCCAACTCCAGTAAAAGTATTATATATATATATATATATATATATATCAACAAGACGTATTGCCTATTCATTGGGCATTAGACGGCTGGGTACGGAAGTGGTACTATTCACAACAACACTGGCCCTAAATGTTGGAAACGCATACAACTTCACACTGCTTACTTTTGAAAAACGCTAGACCCTGGTGACCCACGTACGAAAGATCGCTTTATCACACCTTCGCTAAACTCAGTAACACCACGGTAAATAAAGGGTCGGGTGAGCTTATATGGGTAAGATATATATATACATATATAGGGCTACAAAAAAGGTTTTTTGGTTTTGTCTGTAGAGAATCATTAAAAAAAAACGAAAAACCTTTTTGTAGACCCAATATATATATATATATAAATATACACTGGCAGCTGCTTACGGAAGCTATGTAATACACACATATATATATATATATATATATATATTATACGCGACTCCTCATGTCATTGAAGTCGCAGGACATCCCCATACCGTTCCGTCGACTGTAACAATAACAGTAAATAGATTTTCTCATTCTAAAAAATGACCCAATAGGATTCCTGCTAAGTGATTTTAGATATCAGCGTTTGGCTTTCAGTCGAAGGATGACCTCTCACAGGTTGGCCACTCAGAGACGGTAAAAAGAATCTATTTATACTTATTCATTAGGTTAGTTTGATTTATTACGCCACGACTGGCCTAGTTCACAAGCGGACGACAGGCGAGCGCATTGATGATTGATAAATCTACGCTAAAAATGTGAAAACAAATACTTTGCATTGGCTATGACGACGTAGGAGCTTTTTATAAGCGCATTTTCGATTTAAAATTAAACAGCAGACCTACATGGCTTAGTGGCGAAAAATAAATCATAACTCCTCCTATATGTCATCTAGAATGACTAACTTGCATAGCAGATTTGCCGTATAGAATTTGCGATTTGCGATCACGTCAACCAAATGCCCTGCCGCGGGTGGCTCCGAGAAAGAGAAGGGCGAATCTCACGCATGAAATATGCACAATGGTAGAGATAGAGGAAGAAAAGGGTTTAATACAGGAGTTTTCGGCGTAATCCTATTAGGGTTAGAGTGTTACAGGCGGACACAGACAAGTGACTTCAAGTAGTTATTTACATAAGGCAGAGATAGAGGGAGAGAGAGACAGAAAGAGTTAATGCAAGTCTTCGATAATAGGACCGTCGATGAAATGAGGTAAGTCTGACGTAAAAACGTGCATGAACACGCCGGCACAAATCAGATAATGGGTGCGCGAGAGTATCTAATTCGTATCCTTATTTCGTTAGTATTTTAAATGGGTTGTCATGTCGGTAGGCAGGTTTTCGCACAATACTATAATAATTCTATATATTCTATAGGATCTTATTTAAAATACTTCAAGAGCCACAAGTGTGATCTCTGTTTAGTTCACTCAAAGTGAGTGTGATATTCACTTCATAAGGTTGTCTCCATAGTTTTTTATTTTCTTCACGCTTAATCTCATAATTAATGGCCGTTTAAACTATGTCTGGAAGTGCTTAGTTCATCGATTTTGTACACATGCTATTGCTTATCAACAAAACCAGCATGTCGCAGAGTAGATTCCATGCCTAAGAGCAAACAGCCGACTTCTACGACTTCTACTACGCTACGCTGGACAGATAGCCTAAAGTAATGCTGCTTGAAGGGCAGACCAATAATAGCTAAGGTTTTTTTCTATAGCTATAATTTCAATATTTCGAAGCCGAAAACTAGATTGTGTGAATATGCAGACTTTTAAAAGTACATTCGTATAAAAGATTACCGAGTATATAAGCCGAATTTATGCAGATGACACCGATCCTCTCCTTTTCTGGTTATCTGATATGTTTCCCTATATCAAGAAGCTAAAAAATGCAGCCGCAGAAAATCGAGGAGATAGATAAAGCTCTTTTACACATATCTGCTGGTATTAAACGTACATGTAATTAAAATGTTCGGGATTTTTCCTGGTGCACATTTCTGTCTATCCAATACGAGGCTTGTTGGGATTGAACCCCAGAGTTCGTGACATCAGAGTTGCAAAGCATAACCACCACTTCAGTCGCGGTAACGTCTGTCTGTAAAAAGCAAGGGTGATGGTGCACTATCATTACAGGCAAGTAGCAATAACCGACAGAAATAGTAGAAACAGTGTGTTTCAAGATACTTGGCATGTGAAAATCCTTTCGACATCTTATTATGCAATTTACATAGTGGCGGCGTGGTCTAGGGGACTAGTGCGCTAGTCATGGTTGTCATCTACCGGGGTGTCGCCGGTTCGATCCCTGTTGTTGGTCGAATTTTCTTTGAGCGCTGCTCATTGAGAATAGATAATAAACCATACAGCTGAGAGTCAGCGGCCATGCTGCCACAAGGACTGTTGGGGAAACCCTAGATATCTTAACATGTCCGGCCCTCGGTGCATTGAAGATATACCTCAGGTTAAGTGCCAAGCCCGGAGGGAACGGAGGATAGTCTAGATTAAACAGATCCTGCAAGGCGCTACAATAGCCAGAGGGTTATGTTTTATCATTTTGGAGAAGGCATATAGTAGGCTAACCTTTAGCCCGTAGTGAGAGAATAACATGCAATAAATAATTCCAACGCCTCTCACTCCGGCATAATAATATTAATATTGGGGTTACTTCTAAAGGTTGCAAAGGGATAGTGTTACAATGACTGTTGCATGCTGCCGGCGGTGATTATGTGAACTGGGAAAAATGCTACCTGCTTCACTTAGTGCCCAATTCAATAGACGCTTCATGGTGCTCGAATGTTTAACGCTCTTAGAGCTAATAGTCGAATCAACGTCGGTGGCACAGCCCTAAGATAAAACGTCGTCCTCAAAGATAACCACAAAAACGGTTAACCGATAATACAAATATATAAGAAATAAAGTAATATAATATATATATATATATATATAATTTTTTTTTATATATAGTATATATATATTTTGTGTGTTAATTGTTTTAATTATATTATTATATTTATTCCACTCATACTGAGTATCCATATTACATAGACACTTATACAGTGTTCAGCTGCTCGCGGCATGTTGTTCGAGAGAGAAAGTGCAGTGATTTCTTCGCAAGGGCCAGGCAGGCAGACGCATGAACTTCGTACACACCTGAGAGCACAGTCGACTGACGCACTCCGTGTACTCCTCGTAAAAGTTCGTATTAAATATTAGCTGTTACTGCTACGTATGCATATTTTGTTTATCTCTTATAACTGCATCATTCAATAAATGTAACATAACTATTTGCATATGTGTGCATTTAAACATACAAAAAATGAAAACAAACGTTCAAGGTAATTTTTATTCCAATTGTAGGCAGGTATTTTGCACACGTGTTTAATTCTCGGCTTTAGATGATGTTACCGGTTCTACCTAATTCTAACGTAAGTACACCGTGCTCACCATAGTACAGGTATCGTCGGTTAACCTTGAAAAAGTCTTATAATGGTTGTTAGTACTTTTCCTACTTCAGGCGCAGTACGATGGCGTCCATCACACACAAGAGAAGATCGAATACGAGTGTTCAGAACTTCCAACAATTTGCATAAGCGCTGATACCGTGTATCATTTTTGGTTTGGCAATTCGTGCATTCCACTTGACGAGGCTTCTGCATGTTGGTCATTTACACTATCCTGTGGGCCCCTCCTACTCCGCTCAAATTCTACTAAGCTAGACATCATGGCGCAGGACTGAGCTCGAGTGGACAAGTTGCGCCTTTTTAGCTACTGCATCTAGTTATTTCGATCAAAAGAATGCAATTCAACAGGGTTGATCCTTCTACTGAAGAAAATGACTCGGTATAGTGTTTACCCTAGCACACTGATGTAAACTAGTTAAATTCTTAACGATCACACCTTAAGTAAGAATACATCTTAAAAGTTTCTTCTTGACGATGCTTAGTGTCTCGCTGGGAGCCTGCGCAGCTCGTCTTGTTTCCGCCATTGTGATTCTGAACATTGATAGGTAATTGCAACCTAAAGAAATGCTATACGCCAATAATTTAAAGGTATATTTGCTATCCTCTTCTCAGGTTTCTACGCCGTTTTGCAAAAAGGCTGTCAATATGCCAATTGTGTATATCTCTGCTCTTTTTTCATACTGACGCATGTCTTGCCCTGCCTTCTCAAATATAAAAAAAATGGGGAAGTGTTTGATGAATATTCTAAGACGTCTTCGGCAAAGATGTTTATTATACTATACGGACTTTATTGCCCACGTACCAGACTCGTCTATTTTTTCAAATGTGTATGAGTAACGCACTATCCAGCTAGGACCTATCATAGAAAGTTAATTCTGCCACTGTTAACCCACTTACGCGAGTTTCCGAGATACCATACGTTGTTTTAAATGCGCTTCGGGCGGGCTATACGTGGTAGAAGTTATCCATTGGAAATAAAAATCTCAGTGAGCTCAACAGAAACCTCGGCCACCAGTTTTCAGATAGTCGGTGGTTTACCCGTTGCTATGTGAGGCACTTTTTTCCACAGTAGCCTTGCGCCTTTCAATGAGCGTGCATGTTCTGCGTGCCCGGTGTCTCTTTGAACGCACAACGTATAACCCGCATTTTGGGTTATAATACATACAGCAGTCTATGAACACTTCGAGCAACTTGTGTACGCAAAGGGAGCAACATCTTACCAAAGCTGATAGCGTTTATGGGTGTCGTTTGCTCATTTGTACGTGCCCACTGCGCTGATAGAAGCAGTATGCGGGCAGCTGCATCTACTCTGTTCTGTCCTGTCCTCTTTCAGCGATAATGACGCTGCCATAAAGAAGAAGACTCGTAATGTCGACGACGTCGCAGCGGCAATGCGCACGTCCTGATATTGGGCTTGGGAATTGCCTCGACTAGCTTGGGATTATCTCGCGTGTGAGCCGCGCGTGTTGGGTCTGGCGAAGTCACGATACTACGTCGAGCCTACTCATATGTCAGATCACGAGACTTGCAAGAGCGCCTACAACACTCTAGGGTGGGCGTAGCCAATATTTGTGTACAAAACAAGTGAACAGGTTAATGTAAACACAGAAAACGAACAAAACGAAAACTACGGGCTGCGGTACGTAGAGCATAACGTAACGCTATAGATTTGGTTGAGCCATGCGAGCGCAAACGAATGAGTGCCGTATTAGGATACATAATTAACCATATACTCTGTAAGTGTGTGTCTGTGGCGGCGTTGCCTGGGTAGCTTAAGCGCAATACATCATCGGCTTCTGGTGTGCTCGATCACAGACGCGATCTCTTTTGGGTGTGGGCATCTATTTGTTGTGCTCGAACGTGTGAAGGGTGTATATGTAACGCTGTCGAGAAAAAGATGACATCATTTCGTGATGCACTTGGCCTCTGTGCTTGTTCATTTATCTCGTTGTCACATGGATTTGTTGTTCAAGAAAAACCACACAAAAATGCAACATTTTTTAACAAAGCCAGAGAAGTTCCACAAAAGATGGCAAAACCCACTAGGCTCTGCTCTGGAACGAAATTGCTTGAAAAGTCCTAAATAGGCAAAATCCGAAAAAGAGGAATAACCAAACTACCGGTTGCGTAATAAGCTTTTACGCATATGGGTCATGTACAGAAATACTTATAGCACTCTCGGTAGTCTGGACAGTGTAGGACTCTTAAAACCGGTCAAAACCTGGTAATACCCCAACCTATATACCCGGCACTTATGCATATGGGAGTTACTAGTGACCATAATTAGCTGCATAGTAGCGTTTTACGAGATCCAGACGACTTTTGAACTGTCCTATCTGTTACTGCCTCTCCTGATGGCATCCTCCTATATTTAAAAATTAGCAATTTTTAACGTACGTTTAAAATCATTGAGCGGTCATACAACGACACCGCAGTTCCAGATCTCTTCAAGCATAACATTGTAATACCGATACACAAGAAGAGGCCAAGAGAGCGCATCGAGGGCTGTGTGCTAACGTTCTAATGCCTGCACCATTTTTAAGCATCTGAGTCAGACACATAACCAGTTATAAAACTACAAATAATATTTTTGACTTATGTCAGCACGGATGTGTGTTCCGGCGCTCGTAACGCGTGCACGTAACTTTTAGAAATGTCAACCTATTGGACTCTATACGTACACGTCAACAAAGACTTTTATGATATATACTTCGACTAGAAGAGTGCTTTTGATACGGGTCAATGATAGACTAGTTGTTGACAAGGTGAAGGCGCTCCAAATCCATTTATAGGCTCGTAAATGGATTGCCGCTTTTCTGTACAATCGGTCGTTCCGAGTGAAATGCGGAGAAACTCTTAGTGAGTTATGACTTGCTCCGTTTGGCGTCCCACAGGGGAGCTGCGTCTCTCTTCTGCTGTGCACAATATTTGTTATAGACATAAAATCTAACATTCCTTTTAGTGCTAAATATCCTTTGTACGTTGACAACCTAAAAATATACACTCCTTTAGACTCTCCCTCAGCACATACTGCTGTCTAATACATCTGTCAAATCATAGATGCCTAGTGGTGTTTTCGTCGAAAATGCGATATGACGACTATGCAGGCCATCTGAGTATTAATCTGCTGGGGCTAAGATAATTGTAGACAGATCGCACAAAGGCACCCCTCACAGGAAAACACACTTCACAGAAAAGCGTGAGAGTCCAAATGCAACAGCTGTACTGTACAGAAAAGACCTACCAGATGGCCTACCCTATGATCCGAACGGAAATCATAAATACAAAAGCCTTAGTCGAATGCAAGTAGTCTCTCTAAGAACACCTGATTGTAGCATAACGCTGAATTAGTTAGGCAGGATTCCGGGAGACGGACGCTTGCGAAACACTGTAGTCGCACAAAGAATGTTCTGCCTGCGACCACCTTCGGACCGCCTTCCGGAAACGGCGGAAACACACAACATCTTAAATGCATTATTGTCATTATCCTTACTATTCTACCCCGGCGTGCTGCCATAAGTAAGTGTGCAGTTCCACGTGCATATGTAGTCTGTGCTTTATAAGCGAATGTATACGGGCAAACGGTAAGCCGTTGTATTAATCAACCTAGGCGCGGGTGAGTGCAGCATAACGTGTGCTGCAAGATGACACATCGAGCTTTGCCTCTCACCCAGATTGCCTACTCCGGTGCCTTGCCAGCGTTTAATGAAACAACAACAGACCAGAACGCCAGAAACACCGACACCTCCAAGATATAGAGGTAGCAAGAACAGAAGCGGAATCTCTGGATGGCGACTTTAGCCACATACGAAGCCACAACCAACCGTAGCCGCCCGATGAGCCGATGTGGTACTAGCCAAAGCTTTGCGACGCATCGTATGTACAGGCGATATGTCGTCCGGCACTACTTTCGTTTCTCTATTAAAAAAATGCATTTTAGAAAAACGGTTTCCAACACTGACAGAAAGGATAATAGATAGCAACTACTTTTTTTTATACCCAATAACTAAGTGATAACTAGATACTTAACATTCGAAACGGTGAACATTAAACGTTTTGAGTCTGTTGAGTGGCAACACCGTCCAATTGTCATCGACCGTACTGCATCAATATTTGACCCCTCTTGACGTTTTGAAGATGAAGATCTCTGGATTGCGTACCAGTGCCTGGTTTAGGCTTCAAGGTGGGTTTAATCCGGACGCGACAGTCAAATGGATTGCCGAAACCTTTTTCTCATATATATATATATATATATATTTCACATGATTTATTTCCACACCAGATTGGGTAAAATATACAGTAGTATGATCAATATCACTACAGCCTCGTAATGATATTAATAATTACAAATCGCTCAGTGCCAGCCTTATTAGCGAGGAGGCTGCATTGCACTTACTGCCATGATATCTTAAACATATACCATAATAATATTTGCAAACACATGTGTTACAGGGTTCATGGCAAGTGTCTTTCTGGCATAAGAGGTGGCAAACTGTTTTTGATCTGTTCCACGAATAGTGGAGCATCGCACAGCAAATACGTAAGGCAGTTGTATGCCAAAGTATGTAAGCCTAGTACCCGCTTGAAAAAGCTGGTTTCACCCGATCGAGTGCACCAAGTTGAGCCGAGCTTAGCTTTGCCCACACAAGCTGGACCCCGTATGATGCAATTGGTGCTATTTTCATATCGAAGAGGGCTTGCGCTGCCTTAATCGCGGGCACCTGGGGCTCCTTAAGGGCTGTCGCCGCGATCAAGGCTTTTCGAGACCTCTCCTCTATGTGTGCAGCGAAGGTCTTGGCTGAGGGGTAACTGTGATATCGGGATATGTAAACTTATTTACGTAGTTCAGGTCCTGCCCACTTAACCTAAGTGTATTGGTCAGGGCCAGCCTGCCCGCATGCCTGAACTTCATGGCTTCTGTCTTCTGCATATTTATTTCAAGGCCTACTACGTTCACATACGCCGATAAGGTAGCAAGCGCCTGTTGCAGATGGATCTGCTGCTACTGCAGAGTACTAGATCGTCGGCATACATTATCTTATACATTATCTTGACAGCTGGGTGCCGGGACTGTATACGTGTTAGTAACTCACAACAAAGCAAAGGGCTGAGATTATCGCCCTGGGCAAAGCTATACATATATATATATATATATATACAATGGAACATGATCTCTAAGAAGTCTTGTTTTGGAGTGAGAGTGAAATTACTACAATTTGTGACACTGGTGTTGTTGCCCAACATAGGAGCATAAATGTGCCCTTGCAAGACAAGCAGTCCTCATATACAGAAACTAAGCACATCGTCGTGTTCGTAAAAAGTTTGCTTTATGTGAAGAACATATAACGTCGTCCAGAAGATGCGACATGGTCATTTAGAAGAGAATCGTAAAAATGAAGTTCTTTAATTAGCCTTTACGCCCAATACCTCAACATCAAAACCCTACCGTTCACAGCGCTCAAAACTAACACGTTCAGACAAATGCGCATTTAATGACGATCATCATTCGGTACCAAATCTAGTGAGCTGTCTAGCAAATGCGAGCCGTGGTTGCGGAGTAATTAAGATTTTTCGGCTGGCATGTCGAGATTGAGTGTATCCATAAACGACTGTGTAGCGACGTGCACTACCGCCGACCTGTTGCGCCACAGCCGCAACTCCGCCACACAGTAATTTATGCATGAACTCAATCTCGACATGCACGCCGAAATATCTTAATTACTCCGCCCCACGGCTCGCACTGCCATAGACTTATACTAAAATTATCCTCAGGAAATGCGCATTTGCCTGAATTTGTAAGTTTAGCGCTGTGAATAGTCGTAGGGTTATGATTTTGAGGTAATGGTCGTAAAGGCTAATAAAATAACTTCGTTTTTGCAAATTCTCTTCTAAACGACCATGTCGCATCTTCTGGCGTTATATGTTATCCAGCATAAAGCACTACGTCGGTGTGCTTAGTTTCTGCATAGGAAGACTGGTTGTCTCGCAATGGCACATTTTATGGTCTTATGTTGGGCAACACCAGGGTCACCGTAATCGTAGTAATTTTACTCTCACTCCGAAACAAGACTTCTCAGAGACCATGTTGCATTGGAAAAAATTGGCTTTAACGAACTCTACAATTCATCATATCGCTTTTGAAATAGTCTTGTAACACCCTGTATATGTACACCAAATTGTATACAATTGTAATTTATTGGCCCGCTTTAATGGAAGTTGCAGGACGAAGTCCGGGCTTTTGGAGCGGACGCTTAAGCTGCTTCCACTTAAGCTTGGCCAGTACACTTTATGTGCTCGTGTGAATGAACGTTATCGTGGAGCAGAACCAATCCCTCCATAAGCAACCCGGGCCGTTTTTTTCAGAGGACTAACTGGAAAATGCAGTTGGACGGCACGCATGGACACCACGGCAGGGAGGCTTCCTGCAAGCGCGGCCCGGCAGTGTGGGACTCTAACTTACTAAAACCATTCTTGTCCCCGTCCCCCGCCTGACTGTGAATTGCTTGTGCATACTATCAAACAATCTGGAGAGGCGACTACTTCTGGCGCGTGGGTTCCCCGGTAGTCTCGGGAAGGCGCGAGCGATCTAGAAGGGCGGCCCTTGTCTTCTACTGCAGTATATTCTTAAAAGCTTGTGACACTTCGTTCCAGTAAGATGTTGATTCTGTCATTTGCTTAATTATGTCATCTAGGTTAAAAGCTGTATTGTTCCTTAGAAGCACCACTAGGCTTGCGCGCCGTTCCGTCCATGCTGGGCACCTCAGCACGGTGTGTTCTGGGATGCCATCGAGTCTCTCGCCGCAGTGGACGCACGTCTTTTCTTCCTTCTCTTTTAAGAGAAAAGTTGTTGTGGGGCTGGGCCTGCCCCTCTTCACGCTTTCTGGGGCGCTTTCTTCGTGTCGTGAGGGTAACGGCAAAGTGTAGGCCTTGTGTTCTGGCCAGGCGCTTAAAACCCGACTCGCCTCTGCTCCCCCTGACTGGTAATCTGGCAGGGAAACCAATCCAAGGTTCCCTAAGCTCACGAGGACTTTGGCCTTAGCCAACGCTTGCTCCCGGAGGTCCTTGTATTGGATGGGCGTTGCGTCCTTGGGGAGTCGGAGTGCTAGTCCTGGTGATAGGCTTGCCATCGTCCCCCGTCTCGCTTATACGACGGGACAGGGCTTTCACCTGTTTGGTTTCCGGGCTCACCGGCAATGCCCTGCAATTGGCAGGCCATGCTTTGCCATATAGCTTTGTCTGATGGGTTGTCTTCCCTGGGCCGTCAGGATCTGAAGGGGGCCCTCCTTTAGAAGGTTGGTCCCGAGATGTTTTACCTTCGTGTAAGCGATTAATGGCTAGTCATCGGCGAGAAGGTATTTGAAGTCCTCTTGCGTATTGCAAGCATCTAAAAGAGCGGCTCTTCTTTCGGCTTGCCGGTCCAGTGCACACTCCTCGGGTAAACGTTGGCACCCGGAGTCAGTGATCTCCGGAGCGGTCCAGGTACCGACATCCCTCCTTTGCGTCCTATCATCCTTCACGGCGACGCGAAGCTTCTCTGCCAGAATCTTAACCACGCCTTCCACGGTTTCTCCTGTTGGCCGCGTGGTCAAAAAGCCTGCCCACTAACTCGGCAATCTTTTCCAGGTGGTTCCTGGGTGCGAATTGGCCTTTGCCACAGTCCTTGGGCGGCGAAGAACGAAACATATATTTACAGATGCGTGTTTAAATAAGAGTAATTCTAAAGTTAAAATGTTTAAGCTCAAGATTAAAAACCTTTAAAAAGCAAGACGCAACCTGACGACTTTTTTTTCTAGGAGGTTTCGGGAATGCATGATACACATGCGCCTAGCCTGCGTGACTAGTGTGAGACTCGCAAACCCACTAAACCCGGATTCCTCCCTACCCCCCAGGCTCGGTATTACTTTGGCATTACTTCGAAGCCGTGGGAGAGGCGTCTCTGCCGTTCTTTTTCAATCAGCTCTTTCGCTGACTATCATCCCGCATGTCTACCTGCGGTTGGATAGGAGGATGCCATTTTGTAATCCGTCCTGTGAGGGTGCGTCGAGACCATGAGGGCCCGGCTGCTCCCCAACCCCTCCCCCTCCCTCGGCTCCTCGTCTCGACCACTCTCCCGAGAGACCCGCTCAAACCTCACCCGCCTGGCCGTTTTCTTGGCTGTCTTGAGTGTCAAAACGGCGTCGAACAAGTTCGTCGCCGTTAATATAGGGTCGTTATGTTACCGAAATAGGTGTTGCAGTGCTATCCCCAGGCGCAGTTCTTTTTGCGGTTCACTAAGCATTTTCGAAAACCACTGCGCGCACACCTTCCGGTAACCCAACCTGTCATGCGCAATTGTCCATACTTGGTTGTTTCAACGCTAGCCCCCACCATTCGCTGTATGAAACGCTGATCACTTCTCACCGTGTTCGTTAACTTTCTTCGACCGTGATTACAATGATTGCCTGGCCTGACCTCGAGTCGTCACAAACACTTTTACGGTGAGTCACTCAAACATTTTCACGTCACACCTTCATGGTAACGGGGACTCCACTTTCTTGCCGACTTGTCGAACACACAGTGTCTCTCGTGTACGGCTATCATCCGGCGATGAGCATCGGCCGGGTGAAGACTTTCCGCAGTTAGATTTCTGATAATCTCTTGCTGTTCCTCAATCGTCTAATTTTGCAATGGAAACGCCACAATGCCGCGTCAATTGGATGGAACGCACAATTGCCCGTTTCTGTTCTCCGTCATGCGCAGGTGCCCGCGCATGCTCACAACCACGCTGGGCACTCCATTCCTAGACGGCTCTAGATGTCTCACTACGTTACCCTAAAGCGGTATATTCAGATTGCTACCGATTTGGTTCTTACGACGTTTTGTAACATTTCATTTTGACAGCCCTCAGATTATCTTAGTTATGCATACACGTCGGAGACTAGAAGATAGCACATATTTACAGTTACGCGCGGAAGTCGCGATGGGCAACAGCGTTATTGACTACACACTTGCATAATATCTGACGTGTCACTGTAAATACGAACTATCACATTCGTAACAAATACATTGTTGGGTTCGATTAAGCTCATTACTCGACACATCCCGTAATGCAATCTATATATTGCGAAGGGCGAAACTGCATGTCAATTTGCTCTATTTGCGTCCATTTATGCGTCTAAAATTATAACACTTATAGTGCAAAATGCCCTATCCAGTTTGGCTAATTTAGCGACACAATCATTGGTAGACGCAGCTGATATGATATGTATGAATATGATATATATATAGGGATCCGGGAAGACTTTTGAAATGTTCCGCGCGGCAGAACATAAGCTAGAATCGAATCTACTGGCGTCGTATTTGCTGTTGTTTGGATGGAACATTCGAGCCCAAGCATAGGTCGATGTCAAAAAAGCCATACTCAAAAATCGGGCTGCGTAATAACCGTTTATAAAACTTCCACCGAGGATTAAGTGCATAAAAAAAGTGTTTCGGAGAGCTTCCATTGAGCATTGCAAGAAGGCCCCATTTCTGGGAGTGTGTATGGATGATACAGAACATTTCGAACTGGACTTATCAATCTGTGAGACGACCCCCGCGAAGAACGTAACAACAATGGGCGCAACAACGGACGACAAAAAAACATCGCACGTGTGATAGCTGCATTTGACTGAAAAGACGCAGTGGACTTTATGGACTACGTCAAAGCCTTTGACAAAGCACCTCGAGACCTCCTAGTGAAGTCATTCCAACGCGCAGGGGTTAGCGCTGTTGTTGGAGCGCTTAGCGAGCAATCGGCCTGCGTTAGACACTGTACAAACTGAACAAATTAGTCTCGTTCAAGAAGTCGACCAATGTGCGGTGTCTCTGTCGGTTTGCCTTACTTACCGCCTCACATTGAGTGATACGATGCGGTAACAACGGTAAACGAGTCGAATTGCGCGTTGCGTAGTGACAACTCAAACATTCGCTAGATGAAACAGCTGACAGCTCCAGCGTAAGCTAGTCTACTATCGCGCCGCACCTTATTTGCACCTCTTTCTCTGTCCGGAACAATGCGAGTAACGACACAGTTTGGCAGTTGTTGGTGTTGATGTCGACGAAAGCTCGAATGCATCGCAGACATCGTAAGCCGGACAACTTAAATTTGGAACAACAAAGGTTATATATATATATATATATAATATATATATATATATATATATATATATATATATATATATATATATATATATTGGGTCAGTCAGAAAGTTCTGTTCGGGTAGTGAGCTTCATACTGTTGCCCAGCGGATCCTGGTAGAAGCGTGTGTGTGTTTTCAGAAATCGTTATTGCTGTAGTGTATTTTTTTAAGCGAATCATATCTTACTGAACGTACCTTAATTTCACTTGAACTTCATTTTCCTCATTCTCTAAGTCACTTGGCAAAACCTACTACCTAGCGCTTTATGCTTACAGACGTTAAACGTACGCATATGCAGCGCTAGGCAAACTAAGATTTTCTATTTGTATGATAAATTAAAAAATAATGTTGCCAATGCAACATCGTTATCAATAAAAAACGTATTACTACGATATGTTACGATTTAGTATCACGAAATATTTTTCTAAACAAACTGAAGCAGTGATTTGCATTGTCGTTCCTGTAAAATACGTTTGCGTTTCGTAATTATAGCTTGTTATGTTTGATATATGCATTCTTCATGTTCTTTATTTATTGCTTCAATATTGAAAGTGAGACATCGTAGAAACTCTTACTCAATAATGCCGTTGCACCGCACTGCATATATATATATATATATATATATATAGGTTCAAATATCAAAGGTACTTAACATTCCACGCGATTCGAGGAATCGTATGATGTACTTCCTTGCTAAAGCTCTCCCACTTATCAAATGTCTTGTGTTCGTTTTGATTTCAATGCATCGCTGAGAGCATTTGCAATCATGCGCCAAGTGTCGTCTGAATTGTGCCGTACACAACCTGTGGTTGCTTACACAAAAGTGGAAGGCTTTCTGCAAGTGCTTCGACGTACTCTGACCCGCTTCTCCGTAGATGGGTTCTATTATAAGAGGCGACTTTTATGAAGCAGACAAAGGCTTTGTCTGTAAACCATACAACAAAAGATGACTGCACTGCCATCAAAGTGAATCCAGAGCTTCGGACAGCCGCTTGATCCGCTCAAAACGTATGCATGTACAATTATAATAATATATGATCAGGATATTGTTAGTTAATTTCCGCGCACACATCCGACGAGAGCTAACTACATGTTAAGCTATCCGCATGAACGAATGTACACCAAAAACTGTTCTATAAAAAAAATAGTAAAAAAAGACGTCAGACTTCATTTTGAGGCAAACCTGTTGTGCGCTTGATCCTGCATCTGCGGAGATGTCATTCGGCGCATAAAATATTATTATCATTATTATTGACCGCCAGTGGCCTCAGTATCTACGGCCGCCAGTGGCCTCACATCTGGCATCGCCATTTCTGAGACAGAGAGAACAGCCCATGTGGTGGAACGGTGGATGAGCGCGGCTTGCACCGGCTTAGCTGCACTAAGCTGGCTGGGCTCCCGCAGGACCGCCACGACGCCATCCATGACATCCTCGGGCGCGCTTTCAGACAAGCCGGCTACCGCGTCATCCTGAAGCCTGGCGGACTGCAGAGGGACTTCGATGTAATGCCAAAGTAATACCGAGCCTGGGGGGTGGGGAGGAATCCGGGTTTAGTGGGTTTGCGAGTCTCACACTAGTCACGCAGGCTGCTAGTGGCGCATGTGCATCATGCATTCCCGAAACCTCCCAGAAAAAAAAAGGACTGCAGAGGGACGACAGGTGTCGACCGGATGGCCAGGGACCAGCCGGGACTGGGACCATAATCGGCCGCTACCGTGGGACATCACTGTCTCCAATACATACGACCTCGGCTATCGTGCACTAGCCATCGCGGCCGTCGGCCACATCACACACCAACGGGGGGGTGCACAAATGGCGCCTATACACGCATCTTCTTCTAACGTATCTGCTCGACGTCATCTTACAATTTATGCATTTCTAGAGCATTTTTTATGTACCCTCCAATAACCCAAAATGTCAGCGATCCATCACTTCAAGAATGATTTTAGTTCGTGAAAGGCTTGAGCATTGTAGCCCTTTATATAACCATGAAGGTGATTTTATGATTAAGAAAAATATATTTCATAAAACTCATAGATACTCTCTGTGGCTCGTAAAGCAAAAAAACTTGCCCGTCGTCGGGTGCTCCTGGGTTCCCTCAATTATGGAGCAGCACGCCGTGTTCAATTCTTTCCTGATGCGAAGACATTCTTAGATAATGTGAGAGGCGAAATACTCATAAATATACTATAGATTGATAAAATACAGACACATCGTAGATCAGAAGAATGTCCGTAACCTAGCAAATTTCCGCGTCTATTATATTCACGCCTTAAGTGTGGTGTCTAGTGAAGGAGATGTAGGGGCACTATCGTTTTTCAAAAATCTTAACAATGGCACGGGATTGAAACTAATTATAGCCTAAGTTACAGTCTTAGCCGTTTCGTAGGACTGAGCTGTTCTCTGTGTCGATTTATCTTGTGCAATAATAAAAGTTGAATTATTATAATGTTTTATAACGCCATATTGAAAAAACCTTGGAAAAGAAGTGCGTGCTGTAACATGGCTTCGTGGTTATTCAGCAACTGATCAGCAACTGCTGACACACTTGGTCGGAACTAGTAGTTATCTGCCCCATCATTTAGTAAAGCTAAGACGGGTAGGGAAACACGCGTGTACCATGAAAAATTATGTACTTGAGCAAGTGCTCCAAACTAGCTAAGACACACATTCTCATGGCTATTGCAATGGAGACTGGGGCCCATCAATCAAAATTCAGTCTTATTTCTCAAAGATGTATTCAAATCAAACAAGTCAAAGCAGATCGCAAAAAGAGCGAGCTTCAATAACAAATGATCAGGCTGGCTATCTGTGGAGAAAACGCTGTATCCATAAGATGTGTCACCAAGTGAACAATTTAAAACATCTTGTTTATAATTTCAGGCAACAAAACTTTTACTAAATAAACAAAATATATAGTACTAGTTTACGAGTGAGACTTACTTGGCTATTCCGACAATCGTGTGCGCATTTCTTTTTAGTAAAATGGTTAAATGAGAAAAAAAACGCTTGTCAAATGATTCACTCTAATATTGAGCAATAGTGTTATTTTCTGCGTTTTCGAATGTCCATGGTCAGAGCAGATGCAGGATTGCTACACACTCATATGTATGAGGATAGTCGAATGAAAACAAAAATGAGACATATTGCTTTATCTTTAGTATTGCTGAACCGATAGCGCTACAATTGATGCAGAAGATTGTGATATTGTCAGTAACCGCTTGTAATACAAAAAAGAGTCAAGCTAATAAAATGCTGACCTGATCGTGATTGTTACTGATGTACGGACTACCGGTTCGTTAGGTAAGTCATTTAAATGCCATATTACAGAGCTTCGGCGGGGCTGTCCAGGTTGAGAGCGCGTTATAGCGTTGAGAAATGTCTGGCCAGAAGATTAGCTTTGCTGGTTTCAGTAGAAACCTGCACAGATCTAAGTTTAATAGCAGCCTCTGATTCCCTAAAACGCGTAATGGTGCAACGAAGAAATGACCGAGAGTGTCTGAAGTAACCGTGGATTTTACTATGATGTGAGTTCGATAGGATTCCTGCGTGTCCCGCTCTTAAGTCACAAACATGTCAATATATGAAGAAGAAGAATACAGAAGTTTTGTGACAGGTTTTATATGCATTTCGTTAACATCCTGGCCATTTCCCCAAAAAAATATTAACCAGTTAATCGCGTCAAGGTGATCATGTTGTCCACGCTATTTTTTCTATAGTTTCGCCCTTCTATGTAGAAAAAACCATCGTAAACGTCCGAAGTACTGCTAAAATTAAGGAAAGCACTTGCGATAAAATGCTTGTCAAATTGTCGACTGTGCCGACAGATGACTTGTCGAGTCCGCACCATGGGTGGGTTTATCAATATATTAGAGTAGACTATTTTCGGAGAAACAAAGTAAACCATTCTGAACGCTGGATTTAAAGCCAGGCCATGATTGTGCTCACCAGTCGATCTTAGGCAATTTGAAGTTTTCTACGATGACAATTGAACAGCAAAACCTGTTGGAATCGGGGCCATTCAGAACAGTACATGTATCATCAGTACAAACTGCTTTTGCGCTCGTCCAAAAATAGTAACCGAGATGCCACAGACTGTTCTGTTCGTGAAACATGTCAAAGGTGATACAGTCGTCTTGTAATAGTAACATTTAGTTCCTCATCACTATTAATGCTATTGTAACCACATATCTCGTGTCACAAGAGCACAATATCAGTGCTGTGTGACAAGGTGTACCCCTGCGAGGCGTCCAGGGCATTCTCTGTGACCACCGAACGGGGTTCAGGGACTGAATTTGATGCCTGTCGTTTTATTGTCCCCAGCTTCCAAGTTAGGAGCAGCAGAAAGAAAGAACAAAGACGCGCAGTCTATACGGGCCGCTAGCACTATTTTTAGCTCCCCAATGGGCGGAAATTACTCTCGGCCAGCTCCTCCGATGGTGGTTTCACGGTTTTCATGACAAGGGGTTTGTGCCGAACACTGTGCTGAGAAAAACCCTTTTCGCTTAGGCACGTTGCTTGTACGATGTACGACCGAGGTTGTTCTCATAGTGGTTACATTTATGTGCGTGCAGATGACGCAGTCCGTCCGAAGTCTGGCAAAGAAAACAAAACATATATCGAAAAATCAATCTAACTGACTTTTTTTTAGGGAGTTGAGGGTTTAAAAAAATACATTTACGTCATTTAGAAGAGAATCGTAAAAATGAAGTTCTTTAATTAGCCTTTACGCCCAATACCTCAACATCAAAACCCTACCGTTCACAGCGCTCAAAACTAACACGTTCAGACAAATGCGCATTTAATGACGATCATCATTCGGTACCAAATCTAGTGAGCTGTCTAGCAAATGCGAGCCGTGGTTGCGGAGTAATTAAGATTTTTCGGCTGGCATGTCGAGATTGAGTGTATCCATAAACGACTGTGTAGCGACGTGCACTACCGCCGACCTGTTGCGCCACAGCCGCAACTCCGCCACACAGTAATTTATGCATGAACTCAATCTCGACATGCACGCCGAAATATCTTAATTACTCCGCCCCACGGCTCGCACTGCCATAGACTTATACTAAAATTATCCTCAGGAAATGCGCATTTGCCTGAATTTGTAAGTTTAGCGCTGTGAATAGTCGTAGGGTTATGATTTTGAGGTAATGGTCGTAAAGGCTAATAAAATAACTTCGTTTTTGCAAATTCTCTTCTAAACGACCATGTCGCATCTTCTGGCGTTATATGTTATCCAGCATAAAGCACTACGTCGGTGTGCTTAGTTTCTGCATAGGAAGACTGGTTGTCTCGCAATGGCACATTTTATGGTCTTATGTTGGGCAACACCAGGGTCACCGTAATCGTAGTAATTTTACTCTCACTCCGAAACAAGACTTCTCAGAGACCATGTTGCATTGGAAAAAAATTGGCTTTAACGAACTCTACAATTCATCATATCGCTTTTGAAATAGTCTTGTAACACCCTGTATATGTACACCAAATTGTATACAATTGTAATTTATTGGCCCGCTTTAATGGAAGTTGCAGGACGAAGTCCGGGCTTTTGGAGCGGACGCTTAAGCTGCTTCCACTTAAGCTTGGCCAGTACACTTTATGTGCTCGTGTGAATGAACGTTATCGTGGAGCAGAACCAATCCCTCCATAAGCAACCCGGGCCGTTTTTTTCAGAGGACTAACTGGAAAATGCAGTTGGACGGCACGCATGGACACCACGGCAGGGAGGCTTCCTGCAAGCGCGGCCCGGCAGTGTGGGACTCTAACTTACTAAAACCATTCTTGTCCCCGTCCCCCGCCTGACTGTGAATTGCTTGTGCATACTATCAAACAATCTGGAGAGGCGACTACTTCTGGCGCGTGGGTTCCCCGGTAGTCTCGGGAAGGCGCGAGCGATCTAGAAGGGCGGCCCTTGTCTTCTACTGCAGTATATTCTTAAAAGCTTGTGACACTTCGTTCCAGTAAGATGTTGATTCTGTCATTTGCTTAATTATGTCATCTAGGTTAAAAGCTGTATTGTTCCTTAGAAGCACCACTAGGCTTGCGCGCCGTTCCGTCCATGCTGGGCACCTCAGCACGGTGTGTTCTGGGATGCCATCGAGTCTCTCGCCGCAGTGGACGCACGTCTTTTCTTCCTTCTCTTTTAAGAGAAAAGTTGTTGTGGGGCTGGGCCTGCCCCTCTTCACGCTTTCTGGGGCGCTTTCTTCGTGTCGTGAGGGTAACGGCAAAGTGTAGGCCTTGTGTTCTGGCCAGGCGCTTAAAACCCGACTCGCCTCTGCTCCCCCTGACTGGTAATCTGGCAGGGAAACCAATCCAAGGTTCCCTAAGCTCACGAGGACTTTGGCCTTAGCCAACGCTTGCTCCCGGAGGTCCTTGTATTGGATGGGCGTTGCGTCCTTGGGGAGTCGGAGTGCTAGTCCTGGTGATAGGCTTGCCATCGTCCCCCGTCTCGCTTATACGACGGGACAGGGCTTTCACCTGTTTGGTTTCCGGGCTCACCGGCAATGCCCTGCAATTGGCAGGCCATGCTTTGCCATATAGCTTTGTCTGATGGGTTGTCTTCCCTGGGCCGTCAGGATCTGAAGGGGGCCCTCCTTTAGAAGGTTGGTCCCGAGATGTTTTACCTTCGTGTAAGCGATTAATGGCTAGTCATCGGCGAGAAGGTATTTGAAGTCCTCTTGCGTATTGCAAGCATCTAAAAGAGCGGCTCTTCTTTCGGCTTGCCGGTCCAGTGCACACTCCTCGGGTAAACGTTGGCACCCGGAGTCAGTGATCTCCGGAGCGGTCCAGGTACCGACATCCCTCCTTTGCGTCCTATCATCCTTCACGGCGACGCGAAGCTTCTCTGCCAGAATCTTAACCACGCCTTCCACGGTTTCTCCTGTTGGCCGCGTGGTCAAAAAGCCTGCCCACTAACTCGGCAATCTTTTCCAGGTGGTTCCTGGGTGCGAATTGGCCTTTGCCACAGTCCTTGGGCGGCGAAGAACGAAACATATATTTACAGATGCGTGTTTAAATAAGAGTAATTCTAAAGTTAAAATGTTTAAACTCAAGATTAAAAACCTTTAAAAAGCAAGACGCAACCTGACGACTTTTTTTTCTAGGAGGTTTCGGGAATGCATGATACACATGCGCCTAGCCTGCGTGACTAGTGTGAGACTCGCAAACCCACTAAACCCGGATTCCTCCCTACCCCCCAGGCTCGGTATTACTTTGGCATTACTTCGAAGCCGTGGGAGAGGCGTCTCTGCCGTTCTTTTTCAATCAGCTCTTTCGCTGACTATCATCCCGCATGTCTACCTGCGGTTGGATAGGAGGATGCCATTTTGTAATCCGTCCTGTGAGGGTGCGTCGAGACCATGAGGGCCCGGCTGCTCCCCAGCCCCTCCCCCTCCCTCGGCTCCTCGTCTCGACCACTCTCCCGAGAGACCCGCTCAAACCTCACCCGCCTGGCCGTTTTCTTGGCTGTCTTGAGTGTCAAAACGGCGTCGAACAAGTTCGTCGCCGTTAATATAGGGTCGTTATGTTACCGAAATAGGTGTTGCAGTGCTATCCCCAGGCGCAGTTCTTTTTGCGGTTCACTAAGCATTTTCGAAAACCACTGCGCGCACACCTTCCGGTAACCCAACCTGTCATGCGCAATTGTCCATACTTGGTTGTTTCAACGCTAGCCCCCACCATTCGCTGTATGAAACGCTGATCACTTCTCACCGTGTTCGTTAACTTTCTTCGACCGTGATTACAATGATTGCCTGGCCTGACCTCGAGTCGTCACAAACACTTTTACGGTGAGTCACTCAAACATTTTCACGTCACACCTTCATGGTAACGGGGACTCCACTTTCTTGCCGACTTGTCGAACACACAGTGTCTCTCGTGTACGGCTATCATCCGGCGATGAGCATCGGCCGGGTGAAGACTTTCCGCAGTTAGATTTCTGATAATCTCTTGCTGTTCCTCAATCGTCTAATTTTGCAATGGAAACGCCACAATGCCGCGTCAATTGGATGGAACGCACAATTGCCCGTTTCTGTTCTCCGTCATGCGCAGGTGCCCGCGCATGCTCACAACCACGCTGGGCACTCCATTCCTAGACGGCTCTAGATGTCTCACTACGTTACCCTAAAGCGGTATATTCAGATTGCTACCGATTTGGTTCTTACGACGTTTTGTAACATTTCATTTTGACAGCCCTCAGATTATCTTAGTTATGCATACACGTCGGAGACTAGAAGATAGCACATATTTACAGTTACGCGCGGAAGTCGCGATGGGCAACAGCGTTATTGACTACACACTTGCATAATATCTGACGTGTCACTGTAAATACGAACTATCACATTCGTAACAAATACATTGTTGGGTTCGATTAAGCTCATTACTCGACACATCCCGTAATGCAATCTATATATTGCGAAGGGCGAAACTGCATGTCAATTTGCTCTATTTGCGTCCATTTATGCGTCTAAAATTATAACACTTATAGTGCAAAATGCCCTATCCAGTTTGGCTAATTTAGCGACACAATCATTGGTAGACGCAGCTGATATGATATGTATGAATATGATATATATATAGGGATCCGGGAAGACTTTTGAAATGTTCCGCGCGGCAGAACATAAGCTAGAATCGAATCTACTGGCGTCGTATTTGCTGTTGTTTGGATGGAACATTCGAGCCCAAGCATAGGTCGATGTCAAAAAAGCCATACTCAAAAATCGGGCTGCGTAATAACCGTTTATAAAACTTCCACCGAGGATTAAGTGCATAAAAAAAGTGTTTCGGAGAGCTTCCATTGAGCATTGCAAGAAGGCCCCATTTCTGGGAGTGTGTATGGATGATACAGAACATTTCGAACTGGACTTATCAATCTGTGAGACGACCCCCGCGAAGAACGTAACAACAATGGGCGCAACAACGGACGACAAAAAAACATCGCACGTGTGATAGCTGCATTTGACTGAAAAGACGCAGTGGACTTTATGGACTACGTCAAAGCCTTTGACAAAGCACCTCGAGACCTCCTAGTGAAGTCATTCCAACGCGCAGGGGTTAGCGCTGTTGTTGGAGCGCTTAGCGAGCAATCGGCCTGCGTTAGACACTGTACAAACTGAACAAATTAGTCTCGTTCAAGAAGTCGACCAATGTGCGGTGTCTCTGTCGGTTTGCCTTACTTACCGCCTCACATTGAGTGATACGATGCGGTAACAACGGTAAACGAGTCGAATTGCGCGTTGCGTAGTGACAACTCAAACATTCGCTAGATGAAACAGCTGACAGCTCCAGCGTAAGCTAGTCTACTATCGCGCCGCACCTTATTTGCACCTCTTTCTCTGTCCGGAACAATGCGAGTAACGACACAGTTTGGCAGTTGTTGGTGTTGATGTCGACGAAAGCTCGAATGCATCGCAGACATCGTAAGCCGGACAACTTAAATTTGGAACAACAAAGGTTATATATATATATATATATATATATATAAATATATATATATATATATATATATATATATATATATATATATATTGGGTCAGTCAGAAAGTTCTGTTCGGGTAGTGAGCTTCATACTGTTGCCCAGCGGATCCTGGTAGAAGCGTGTGTGTGTTTTCAGAAATCGTTATTGCTGTAGTGTATTTTTTTAAGCGAATCATATCTTACTGAACGTACCTTAATTTCACTTGAACTTCATTTTCCTCATTCTCTAAGTCACTTGGCAAAACCTACTACCTAGCGCTTTATGCTTACAGACGTTAAACGTACGCATATGCAGCGCTAGGCAAACTAAGCTTTTCTATTTGTATGATAAATTAAAAAATAATGTTGCCAATGCAACATCGTTATCAATAAAAAACGTATTACTACGATATGTTACGATTTAGTATCACGAAATATTTTTCTAAACAAACTGAAGCAGTGATTTGCATTGTCGTTCCTGTAAAATACGTTTGCGTTTCGTAATTATAGCTTGTTATGTTTGATATATGCATTCTTCATGTTCTTTATTTATTGCTTCAATATTGAAAGTGAGACATCGTAGAAACTCTTACTCAATAATGCCGTTGCACCGCACTGCATATATATATATATATATATAGGTTCAAATATCAAAGGTACTTAACATTCCACGCGATTCGAGGAATCGTATGATGTACTTCCTTGCTAAAGCTCTCCCACTTATCAAATGTCTTGTGTTCGTTTTGATTTCAATGCATCGCTGAGAGCATTTGCAATCATGCGCCAAGTGTCGTCTGAATTGTGCCGTACACAACCTGTGGTTGCTTACACAAAAGTGGAAGGCTTTCTGCAAGTGCTTCGACGTACTCTGACCCGCTTCTCCGTAGATGGGTTCTATTATAAGAGGCGACTTTTATGAAGCAGACAAAGGCTTTGTCTGTAAACCATACAACAAAAGATGACTGCACTGCCATCAAAGTGAATCCAGAGCTTCGGACAGCCGCTTGATCCGCTCAAAACGTATGCATGTACAATTATAATAATATATGATCAGGATATTGTTAGTTAATTTCCGCGCACACATCCGACGAGAGCTAACTACATGTTAAGCTATCCGCATGAACGAATGTACACCAAAAACTGTTCTATAAAAAAAATAGTAAAAAAAGACGTCAGACTTCATTTTGAGGCAAACCTGTTGTGCGCTTGATCCTGCATCTGCGGAGATGTCATTCGGCGCATAAAATATTATTATCATTATTATTGACCGCCAGTGGCCTCAGTATCTACGGCCGCCAGTGGCCTCACATCTGGCATCGCCATTTCTGAGACAGAGAGAACAGCCCATGTGGTGGAACGGTGGATGAGCGCGGCTTGCACCGGCTTAGCTGCACTAAGCTGGCTGGGCTCCCGCAGGACCGCCACGACGCCATCCATGACATCCTCGGGCGCGCTTTCAGACAAGCCGGCTACCGCGTCATCCTGAAGCCTGGCGGACTGCAGAGGGACTTCGATGTAATGCCAAAGTAATACCGAGCCTGGGGGGTGGGGAGGAATCCGGGTTTAGTGGGTTTGCGAGTCTCACACTAGTCACGCAGGCTGCTAGTGGCGCATGTGCATCATGCATTCCCGAAACCTCCCAGAAAAAAAAGGACTGCAGAGGGACGACAGGTGTCGACCGGATGGCCAGGGACCAGCCGGGACTGGGACCATAATCGGCCGCTACCGTGGGACATCACTGTCTCCAATACATACGACCTCGGCTATCGTGCACTAGCCATCGCGGCCGTCGGCCACATCACACACCAACGGGGGGGTGCACAAATGGCGCCTATACACGCATCTTCTTCTAACGTATCTGCTCGACGTCATCTTACAATTTATGCATTTCTAGAGCATTTTTATGTACCCTCCAATAACCCAAAATGTCAGCGATCCATCACTTCAAGAATGATTTTAGTTCGTGAAAGGCTTGAGCATTGTAGCCCTTTATATAACCATGAAGGTGATTTTATGATTAAGAAAAATATATTTCATAAAACTCATAGATACTCTCTGTGGCTCGTAAAGCAAAAAAACTTGCCCGTCGTCGGGTGCTCCTGGGTTCCCTCAATTATGGAGCAGCACGCCGTGTTCAATTCTTTCCTGATGCGAAGACATTCTTAGATAATGTGAGAGGCGAAATACTCATAAATATACTATAGATTGATAAAATACAGACACATCGTAGATCAGAAGAATGTCCGTAACCTAGCAAATTTCCGCGTCTATTATATTCACGCCTTAAGTGTGGTGTCTAGTGAAGGAGATGTAGGGGCACTATCGTTTTTCAAAAATCTTAACAATGGCACGGGATTGAAACTAATTATAGCCTAAGTTACAGTCTTAGCCGTTTCGTAGGACTGAGCTGTTCTCTGTGTCGATTTATCTTGTGCAATAATAAAAGTTGAATTATTATAATGTTTTATAACGCCATATTGAAAAAACCTTGGAAAAGAAGTGCGTGCTGTAACATGGCTTCGTGGTTATTCAGCAACTGATCAGCAACTGCTGACACACTTGGTCGGAACTAGTAGTTATCTGCCCCATCATTTAGTAAAGCTAAGACGGGTAGGGAAACACGCGTGTACCATGAAAAATTATGTACTTGAGCAAGTGCTCCAAACTAGCTAAGACACACATTCTCATGGCTATTGCAATGGAGACTGGGGCCCATCAATCAAAATTCAGTCTTATTTCTCAAAGATGTATTCAAATCAAACAAGTCAAAGCAGATCGCAAAAAGAGCGAGCTTCAATAACAAATGATCAGGCTGGCTATCTGTGGAGAAAACGCTGTATCCATAAGATGTGTCACCAAGTGAACAATTTAAAACATCTTGTTTATAATTTCAGGCAACAAAACTTTTACTAAATAAACAAAATATATAGTACTAGTTTACGAGTGAGACTTACTTGGCTATTCCGACAATCGTGTGCGCATTTCTTTTTAGTAAAATGGTTAAATGAGAAAAAAAAACGCTTGTCAAATGATTCACTCTAATATTGAGCAATAGTGTTATTTTCTGCGTTTTCGAATGTCCATGGTCAGAGCAGATGCAGGATTGCTACACACTCATATGTATGAGGATAGTCGAATGAAAACAAAAATGAGACATATTGCTTTATCTTTAGTATTGCTGAACCGATAGCGCTACAATTGATGCAGAAGATTGTGATATTGTCAGTAACCGCTTGTAATACAAAAAAGAGTCAAGCTAATAAAATGCTGACCTGATCGTGATTGTTACTGATGTACGGACTACCGGTTCGTTAGGTAAGTCATTTAAATGCCATATTACAGAGCTTCGGCGGGGCTGTCCAGGTTGAGAGCGCGTTATAGCGTTGAGAAATGTCTGGCCAGAAGATTAGCTTTGCTGGTTTCAGTAGAAACCTGCACAGATCTAAGTTTAATAGCAGCATCTGATTCCCTAAAACGCGTAATGGTGCAACGAAGAAATGACCGAGAGTGTCTGAAGTAACCGTGGATTTTACTATGATGTGAGTTCGATAGGATTCCTGCGTGTCCCGCTCTTAAGTCACAAACATGTCAATATATGAAGAAGAAGAATACAGAAGTTTTGTGACAGGTTTTATATGCATTTCGTTAACATCCTGGCCATTTCCCCAAAAAAATATTAACCAGTTAATCGCGTCAAGGTGACCATGTTGTCCACGCTATTTTTTCTATAGTTTCGCCCTTCTATGTAGAAAAAACCATCGTAAACGTCCGAAGTACTGCTAAAATTAAGGAAAGCACTTGCGATAAAATGCTTGTCAAATTGTCGACTGTGCCGACAGATGACTTGTCGAGTCCGCACCATGGGTGGGTTTATCAATATATTAGAGTAGACTATTTTCGGAGAAACAAAGTAAACCATTCTGAACGCTGGATTTAAAGCCAGGCCATGATTGTGCTCACCAGTCGATCTTAGGCAATTTGAAGTTTTCTACGATGACAATTGAACAGCAAAACCTGTTGGAATCGGGGCCATTCAGAACAGTACATGTATCATCAGTACAAACTGCTTTTGCGCTCGTCCAAAAATAGTAACCGAGATGCCACAGACTGTTCTGTTCGTGAAACATGTCAAAGGTGATACAGTCGTCTTGTAATAGTAACATTTAGTTCCTCATCACTATTAATGCTATTGTAACCACATATCTCGTGTCACAAGAGCACAATATCAGTGCTGTGTGACAAGGTGTACCCCTGCGAGGCGTCCAGGGCATTCTCTGTGACCACCGAACGGGGTTCAGGGACTGAATTTGATGCCTGTCGTTTTATTGTCCCCAGCTTCCAAGTTAGGAGCAGCAGAAAGAAAGAACAAAGACGCGCAGTCTATACGGGCCGCTAGCACTATTTTTAGCTCCCCAATGGGCGGAAATTACTCTCGGCCAGCTCCTCCGATGGTGGTTTCACGGTTTTCATGACAAGGGGTTTGTGCCGAACACTGTGCTGAGAAAAACCCTTTTCGCTTAGGCACGTTGCTTGTACGATGTACGACCGAGGTTGTTCTCATAGTGGTTACATTTATGTGCGTGCAGATGACGCAGTCCGTCCGAAGTCTGGCAAAGAAAACAAAACATATATCGAAAAATCAATCTAACTGACTTTTTTTTAGGGAGTTGAGGGTTTAAAAAAATACATTTACGTACGACTGAAGAAAAGCATACAGGGATTGGCTGTCCCCAGAACATGCTCACACTCAGACAGTGTGGGACTCAGCCACCAAACAGCAAGTCTCACCACCAAGCCTTGGCGCTTTGCAAGAGTCGAGCCGTAGGCTTAAGGCAATACCCACTAAAACCCTACATATATGCACGACAGTGCCTACATATATGTATCCCCTTTAAGATGACCCTCCGGCCTGCGGGATCCTT
Source organism: Dermanyssus gallinae (assembly GCA_003439945.1). Classification (NCBI taxonomy): domain Eukaryota; kingdom Metazoa; phylum Arthropoda; class Arachnida; order Mesostigmata; family Dermanyssidae; genus Dermanyssus; species Dermanyssus gallinae. The sequence continues at coordinate 53,624 of QVRM01001815.1, read as the reverse complement.
GACAGAGAAGAGTAACTTCGCACAGGCGGTGGGGAAGTCTCGGAAGCTTTAAATCATTATGTCCTGCTTGTCGAGTCGCGTGGTGCAAGCGACTCTCTTATGCTTTCCACTAGTCTTCTTCTTCCGGCATCTTTCCGCCTAACTGACTTAAGTGCAGCCAATTGTCCGTGGCCGACATAAAGGCCCAATTTACACTAACTCAGTTCGTCACTGATAGCCGACATTTCGCGATGTTGTGAAAGTACAATGTAGTATCGATGCCAATGCTTTAGACATAGGTCTGAATATTGCGATGCTAAAAAATATTACCCGTACATATACGGTAATGTATGAAGGTATATTTCTAAAATCTTATCAATGGGTATAAGTATGTTTGTGCATTAATAATCATTGGGTAAGTACACAGCGCTATTGTACTTTAGAAGTTGCCTTCGTCGTCATCAGCATCATACTTCTCAGTGTAGCCGTACAGGAGGTGAAAAACAGAGATGCAAGCGTGCCCTTGGGAGGAGCATCGAACGAGTCCAGCTGAAACGGTGCTTGCTCACGTAAACCATTCGGGAATCGAGAAATTCTGCCTCCGCCCACTTAGGCGTAAGGGGTTAGGGGTGGCGGTGAGGGGGTTATGGCAGACGGCATTTACGTGTACATGTGGTGTACGTATATTGGGCTACTTGATTGTCTATTGCCTATACGCTAGATTAGCCTACTAGCGCAGATGTCGTACGTAGTAGCTGTATAGCGGGCGTGGCAGTAACCATCATAAGCCGACTATGGCTTATGACCACTACGGCACGGCCTTCAGCTGCTATTGATCTAGTCGTTGCCTTGCACTTGTTTTTGCCGTTCGTCCGGTTCAAGTCGAGTAGAACAATGGCAGCCAGCGCACAGAATGCAGAAGCTGGCAAACAAATAGCAACTACCCTATTGGATATGGGGCATTGGGCAATTGGGGGTATAAAGCAACAAAAAACGTGCATAGTTTTGTGTGTCTTATTTCTTTAGAACCTGTCTGCGTTCGTAGACATCATCGGCACGCAATCTAGATATCTTCTTGAGCTTGTGAAGGAATGCCTTACAATCCCGAATCTGGAGGTAGGAGAAATACTGGTCTAGTTGAATTGGGAGTGACTCGCTAATAACTGAAAGTCCAGTGCAGCAAGCGGTTTGCTGAACCCCTACTAGAAAAAAACGTTTTCCCTTTGTCGGGCGCAAATATATATATATATATATATGCGGAAATGCAGTTCATTCTCTGATTTGGTTTATTCGTCTTTTAATAGGCAGCAATGGAACCATGAACAAATATGTCTGCCTACGAATACACCACGTATACGTAGGTACTCATCCATATGTATCCCTACCTAAGCTCCCATACAGATCCATACATGTGTTTACGGTCCTTCGTGTGATTTGCGTTACCTCATGTGTTCCCCAAGAATAGTATTAAAATTGTAGGAAATCATGATCATGTGTTTTCTAACAGACTTAGATGCGAGACTGCGACTAAAATCGACAAGCAACCGTGTTCGTAAAACCAGCGGGCCTGCGCTGAGATTCCCAGGGACCACCCAATATCCTAAAGTCATACAGGTACAACGTTGGTAATAAATTCTAGAAAAAGGCTAAGTCTCATTGCCAAGAGGTCCCTTGGTAACCTGTAGCAGGCACTTCTCTTCGCGTTCGGTCTTTTTCAAAAGCAAAGTCTAGTTTTGGTCGCGGTATAGCTTTCGCTCTGCGGCATTGGAGGTACCTTAATGTACTATTTTAAATGCACTGATAAGCAGTCTTGCCAGCAGTTGCGTATCAGGTAGCAGCCGAAAGATGATGCATGCAAAGATTGCATGGATATTTTGCGCCAGATTGCAATCGCGAGAAGAGTTTGTGCTTCTAAATAGTTGGATGCGTTGATTGGCTTCTGGATTTATCTACCAGACGGCGAGCGTACCTCTTTGATGATAGTGCTTATAGCTCTGGAAGGACTTCCTGCGCGCTTCAGCACTAAACCCGTGTCTGGCCGTCGCGGCAGCTGTACTTACCTGATGCCGGACTTCTTGCGATCTTGGCGTCTACCGCAATAGGTTCGTGCGGTCGAAGCACGGTACACTCTCTCAGCAAATAATTTTTCTGCAATGAAGCCGAAATTGTCCCGATTCAGCGTAACCTCAATTGTATACCAACAGTTAAGCTCTCTGTGCAGCCCAGGAAAGTCAAGGCTGTATGGGGATTGAGTATCCAGCAACAACCGTATTGGGTCAGTGTGGTTCTGAATGCCGTAGTGCAATTCATGGCAGGTTTGTCGAGTTGGAAATAAAAATAAACTGCAACAATAAGAATAAGGTAAGAGTTAAGACATATATCTTCTAGGCCCATGAGTGTTCTTACAAAAGCGAACCAACGATTCGCATCAGCTGGCCGTGAGACTGATGCACGGGGCTTGCGCGGCAATCACCCTGTTGATTTACACTGCACAAACTATAACGCACTTAGTACAGTTCTGTTTGGCGCGATACAGTCCTGACCAAATAGAGGAACAGCATGAGGCTCTACATGGTTAAGATTGTTGCGGGCCTTACGTATGACAGGGAAGTGAACCACCTAATGCAAGCGAATTTTCGTTACTTGGGAGGAGTGTTTCATTACACATAAAGTGACTGTACATAGTTCATAGCTATCACTGCCTGGTACCAAACACCGCCTTTCACGAGAAGTTTGAGGTGTGCACCTGTCGGTTTTGCTTGCAGAGGTGTGTCATGTACCATACCGTGGAATGCGCAGCATTGGACCACTTATCATTGCCCTACTTATATCGCCCGATGGGTGAAGACAGATAAAGGATTCTGATGACAACCCTACATATGAAGTATATATGATAGTAAATTTTAGCAAAATATCCGGTAGCTACAATTCTGAATTGATTTCGGCCATTTTCATCGCGTCGCAATGGATAACTTGCTGATGTTTCGAGTAACCTGTTAGGTCGCTAAGGAGGGGAGTGGGATTGCGGAAGTGAGAAGCTAAACGACATCGAAGAGAACGACAACCAAGTCAAAAACCCTATCCAAATGCTGAGTTGCGAATAGAATGACCAGAAGCGCGCGTGGGGGGGGGGGGCTAAAAGGGGTTGCAAAAGTTACAGTGTTTTTTTAGTGGGTATACTACAAACCATCGCAATTAAGTTCCACAGCAAGCCCTTATCGTAATCCCTGTCGCGGCAAAAAAGAATTCCATCGTGTAAGAACTTATAGTATTAGTAGTACACTGTGAGGGTTCTGCACTAAATGGCACTTTTTTAACGAATTTGAATGCCACCTATTATTGGATGCAATCCAAAATAAAATTTAATTTAGCAGATACATACGATAGGTAAGTGGGGTCATATTTTTGGTATAGATTAGGTCTTGATGACAGTCTAGATATAACGAATTTAAGTAATAACGACCAAATGAGGACTAGAGCATTCTCTTTAAATACGCTTGGAGTGCCCTCACTCAGTTTAAAATACGAATTCTCTTACACCCAGTAATAACAAGAAAGGGGGAACTAACGACCCACGCTGCTGTTGGTACGGTTACTACAAAAAAAAGTGCGTGGAATAATCTGTTTCATAACTAAAATCACTCCAAAGTCTGTGTAAGAAAAATTGAAACTCCAACATGCTTGGCTTTCAACTAATAGCTCACAGTCCAACGTGAGCAGTCTGCTACAAATAATATTTTCATAATAATAGTTTCCTCTTAGGTATAAAAAAAGTTACGATAAAACAAGCACAAGTGCATACACGCCAACCACTAGATCTACTACTAATTAAACGGGCTTGTCGTGCATCGACAAGCCCTTTTAATCGCATTCCCCCGCAATAGCCCCGGACTCAGTTTTTTCTTTGGCAAAAACCCGAAGCTTTCATTTAAGCGATATCAGGTGTGGCTTTCTGGCAGCAACAGTACATTTCGACAACCGGCCGCGATTCAATTCGTTTATCCATTTGGCAATTTTTACCGCCGTCTTTTTTTTACCGTGCTCTGTTTCAGGCCGAAGGTGTGGCGCCCGAAACAGGTGAAATGGCTTTGGTAGATCAAACAAGACGCTGTTGTTTCCAGATGCTTGGCATGCTGCTCTACAACCATAAACCACGAACTGTACTAAAACGGAGTAATTCGAAATCGATTTATTGATCCTTACCGTAGTATGTAATCCTTCCAGCGCAAAATCGTACCTGGCTGCCTGGCAATGGAGCTGCCGGCTTGAACTGCCGGTTACGGTCAATAGTTGAGCCACGAAGACGAAATTTTAGTCTATAGCGGCCGCGAATCGAGTAGTTAGGTGTACTCATTTATCTTGTTCGTCGTTGCCTACCTGCCTGCCTACCCGCACGCATGGCTGATTAACGAAGCAGAAAATGACTAACCTACTCAAATATGCAATTGGACGGCAACGTGCAATCAACGTGATAACGTTGTAATCGTACATGAGACTAGACTAGCCCTAGTCTACAAGACGACTAAAACGCAACTAAAGGGAGAATGACGATAACTATTCAACTCAAATGTCTCTAGCTCTTCGCTGGATCGAAATATCTGAACAGCACGACGTTTTGAGTCAAAGTCGACAATACGAATTTGATGTGTGCATTAGACGCTTGCTTCGAAATAGAGCCTTCCAGTTTCTCACAAAGCAGCATATGTTTACTGCCACTGGATTTTACTAACGTAGAGCACGAAAATCAACCCATATTTATATGGCACGACAGAAACGAATAACCGCACTATGAAAACACTTCACATGCGATATATATATATATATATATATATATATATATATATATATACATGGCCGCCCGCTATGCAAGCAGACCGCTGATGAGCTCCGAGAGCAAGCACCGCCTTATGATTTTTGGAATATTGAGATTTCCTGGCCGTTGTCGCTTGTCGGCTAGTAAGTTCGCTGGCGCGCTCGCTTGCTTAAACTCTCAAAGAACAATCAAATTACTTTGTCGAAGTGAGAGCCAGGGGACGATCGAATATTCGCCGTTGTTTCAAAGGAACAACAACTAACACAAACATTCCCAAGTCTCGCCGCCAGCTTTGGTCCTCCCTAATGGCACGCCGACGTAACTTCGGTAGTAATTTGCGCGCCGTACTCACACCGTATAATGTGTGCTTCTTTGTGTAGGTAAATATTCATACATTCATGCATACACACACATATCTGCCCTTTAGCTTAAAATAAACAAAATAGTTTATACAAGGAGATTAAACAGCTCAGCATATATAGAATAGTTGCTTATATTTATATAAAACATAAAGTAGAGTAGCAGAAAAGATGCACTCTAAATTTTTGCTCACAAGCAAATCAGATAATCGTACGCAAGCTTGATGAACACGTTTAATGGCACGCAGCAAATTCAATTTACGCACTACGCGGTAATCAGCAGCATGAAGACAGCTACCGAAAAGCTCATATTGCTAAACGCAATGCTACGGAAGAGAGCTAAACGTTCATAGGTGTAAAACACTAATGTAATGAACACTAAAGTTAGGCCGCTGGAAGATACGAGAGAATGATGATAACACGCAGTTAATTACAGAGACGAAATCCACATCCACAATTTGCATTGGTACAGGCTCAGCAAATCGTATCTTTACAGAAGTAAGCTTACTATCAAGATTCATTAAGGACTTGAGTAGTTCTGAGAAACAGTCCACGTGTACTGCAAACGTTCGCATTAACGCAGTGAGCCCAAACAGTCATCAAATTGACGCTGGCTTTATCTTCGTTCATTCCTTCATGCAACTAATCAGTGTTGCATTTTAGCACTACTTTACAGCACATGAGATAGCTATATTTGTTTTCATTGTCTCGACGAAACCACACTTACGTCTTAAATCTAGCTTAACTGGTTACCCATATTAGGCTAATTTACCAGTTCCTTAGACATGACTTCGACAAACAAATGTTTAAGTGTTGCATCGGACAAGCTTCATAGCACGTGCAGACACAATTATCAATCGCTTGGCATGTGTAATACGCTTGTCTCTCAAAGCTTGGTGTGAAACCTATGCACTGCGGGCATGTTGTGCGTTGCTCTTAAAACGGTTGTTTCCGGCAAGACTATAACACTACAGAAGGCGTGCTGTAGAATTTGGCGAAAATCTTTTGCATATTTTGTTGATACCTTTCTCTAATCGGTTTAAGTGCACCAACGAATCCGGTCCGCAGTTGAGGTTGAGTGTCAGCTAAACAACAAGTCTCAGCCGAGTAGAGGCATGTGGGGAGCAGGGAAGCAGAGGACGTGGCTGTCTAGAAGCGTGGCTTTTAGTCCGTATCCTAGTTACTTTACCTAGAATCTTTACCCCGATTTGACGTCCATATCGCCCACTTATCAGAACCGCAATAAAGCGTTCTAAATCTGCGCTGGGCATCAGGCTGTCTGCGGTCAAGGCCCTGTACGAGACTTTGGTTTAGGCAAAGATGAAAATCCGTCCCGCATTCGAATTTGCTTTGCGGCATTGTACGCTTCGAACGTAACTAACATCCACATGTTTACTATGCGCTACTACGTCCGTAAACAAGAGACGCCGGATTACGGAGATGCCAGTCTCAGTAATCTGGGCTCCTTACAAGCTTTATATACGTAAGAGTATCTAGCAAGAGTGTCCAAGAGCTGCTCTAGCCATTTTATATTGTATATATATATATATATATATATATATATATATATATATTTATTTATATGCGCAAATAATGACTCGGTTGAAATTTTAGCGAGCTGCCTAAACGTATCGGTGTGCGTTCTTGCGTCATGTCTGCTATCCACCGAGAGCCTGCTTTAACTAGAATGTAAACAAATACTAGCCATGGCTAACCGAGCAGATGCGTCTAAGGAATTTCAGCAAAGAACTCAGATATTGTTCTCGCTCTTCGCCCCGAACGGACCCTTAAAGGGATTATAAAGTTCCATCGTTTTCCGAAATTACAGTTGCCAACATTGCTGGTAAGTACGCGGCTGTAGAGGAAGTAAAACTGGGTTTCAACACATTGGTGGAGCTGAAAATTTATGACAGAGTGTGCTGTGTGAGAAGTCCAGAACTAAGTAAAGCAGCGCGAATGTTATTTTTTTTCACTACACGCGTACTCCGATGTGCACTTTGCAATATATATACGTATATATGAATATATATATATATATATATATGAGAGCGGATCGGCAAGTTCTAGCACTTAAAATTTTTAAATTGAGCCCAAAGCACCAAGATCTTCTAGTTTGTTTCTTTAGAAGCGCTGTTTACAAGCTACACACAAGCAGTAGCGGCGTTTTTAGTTTGAGTTTGGTTTAAAAAAGTGAACAAAACGAGATTCGGCACTTTTTATTGGGCCGAAACTGGAGTAGCAACGAATCTGCAATAAGTGCTGTTTTTAAAACCAATTCGTATGCTATAAAGTAGCGAAAATGTTACGAACTGCTTACGGAAACGTTGAAAAAGTTTGTGATATCGAACTTAACAATCGCCGAAACACTATTTGGGGGATAGCAGAGGAAGTAGAGATATTTCATGAATCAGTTGTAACAGTTTGACCGTTAAGATATTTTATGCGTCGGAAGACTGGCAGCACAGATAATTCCAAAAATGTTGAAGTTCCAGCAAATGAACGCTCGACGTAAAATGTCGAATTGAACCTTCAGGCGGTAGTAGAGGACTCTTGCCTCAGGGGGTGATTGCTGGACACGAATCATGAGTATGTGGTTACGGCATCGACCCTCAAGCCCAATCCTTTCAGTAGTTCTTCAAAGGAGAGAGTCGTTCGAGCAAATTCAAACAGACTACATCCAAAAAACCGTTTGACTGGGTTTTTTCAACTACAAGAAAATCATCTGCCACAACTGTTTACCACCTGGTTCTATGGTCAATAAGGAATATTACCGTTATTTTTTAAGAAGATTGCGCAAACATTCTGACGCAAGATGCTTGACCTCTGGGCAAACAACTATTGAATCCTCTATCACGACAACGCACATATCGTTATTGATTTCGAATTGCTTAATGAACTCGCTTTCAATCATTTCAGCAACCTTCCTATTTGGCGGACCTGGCTCCGTGCGCCTTTTTTTCTGTTCCCACGAAATAAACGTTTAGAGACTATTGAGGACATAAAGAAAAAACGCAGGAGCAACTCAATTCGACTTCCAAAAGTCGCGTTTAATTTTTTTTCGAAGAGTGGGAAATGCATTGCGGTGGGAGAGAGCTATGCTTTGATGGAAAAGCATTGGAAGATCAAAAAAGTTTTTTTTATAAACATGCTTCAGAACTTTTCGATCTGTCGTCGTATATTTGCCATATTATAAAAGCCAGGCAAAATGTTTATGTGATCGACAAAGCGAAAGATTTGTGAAATGACCGTTGGCCTGCCCATGATTCGGGAGCAGTCCTTTTTGTGGCAGAACTAATGTTATTTTTTGGATGTGGTGTATAGTAAAGAATTACCAATATTATTATCAATAGGGCAAGCCAGCTCCTGGTGGGCTTTCCCACTGGCCCATCGGCCCATACAGAGACCCACATCGGGGTACAACCGGAGACCGTAGAAGGGCTGGCGAACACGTATCGAATCTAGACTTTAAGGTGATACTGGAGCGTAACTAGTTGTGTGCACGAAGCTGGAACTTTCTGAGAAGCTTGTGTTGTGTTTTTATCTTTTGCTCAAGTTTAGCTTTCCACACCGCCTTTTTATAACGCCGACCGGCATTTGTATACAGGAAGGTTGGATACAATATACGCTTGAGTCAAACAGTGCTTCAGAGACCTTGGGTAAGCCGACAAGTTTATCAGGGTTTGCTCGGTTGGGGGCGCGCGCTGAGTAGTATAAACTTATAATAATATATTTCGTATTTGTGTTCTATCGACTTCGACTCTTAGGGGTTAGGGATCCGGAGAACTTCTTGCGATGATTCCAGTAAGGGCTCTAGTAAGCGGGTTGAGTCAATCGTCGCGCTTAACCGCTGCCGCTTCGGCCTGCTGCCTGATGATGTACTGTGAGCGTCATTGCAACTGGAAGGTGACGTCTGGTACCTATCTGGCATAATGAATTATTGATTAATGAAACTCTTCATTCGTAATGTCTAATGATTCAGGTGCGTTTGCAGACAGATGGCCTATACGCGATGATTTACTAAACTAACTAACTTAAATTTCAATGGGAGTTTCCTTGCCCAGGGTGCCCAATCTTCATTGAACAGTCTACGAACGCAGGTTAAAACATAGGTTCGTTAATATATACCTAATATGGCCATATATCTTTTTGCATATCTGTATATAGTACAACTGTATCTTTATTTATATATCTGTATAGTAGTATAGCAAACACTCTGAACGAATTTAGCACAAAGTTTGTATTATATGCGTATGACCTTGTGAGCCTGGAAAAACAAATGTTTTCAGCGAAATGAGCTGGCTGTTAATTCTGCTAAGACGAAAGTAATACGCTTCAGCCGTGGCGGTGCATACGAGGCGGCTGACAGGAATCTAAAACTTAATAACGAGAGAATTTAACTTGTGAGCAGCTTTCCATGGCTCGGATAACATCTCACGCCAAAGCTTTGCTTTACAAGGCATATTGAGGTCAACATGTACAAGCGGTATCAGCGATGCATCTGATATGAGAATTTAAACTTATTAAAATTATCACAGAAATGAAAAAATGCGAACTAAGATCGAACCAACTTAACGTTATAACATATTACTTTTGGGAACTCAGCCCGATTTTAACCTTATTCAAGAAAAAATGATTAAACACATATTTCGAAAAATAATTGTTTTTCACAGAAAAAAAACTTGCTTTATATCAAGTATATTCCGGGTCTGTATAGAAGAGCATCGGCTAAAATGAAAATATACACAACGAATTCAGTAAGGGCGTTTAGGTTTTTCTTCTAACGACAAGTTTGTCAGAGCCAATTTGAACTTTCGCGAGGAGTGGAATGTCTCTATATCAAAAACTATGTCAGTTACAGCTACACCTAGAAACCGGCATTCAATTGTAGTGGACGGTAGAAGTTAAACCAAACAATCAGAGCGCTCGTCGTCAAGATCACAGCTCATGGCTTCCACCACAAAATGCGTAGAATGAAGGAAAACTGCTTTCATATATATGAATGTGTGTTTAAGTATTGTGGGAAATTTCATATTGACATATATCATATCATAATGTGCACGGAGCTAAACCAAATATCTCTACGATGAGAGCGGGTACCATATTTTTGACCACATTGATCACATTTTAATATTGTATTATCGGTAGCATCATATTATTTTGCGGCTTCTCTTATAGCTTGTCTCTCGTAGCACACATTCAGTCAGATTCTGGTCCTACTCAAGGAAGTATTAATTGAGCGAATCTGTCCTCGGGAGGTTGCGTGTCTTCCAAAGGTCCTTAATAAGGAAGGGTGTAGAAGCTAACAAACAAACCAGTTGATGACGGCTAGTACGGCGCAATACTAACACCTTAAGGAGTTAGTCTTAATGATAATTTAGCTTCTTCCTCAGGTCAAACAGGCTGACGGATTCTTTCTTCCACGTGCTTGATGAATGTCACTCCCTGAGTTAAAAATACTATTGCCAGGTACCGAACCTGTTATACATATTCAGAGGCCCCACACTAGACAACCTCAGAACAAATCGTAGACATTTAAACTCGTTTTATCTAGGTACTCGTTCGGCCAAACAGTAGGTGCTATTAATTGTCACCTTTCTTACAGAGCTTCTAACAATGTTGATGTAATTTTTTGTGTGAGATTTGGTTCATTTACTCCATAACAAACGTGGACAATATACCTGTATCGTGTGCATCGAGTTCCGGTGATAGTCTTTGTCGCACGTAACTGATCAACAAAAGCTACGACACTATCAGTTTCTACTGTGAAATTGATCCGTAAATATTATTGACGACGTCCATCACCTCGAATCGACTGATTCTACTGGCGAAACCTCTACTGTTGAGCTTTTTTCGTCGACTGCAGCATTGAGAAGTGTGTAGTTCAGCTTATCGATAGTCTAACATATCACTCTGGCTCCACCCTTGATATTCTCCGGACCACTTATCCTGACGCATTGACAAGACTGACATCTGCGATTCTGTAGTCGGGTCTAGTTACAAGCTAATCTTGTTTGGTCTCAAAATTGATGTCAACAAAGCAGCTCAATTGCAATGTGGGTTCAACTTTCAGCAAATGGACATCGAGACATATGTCAACCACCTCAACCCGATCGATTGAAGCCTGTTTTTTTTAGACTGCTATTATGTTAATGATGATAACTGGTATGATATGGCTAACAGAATGTTCGACAATTCACGCTTCTATAATTTACGCTTTTATATATTGCCTGTTGAACGACCCATCTTTTTGTATCCAAGGTCTGTCTCGTCCACTGGATATGACATCCATCAGAAATTCTTAAAACCAACAAAGCGCTTTCGTATTCTGACCGAGATGAGCATACATATCAGAGACAGTCAGTCCCTGCAGTTCTGATCACATAGCAGTTATACACATAACTAGCCAGATATCCGCAAATAATTTCGTTGGTACATTCCAGCAAGGATTTATACCTCCATGCTTTACGTGCGCGCAACTGTTAAACATGAGAAACGATTGAGCCTTTCACAGAAACGTCAACAAGAACTTTCTTTGTATGTACCTCGATCAAAAGAGTGCCACTCATAGGGTTGATCGTAGACTTGTTCGAGATAAAAACGCTCCAATTTCATCTACAGACTAAAACGTAAATGGCTTGCCTTCTTTTTGCACAATCAGTCGTTCCGAGTAAAATGCGGGGAAGCTCTTAGTGATTCGCAACTGGCACCGTCTGGCGTCCCACCGGGAAGCTACGTCTCTCCAATGCTGTACAAGTTGATCATGCCAGTACAACTATCAAATTGCAGAGCCAGAACGGGAACGTGTGCAAAACTCATCTGACGATCTACAATCCAAAGTTTTGTTTTAGACATAAAATAATATATTCCGTCGAGTATTAAATACCTTTTGTACGTTGACGACCCAAACATGTATTCTCCTTTAGACTCTCCATCCGCCCATACTCTCTGTACTACAGTTTGCTGCCGGCGTTAGCCGCTGGTGCAATGACAATGGGATAGAGCTCTCTGCTTCGAAATGCCTCGTTCTGAAACATGGCTCTCCCGATCTGGACTATCAGCTCAACGAGTCAACACTGCTTACCGCAAATGTTACGCGGGACCTACATAGGTGTGTTCTTTCGATGGATCTTATGCTATTTCAGGTGTCAGAGATCCAGTGAACTCTGTACCTGTAGACACGCGTAGTTCAGTTATCTCATCTTAATGATCCAAATTATTTCTATCTAGATGTTTATATTGCTCACCGGTCTGGGGTCCATATGTGTGCAAACATGTAGGTACGATTGTTCGGGTTTCAGAGAACCTGAAGAGGTTCTGTAGAAAATGTGATATCGAGCCGAATGCTGTTGACCTTCCGTCGCTGTCAACTTTATTTAAGAACAATGACACACGGCTACCATCACGGGCTTGTGAACTCAAATCTTATTGACTACCTCTTTAATGTGTGAGGATGATGAGCAATCGAAGGTGCCAATAATGCTTATTCCTAAATGTATCGCAATTGAAATCATCAGTAATATGTAGTAAGTAAGTCTGGCGTGTAGCCATAGAACGGCACAACAAAGCGGCTTTGCACGCTTTCCTCCATCCCAGACGCCTCCGACCCTCTACTATGTAAACAAAGGCGTTTTCTATTCGATTCTGTTGGTTCGGATCTCACGTACAGTGTAACACCGCGTAAATTGTCCGCGTATCTCTGCCCGTGGCGGAACATTATCGCCTTTGTTTTCTTTAAATTAATTTCAAGCTGCAACGTGGCTAGCCATTGCCGCAGATAAAAACGATTGCAGGAGTAGATTGCCAGGTCATCTGCGTACATGAGCGTGTGTCCCTTTTGCTACGAGGTAGAAAACGCATTTACGCAAACTCTTTGTTATCCGTGGAGGGTATTGTGAGACTAAACGCCGGGGGAAGTATAAAACTCGATCCAATCCGCGCATGTGACCCACTAAAATCCACCTCCCCTACCCTCTCCTGGTTCAGACTTGTGAACCATTTGCTCGAGTCTTCGAGTAGCTTGAACACTAGGGGTCCAGTGAGGAATTGCAATCTCCTTCCTTTCGGGGCTGACTTTCAGCCAAGATTTAACGTCTATGGAACTGCTTTTCGCATTGCTCCATAGACGGACCCCCATAAAAACAAATGTGCAACGGTGGGGCTCGAACCCGCGCACCTATATGTCTGCTCCGGTCACGAGGCGCAGACGCATGCCACCACGCCACCGGGCTCGACAAGAATTGCAATCTGCGGCGATCCTTCTGGCAAATACAGGTAGTTCCACAAGTTTTTAAAATGAAAACCAAGAATTTTCCAAATCTTGTTTTTAATTTTTTCTTATTTGATATACTCCTCGAGAAGCTCAATACACTTTTCCCACCGAGATTTCAGAGCATTTATACCTCTTGAGTAAAATTCTGCGTCTTTAGACTGAAAATAGGCATTGACAGCAGTTGTAACCTCTTCATTGCTGGAAAAACGCTTTCCACCGAGACGATTCTTCAAATGTCTGAAGAGGAAATAATCAGAGGGGGCCAGGTCTGGAGAATAGGAAGGTTGTTCAATAAGTTCGAACCTCAGTTGGGCCAGTTTTGCCGTTGCTTGCCGCGACTTGTGTGCGGGAGCATTGTCCTGGTGAAACAGGACAACCTTCTTCTGCAAAGCGGGCCGTTTCACGATGAGTTCTTGCTTCAGGCAGTCCAACAGTCTTGCATAATATTCTCCCGTGATCGTTTTACCGCTCTTAAAGTAGTCGACCAGAATTATTCCACGTTGGTCCCAAAAAACCGTAGCCATCATCTTTCCGGCCGATGCCGTTGTCCGCAACCTCTTCGGAGATCTTTCACCAGGTGCACACGATTGGCGAGATGCTTCTTGGGTCTCGGAAGTGTAGTGATGGACCCAGCTTTCATCGATGGTCACGAATCTGCGCTAAAAATCCGACGGATTTTTCGACATCTTGGCCAAATTTCGCTGTGAAGCGGAAACACGCGCGTCTGTTTGGCCTTGGTTGAGCAAATGCGGCACTCATTTTGCTCTGAGTTTTTTCATCTTCAAGTTCTTGTGCAGGATGAAATGCACACTACCCAAACTGATCCCCAGGGCCTCCGATATCTCCTTAATGTTTAATGTAATAACTTTTGAAATAAAAACGCTTGATAACCACTCGAAACTCTTTTTTCTCAATTTTTCAAAATCACGCCGATACGTTGCACGGGAAAAGCGATCAAACGAAATCGCAACGGCCAATCACCATAATATTTTGACTGCTAGCATTCGAAAAGTTGCCGTTTCCAATAGCGGTGAAAGCGCGAAAAAAATCGAATTCTGAAAAGCTCATTTTAAGAACTTGTAGAACTACCTGTATTTTCGCACATAAGTCCCGAGCGTGTGTCCCAATGAATACTGTGCCTGCATTGAGCTTGATCGGCCGTTTACTAACACCAAGTCAAGAAGCGGGCTTAAATGATTGCTTCGGCATACGCGATAGAGCCATGCTGCCCCAAGGACTGTTGGAGAAACCCAATATATCTTAACATGTCCGGCCCTCGGTGCATTGAAGATATATTTTAGGTTAAGTTCCAAGCCCGTAGGGAACGAAGCATAGTCTAGAAAATCAAAACAACCTCCTTAAAATGTTTTTTATTCTATACGCGATAGATTAGCACGATAGATGCACGCTCCGCAGCCTCGCCATAAAGAATGACATTTTTTTTCTTAATTATAATGTGTAGGAGCCTTAGGATGTGCGTGACCACCCTCGAACTGGTCAGTTTATTAAATAATTACGCGTGACGCTGTGTCGAAGGCAGTTCTGAAGTCCACGAATACTGCGTTCAGATTAGCCCGTTTACCTTGAAATGTCCGGTGTGTGTAGTTCAAAAAACGGCTTCCCCTGAATCCGTGCTGCTCTTCGGGTATACTGCCCGCGATCTCTAAGAACGTCTGCAATTGGTGAGCCAACATAGCTGAGGGAACCTGGTATAGTAGAACTTGTCTGCAATTCTGCAATACGACGAGGGACCAGAGAATCGCCCCTTTTGCTTGGAATAATACTGGGCAGACTTGTTCTCCACATCGCGGACAAATATGAAGTCTTCAGCGTCTCATAGGGCTGCTTACCATAGGTGCTCGTCCCATATCAGGTCAGACCTTTAGGCCTGTTTCCTTACTCAACGGAGCTCCTCATTTCTCGTTCCAAACGTCAGCTACCCCGAAGGGCCAGGGTAGTCTGGCCAGCCTGGAGAACTCTCTCGTCTCGCATTCGAATATCAGGGAGGGGGTGCGGCCAGGAATTGTACAATCGTTGTCACCGAATACATCTTGAAGGTGCGCTGCCAGCACCTCTCGTGCAATAAAACAAGCAGTAGAGCGTCTATCTGCTTGCAACATTGTATCTGCCTGCAACCGAAGCGTTTATCAAGAGTATTTTTGTCTCACCAATTCAAACTCTGCATTGGGTCGCTTCACCGTTCTCGGCCGTAAATACGACTTGCATCGATGTAGTTGACCGTCATTTCAGGGCGGTCTCAGGCCAAGACGTGTGCCTGTACCATGTAGTGCCCTTTGTCCCTACATTACTTGGAGAACCAAAGATGATGCTTATGGGTCGTTTTCATTTTGACGCTCTTGCTGCCAGCATAGCTCTCGACGCTAAGTGTAGCCGGTGATGGAAAAACCTAACCTTATTCCATAAACCTGGATGAATTGACTATTATCCCCAGTTGACGCCGCCTGTGATGTACAAGTTCTTACCCATAATCGGAGTTCTATGAGGACCGACAGGTTCCGCTTGGCTCTGAATGCCCAGGCGTCCTTCTGCGGCCCTGTGACGTCCCACTATTTTGTATTCATACAAAAGACATCTGGTGGGGAACTGCCCTTGATATATGCAATTATATTGATATACTGTACCGAGAACACTACATAGTTGTCTTGTCTGCACAATGTTTTAATACTGTGGAGCTTGATATAATATATCACGGCCACGCCCCCGCTTGTTTCACCAGGTTGATTCTGATTGGGATACGCGACATTCTGCTAAGTACCAACCAGGTACCACGAGCGATTCGGTAGCCCAAGTCTCAATGAGAATGATCACATCATACTTTGAAGCGCTGGACAGGGGGGAAGTAGCCGAATCTGCACCGTCACAATTTTAAAATAGCGAGGTGAGCGAAGTCCGTTTGCCTCCACAGTTTTGATTAGCAACGGGTCAACGTAACGCTCCGTTGGACTGAATCGTCATGAGCGTTCAGGTACATCACTCGTTACATTGCTTTACTGGCTCTGTGGGTGCATAAATGCTTGTAGGGTGTCATGCAAAAAAAGACTTTATGCATCGGCAAAGTAGCTCATGGAAGCTTAGAAGTTTTGCTAGATTGGTTGGTTGTCCGTGTACCTGCGGTTGTTTTGGACAACCCGGTGAAAAGTGCGGGGAATTCGTGTTCCGATGGCATTCAAAAATTGCCGCTTGCACGTCCCGACAATAGAGGAAATCATCTTATCACGCTTTGCATAAAGGTGATGCTGGCGCCACTCGACGGGGCTGCCATTTCCATCAGCGCCGCACTTTTGCTTCTCATATCTCGTTTCGCAGCTCCTCTTTTCAGCTTATTTTTGACGACCAAAGACCAGCTGCGTTTCCGAAAATTGTCGGATGCTGGAACGTTGAAAACTGGTAAGTAGATCCGGACTGGCAGGGCCTCGTGCTGCTTCTTATGCCTCACGTATTGTGCTTCACGAGGTTCTATGCGTTACGGCCTTTGCGGGCGTGCTCTCCACGGAACCTTATGCTTATCCCTGCACAAACAACAGCGGGCTAGACGTCGGTTTCTTTTCTGAATTGCTCTATAGACAGTTGGGTTTTGGGAGCGTACAACCAGCGGCGGGGTGGTCCAGACTCAAGGACAGCCGAGACCTAAAAAGCTAACAGGCTGAATTGGGAAAGAAAATGCTTTAAACAAATCTCGACATTTTAAGAATCTAAGCTGTGACTTTCACACAAGATGGACCTCCACGCATACAAGACCCGATCCATAATACCAAGCAATGCACGGTTTCCGTCATTCCATATGTGTGAAAGCCGGCCGCAATGAGGCCGACGACGGGTGTTGCTATCGTGTTTGTGAACAAAGCTGTTTGACGTTTAATTTTCTATTCTGTTGGTAACCAACTAGCCTACGGCAGCTTTTTGCTATATGTAACTCGACTAAGTAAAATTCTAATAACATTCCTGACGACTCTTGTAGCAGTATGACCGCTTACTCTCAGCGGTATCGGTTATCATCCATTCTCAAGCGAGCACTGCTCAAAGAAAATTCGTCCAACAACAGAGATCGAACCGGCGAAACCCGGGTAGATGACAACCACGACTAGCGCACTAGTCCTCTAGATCACACGCCGCCATGACGTAATGCGCTCTATCTTGATTAAACTATACAAAAACTATGTTCGACTATGCGATATCCGTAACGGGTGACGGATCAACTTTCTACAACCTATACTTAAGTGTAACGAGGATGCAACTAACCCAAGGAAGTATCGGAGCGGTCGGAACGGTTGACCTCGGGTGCAGTTGTCTTTGCTTTAGACCATGTATCACACCGTTTTTTTTTTCAACCAGAATATGACACACGCTGCCTTTATTGATTATCAAACTGTTTCCGACTGCCTCTCACGGGACTGTTTACATAGTAGACACGCTACACAGGAAGCGCAACATAACGCGTGCACTTTTAAATCTTGTTCTAAATATATTTGCGTACAATATTGATTGGATAAACGTCGGCGACTTTTACGCACAGACGCCTGTAATATACATATATATATATATATATATATATATATATATATATATACGTGTTAACAACGAGGTTGTTCTTCTTGTTTAAATGTTCAGCGTGTTTGTATTCATGAATCGGGCCCCCATATTAAGCTATCAATATATACAGCCGAAACAACATACCGGTTGTTAAGTGAGAGGTAAACAGTTTCCATATGTAAAACTGAAGCTACAATTCGAAACAGGTAAATACAAAGATGTATACACAAACATAAATAGAACAAAGACTCTGTTTACTTCTTGTGTAGACAGGAGTTAGTGTGTTTTCGTTAGCCTGACGTTTTTGCTTCCGACTGTGTATATGGCCCGACAGCATGCGTATATGTGCTGCTGCAGGCCTAGTATCTAGATAGACACGTGAACTCGAGTTGCCCTAAACTCGCTTCTCTTTCTAACCTCAGTCGCGTGTCGACATTAATGCAGCTATGGTGGTAGTCTTTTTAACACAGAGATTCCTTATTTTAAGTCCGTGTTATATTGTCTTCGGAAATTTGGTTGGTTTACTAGTTTTGTTTGAAGTTGGCCTAGGTGACTTGCAGGATGAGCCTTGAATCCTTGTCTGTGGCATGAACAGGGCAATACTTATTATACTTCAAATTGCTAATTAGACGCGATGCGCATGCCAAATAAGATATAAATGGTTTGTTGATTAGCCCAAGCAACCACGAAACACATTTGATGATGACCTTAATGATCTCGTTTGGATGACCAGTTAGGAATTATTTCGTATCAGCGGGTCATCCCGTTCCTGCGAACGTCTTGTTAGAAGCGCACAGTATTTTTTGTCGTTTTAAATGTTTATTCTACGGAACTGCATTTTTTACCGCTTAAGTTATGGGTAAAAGATTAAGTACAAAAGTATACTACTAAAACTAAAATACTACAATTTTGTGTCGGGGGCTTTGTCCGATTTCTTGACTTCACCACACGGACAGACCAGATGCCTACGGGCCTACGACTGGCGGCAGTTCACACTGCATCGTAGCACACATTACAGCACCAGCATATCGTGGTAGCGGCAGTAGATAGATAGCACATTTGGAGGAGAGCAACAGAAAAGAGGTTGATTCGGTCCGATACGGTTCGGTAACATATGTTTTTTCCTGCTGAAACCTCTCAGCATTACTTTGAGGGATTACGGGAATCCTAATGGACATGCGCCGCCCCAGCCATGGTGACTAGTCTGGGCAAACCCGCAAACCCTGTAAGCCCGCGTCCCCAACACCCAAGAGATCGGTAGCTGCGTAGGCATTGCTTCGAATCGATGGAAGCGGGTGTTGCACCAACTTTTACGTTCTGCTCAAATTCGACATCATCCGGCGCCTTGGTACAGCTCAGCCGCGTCAGCCAGACCGTGAACGCCTTCCACAGCTCCGCCACCTGGGGATGCGTCGGAAGCCACTACCTGGAGCAACTTCGACCACATCTTAAGGGTCACCGATTATGGCCCAGTTGTGACCTAGATGTATCAGGACCGTTGGTCGTTCAGCAATAATATTAGTAACCTATTTCTAAAAAGATTACCGCCGGCACGACCAAGCCAAGTTTTGGGGCAGACATATATTGCCTTATTCAGCTTTGTGCCAGGTCTATAGAATCTATGCGTAAAATACAAATGCCTATTAAAGTCTTCAATTTCTATAATTGACTAGCAAACTGTCCCAGCAAAGGCCCCAATGATAACGTCCAGCGGACGGACGTCAGTTCCTTCTTCAAGCTCATTCTATCCATCGTTTCGTGTTTCACTACTAACACCGAACATATTCATCTATCTCTATCTTTGCCGCGCCCAGCACACAGACTCGTTATCGGCGTTGCAGCTCTTTATCTCGGGTAATCAGTTTTCAAGACAAAGCGCGACAACAATATGGATACCGTGCAGCCCGAAGCACTCCGAAGACGCTTCTAAGCACGCTTTCGGAGACAGTGACGTCAAAGGGCGTGCCCGTTCCCACACACCACGTTGGTCGCTGTTTTAACCTGTCTGACCCTTGCTGGGCATATAGTACATACATCGTTATATTAGTCATTGTTGTTGTTCCTGTATTTGTTGTTGTTGCTGCTGCTGCTGCTGCTGCTGCTGCTGCTGCTGCTGTTGTTGTTGTTGTTGTTGTTGTTGTTGTTGTTGTTGTTGTTGTTGTTGTTGTTGTTGTTGTTGTTGTTGTTGTTGTTGTTGTTGTTGTTGTTGTTGTTGTTGTTGTTGTTGTTGTTGTTGTTGTTGTTGTTGTTGTTGTTGTTGTTGTTGTTGTTGTTGCTGTTGTTGTTGCTGTTGTTGCTGTTGTTGTTGGTACAGCTAGTGTTATGCTGTCGAGTTAACGTCGTGGCTTTGTTGACGTCCGGCTCCGCCAGGTCCTGCTGCTGCTGTGACGGCGGCAGCAGCAGTAGCAGCAGCAGCAGCCAATTTCTCGTTGGACAAAGTTGAGCATGGCTGATGGCAAAGTAATTATTTCAGAGGCTGATATGGCGTGTCGACCTTGCCATGCCAACCTTGACAATTAGGCCGCGGTTGGCTTTTTAAGCTTTGTTGTCTCAGCCCGAGCTGACCGAAATGCAAGGCTACGCCATCACCTACTTTGGTGGCTTTCGTTAAAGAATCAACATAAGCGGCACGGCTCTCCTTTCGTGGCAGCTAGAGCTTTAGTGAGCACAAGCTAGATTGGTCTGTGTCTAAGGCATAACTGATAAGCAGTTTGTTTGAAGTCTGTTTTAGACGTGTAGATGTGCACCGCTGGTGGCAACACTTAAACTCAGTTAGAAGGAATTTACCTCAAACCTGTAACTCTTAGAAAATATCGCATTCAAGTGGCTATTTATCGGTCGAAATCGAGCACGCGACCCCTAGTATCGGAATCGCCAGTCATTTTACCCACGCCATTTCAGTGATATAATTAGCGTATATCATAATCGCAACATTCGCACAATTTTAGAGATACATCTCTAATACGCACTGCAACACTGTAAGAATTTCCAAACTCCCTGGGGTCTGGAGAGTAGGCGCACAAACTACATATAGGGGATTGTACGACTTGTCAATATAAGCTTGTTTGTCAAATGGGGACGAAAATATATTGCTTAGAAGTAAGAGTGAAATCACTGTGGGTATTGTACGGGTCCTGGCAGACCTAGTGGAGATGCTACCGTATGCTACAACCAGCGGTTGGGTGATATGGAGACGCTGGTCGCCGAAGAAACTGCGGTTGGGTGATATGGAGACGCTGGTCGCCGAAGAAGCTACGGTTGTGATCTAGGGGCCAAATCTCAATATAATAGCAGAACGCGATTGTCTCTTATCGAAAGAGAACACCTCTGTATTGGTAGAAAAACTGACCCTCTGTCTAAGCACTATATGTATATGTATATGTATATATTTATATATATATATATATATATATATATATATATATATATACAGGGTGTTTCAGGAATATTTGAAGCGCGATATATGGAATTGTACGGCTCGTTAAAGCAGATGTTTTTTTCCAATGGAACATGATCCCTGAGAAGTCTTGTTTCGGAGTGAGAGTGAAATTACTACAATTTGTGACACTGGTATTTTTGCCCGACATAGGAGCACAAATTGTGCTGTTGCTAGACAACCAGAGAAAATTCTACTTCTGAAGAACATATAAGTACGGTCGGAAGATGCGGCATGGTCGCTTAGAAGAGAGACTAAACTTATCGCAATGCGAGCTGTGGTTGTGGAGTGATGACGATTGTTCGGCGAACATGTCGAGATGTAGTGCATGAAAAATGACGCGCTGCGGCTGTCGCGCGACACGTCGGCGATAGTGAACGTCGCCACACAGTCATTTTACATGCACTTGATCTCGACATGCCTTCCGCAAAATCGTAAGTACTCCGCAACCACAGCTCGCATTGACATAGATTTGATATCAAAATGATCGTCATGAAAAGCGTTTGCCTGAGTGTGTTAGTTTTGCGCTGAGTGGTCGTAGTGTAATGATTTTGAGGTATTTAGCGTGAAAGCTAATAAACTACTTCATTTTTGGCGAGTTCTCTTCTAAGCGTGAGTGTGCTAGTTTTGAGCGCTGTGGGTGGTCGTAGGGTAATCGTTTTGTGGTATTTGGTGTGAAGGCTAATAGAACAACGTGTTTTTTGCGAATTCTGTTCCATTGGAAAAACTATTTGGCTTAACGAGCTCTACAATTTCTTATATCGCTTCCGAAATATTTTTGTCACACCCTGTACATATATATATAAATATATATATATATATATATATATATATATGTAGAGTGGATGACCGGACAACCATTTCCAAAGCGTGCGATTGCGAGAGACCAATCTGTACATTCAAACAAAAATCGACTCGCGTCGATCTGATTGAGTGACCCTAACAGCATTTGGGGGTGGGAGGCCACTTGTCTGGAACGCTACCGTGATTGACTCTTTAGCACTTTCAACGGCCAGTCACGGCGTTGCCCAGGTTGGTTATGCTGTTTCGCTGGTGGTAAGCAATAGGTATCTATCGGAAATATGCATTTATCGGGGACTCTATAGAGTTTCGGCCTTTTGCATTCGACACCTTAGGGGGCCCAGGTAGAACTACTGGGGGAGTTACTGCACACTTTATTAAAATCGTCGAGGATCGCACTGTCGTTACGAGGCCCCTGTTACTACCCCTGTGCCTTTTCTCTTTTTCCAATTTGCAAATGTCATCCCCATTGAAAAACGCTTTGGCAAATCGTCTTCCACAGAGGAGTTTTTTTCCCCTTGAGCTTTCCACCTTCTTACTCTGTACTCGTTGCAAACACACCTATACCCGACGATCGTATATAACATTGAAATCTCCTCTCTACTAACTATTCGCTAGTGACGACTTCTACTGCTACCGATCCCATTTCAACGAGGTCATCGTTAATGAATGCATCCTTCATCGTCCCCGCCTTAGGTTTGGCAAAAACTGAAACTCCCCCACGAGGTACTCCCGGACTTTCACTCTTCCTCGCTAATGCATGGGGCGCATAGAATCTCCCAAAATCACCGCAAAGTCCCTTAAAAAGCGTAACGACCAATGTTTGTGTTAGTTTTAAAACGTCAATTTTAAATATTGATTTCCCTTACTTATTTTCTTCTTCATTTGTGTAGTATCGTGTAGCATCGATGTCATGCAGGATGTGTTTGCTGGTTCTGTTGTCCTACTCTTATAACCACCGTTTCAGTTTGTTTTCCTCGAGCCCGCCTACTCTGCAAGAGGCACACCAGTTGTAACTAACGGCCCTACCCTATCCTATCCTCCCTTCCATCTTGTTCCTGCGTCTCTATATTTTTCCGCTAGTATTACTATTATTGAAGCGTTGCCAAGAGTATCAGTCCTGTTAGAATTGTTGGCACTTTGCTTTTGATGTCCTGATCTACCACTGTCCAATCAGTTCATTTAGTGTAGGCATCATTTTGGCGAGTACAGTGTGTACATAATCGCCTTCACGAAGCTCCCTAGGGGAGCATACGAGGTAACGGAACCCGTGTACGATGTATTTTGTATAGACGTTCCGGTCATCGCAGGCGACCCAGCCAACAACTAGGAAGGCTCAAATATGCGTGCAGACAAGCTCTGCAAGACGGCCACGTCAGTTTTGTTCATTTCACATAATTCTGCATCACGACGGCTGCGTATGACTTCGGGAGAATTTACCGATAGCGATATTTCGAGGTGAGTTTCCGTTGGGAAACCTCAACCCATCTCCTATCTGTATCAACCTTCTATTGGCTTTACAACTTTGCCTTTTTTGTATGTTTGTTGTTTTTATTCTTTGTCCCGTTCGTTTTCCCGGCTTGATTAGTTCTCTATCTTAGTGACTTCATCCGGTATATAATGCCCCACCTCCTGGGCAGGTGACGTGTTAGCATCCTCTGATTTTGAGCATCTATTGTAACGTAGCTTGCGAGACGTACTATGCCGTCAGCCGTGGGGTGCAGCCCGTGTCGCAGGCGGCACTTGAATGAACGGCTATGTAGAACGGCTCAAGCTTCACAAATAGCGTATGTCACCTCAGACACACATCCTTCCCAGGAAGGCCACCCCTTCAGAGATTGCGTAGACAAAAAGAACCCACAAAGCCCTCATCGATAGCAGGCAGATCAAATCATCACAGCAGCTGTCTCACCAAACAGCGCTCACTTTTTGTGTAGTGAGGCTGAAAAAGGGCAGACAAAAATGTATCGTATCAAAATGATTACGAGTGTAATATAACCCCTCCCTTCCCAGCAACGCTAGACCACGTATTCATAAATCGTTCTGCACTTGCGTGTGTGTATGTATTGAACCTTATGAGCCTTATGAGGGCAATTTGTAAAGCATACCGGCCTAGGTAAACAAAAAGAATACAGGTAGTTCAACAAGTTATTAAAATGAAAACCACGAATTTTCCAAATCTTGTTTTTAATTTTTTCTTATTCGATATACTCTCCGAGGAGCTCAATACACTTTTCCCACCGAGATTTCAGAGCATTTATACCTCTTGAGTAGAATTCCGCGTCTTTAGACTGAAAATAGGCATTGACAGCAGCCTTAACCTCTTCATTGCTGGAAAAACGCTTTCCACCGAGACTATTCTTCAATTGTCCGAAGAGGAAATAATCAGAGGGGGCCAGGTCTGGAAAATAGGAAGGTTGTTCAATAAGTTCGAACCTCAGTTGGGCCAGTTTTGCCGATGCTAACCGCGATTTGTGTGCAGCAATGTGAACGGCATAGATTTTTAGCATCGAGTGATCTACGTAAGAAGGCCAGGATAAGTGCCCATGTAATACCAAACCGAGACACCTCAGCTCCTGAAAATGATCTACCGTATTGGCACCCAGTTGAAAACTATCGGGCAATTAAGTCAGCCTTCTAGAAGGTTTAAACACTATGAATGGTTGGGTCGTATTCACAACCAATCAGTATTCATCACAAACCTTAACAATTTTTTAACCAACTCAATTAAAGGTGTCAATACCACTAGCAACGTTAGCCGGGTCGAGCCGAAATAAGATTGTCGTGTCGTCAGAAAGAACTATCGCCTTTCCCAGGTTATCGTGTTTAATTCTCAAGAGTATGAAGTACAGTTATATCAAGAGCATAAAGGGACCGTGGACCAACGACCGTGCCCTGCGGGGTCCTCAAGCAACAAACTGCTATGTAGATTAGGTAGGTCCAGCAGTTATAGACTGAAATCTATTCTCAAGATCGAACCTAAACTAACTAACTAGAGAGAACGTGCAACCCAGGTGGGTTAAAATCTCGGTAAACAGCACGTGGTCAAGACAATTGAAGGCAGACGCCATGTCCAGGAACACGCCCAACAAGATTAGTTCACTCTGGCTGAGTCAACCACATGCTGTCATGTATGGGCTAAGGTTAAGTCTGTCGATCAGCTCTTGCGAAAACGGAGCTGTTCTGACGAAGGCAATCCAATGTGCTTTAAATAACAGGCTAACTTTTTAAGCACTAACTTTTTAAATATCTTTGAAGTATTTAGTCAACAACTGGAACAGGGCGGTAGCTGGATGCAAGACACCTAGTCCTTTTATCCTTGTATAATGGGACTACATCTCATTGATCTCAAATATATAGAAAAATAGCTGTATCAAGAAAAATACAAAAGTTATTTACTGTTGGCAAAAGAGCTGTAATAGCAGAGGGAGTAACTTTAACAGTTTAGCCGGAACACCCATGCTTGCACTAGCGTAGCTAGCATTCAAGTTCCTTATCGCGTCCTCAACATCGGAGGCTTGCACCCGAGGCAACGAAAATGTTTAGTCTCGATTGGCCATCGTTCGTCAAGGCGGTGCCCATCAGTGCACGCATTTAACGAGTTTAAAGTTTTATCTCTAACCGTAGCGAAACTTCAGTTTAGTTCGTTGGCAATTGATTTGGGCTCGCTAATCGTGTGACCCGTGCTAGAAGTCAAGACTTGATGGGAGCTCTGCCTTAGCGAGCTCTGTACCGCATGATTTTTGATGTATTTCCACAAATGGCACACTTCCAATTCTTATTTTTATTTTTTAAACACATCTAGCCAGGCAAATAGCTCGTAAATGCCGCTTTTGAGAGCATAAGTATACCCTTTTTGTCTTGGACATCAAGTGCTTACGATACCTTCGGTAAAGCTTGTTCACCGTGTGCCTCAACCGACAAAGTCCAAGGAGAAGAGGGAAAAAAGAGGGCATGTGGCTGTTTTGTATGTTTGTATCGAAAACGTCCAGAATAATCTTAGCAAGTATTTTACCATAAATCTTGCCAACGATAGTTCAAAGCGCTTAGAAAGTTAACCCAAGGGGCCCGCCATACCAAGTCAAGAAGTATGTCAAAAGAATCGGAAAATAATAAAGTCTCTAACACAGCTGCCTCACTGCTGAGCTGGGACGGATTACCAGAAGCTGGCTAAATCGTGACCCTTGGCCGTAACCTAAATGCCTAAGACTGTGTCAATATTTACTGCCTCATTTGCTTCAGCGGCGGTATTAAACCACAAGTTAATAAAATCAGGGGATGCACACTTCGAGAAGCTTTTTGAAATAAGTTTTGTTTATCCGCTCGGCATCCTTTGGCTTAAGATTTAAAATATTGGCAATTGTTTTCCCTATGACGTATGCTATTTTAGCGGTTACTTCTTCGCTATATTAAACTAATTTGCTCAGAACTGCATCGGTTTGGACGTTGGTCACATCCATAAGTTCAAAGAAGCTCGACTGCTTCAAGACGCTAAGACCTCATTGAATGCCCTAAATTCTGTTGATGTTGTTGGTTTGGAATTGAGACAATCATCATGCTGGAGCTTGTAGATTTGGAGGCACAAACATCTCTAAATTTGACGATTGCCTCGATAGTTTCGGTTCCGTGTTCATTTATTGTATCAGACTGACCCGCGTGAATGATTATCTTGTACGTGCCCGGTCTAGCGCCAATCATTTTCTCCGTCATCTGAACAATATTGGCAACTCTTTCATTTGAATAACATTTGGACTGAAACTCGGCCGTGCGGTCAAAATTGTCGCGGATTTTACCGCCCAGGTTTTCGACGGCAGAGTCGCCCATAAATAAAACTCTTGTTTTACCCGATCGTTGTTTAACGTCCTCATTGACCTGTGCAAGTGTCGAGAATTCACCTTGTACTCGAGCCATGCGGCTTTGGAGAAAAGGAGAGCAATCGTCTCGCCAAGTGGCGCTGTGAGTTCTGATGACGCCAACTTCAGGATCAGGACATCAAGTTTGAGTATGAACCAAGCAGCAGTTAGCCCTGCTGATGAAAAGTTGCATATATTGCACCGTCAGGTCTGCTTCGCCTGCGTGGTCATTGTTGTTCAGCTCTCAATATCTCTGCACTGCACATAGAAGGTGCTTTTGCAGATCGCACGTACATAGTAACTTGTTTCCTTGCCTATGATGGCCCGCAGTTTAGAACGTCAGCCATAAGGGTTGGTACTTTAAAAAATATATTTATAAAAATGTTGCGACACAAGCGTGTCTTGAACCCGAGTGCTTTGCCTACGGGTCGAGGTCTTCCCGTCTTGTCCACGGAGTTATTTCGCCATGCGCTGAACCCGCTCGCTAGAAGACGGCCGAGCAGCGCACAACATAGACAAGCGTCCGTTGCAACGACGTTGTAAATCGAACACGATCGGCTGTCAGGCTGAGTGGAGTTGGAACCCCGGCATCACTACCTGGCGCACTTTGAAGTTTGTTTTGTACTCTCTCGACTCCTCGTGGTTTGTACTGTCACTGTTGTAGCTTTTCTTGTAATTGTCACATTTGCAACAAGATAAACGAGCCAAATTAGTGGGAGCAAATGTGGACCCCTCTGCACAACAGCTGACCGAGTTCTATATATATATATACAGGTAGTTCAACAAGTTCTTAAAATAAAAACCAAGAATTTTCCAAATCTTGTTTTGAATTTTTTCTTATTCGATATACTCCCCGAGAAGCTCAATACACTTTTCCCACCGAGATTTCAGAGCATTTATACCTCTTGAGTAGAATTCTGCGTCCTTAGACTGAAAATAGGCATTGACAGCAGCCTTAACCTCTTCATTGATGGAAAAACGCTTTCCACCGAGACTATTCTTCAAATGTCCGAAGAGTAAATAATCAGAGGGGGCCAGGTCTGTAGAATAGGAAGGTTGTTCAATAAGTTCGAACCTCATTTGGGCCAGTTTTGCCAATGCTTGCCGCGACTTGTGTACAGGAGAATTGTCCTGGTGAAACAGGACAACCTTCTTCTGCAAAGCGGGCCGTTTCACGATGAGTTTTTGCTTCAGGCAATCCAACAGTCTTGCATAATATTCTCCCGTGATCGTTTTACCGCTCTCAAGGTAGTCGACCAGAATTATTCCACGTTGGTCCCAAAAAACCGTAGCCATCATCTTTCCGGCCCATGCCGTTGTCCGCACCCTCTTCGAAGGTCCTTCATTAGGTGCACATTATTGGCGAGATGCTTCTTGGGTTTCGGGAGTGTAGTGATGGACCCAGCTTTCATCGACGGTCACAAATCTGCGCCAAAAATCCGACGGATTTTTCGACATCATCGGAAACACGCGCGTCTTTTTGGCCTTGGTTGAGCAAATGCGGCACCCATTTTGCTCTGAGCCTTTTCATCTTCAAGTTCTCGTGCAGGATGAAATGCACACTACCCAAACTGATCCCCAAGGCCTCCGCTATCTCCCTAATGTTCACTCGCTTCTTCTCATCAGGTGCCGTTTTCGGGCGTCCTAAACGTAGTTCATCCTCGGTGCTCCTGCGACCTCTTATTAACTCATTAATCCAGTTGAAAACAGTGGCAAAACATGGCGCAGAGTCATCGTAAACCTCGTCTAACTCAGTTTTCACTTGGGTTGCATTCCAACCTTTGAAATAAAAATGCTTGATAACCACTCGAAACAATTTTTTCTCCATTTTTTTAAATCACGCCGATACGTTGCACGGGAAAAGCGATCAAACGAAATCATAACGGCCAATTACCATAATATTTTGACTGCTAGAAGTCGAAAAGTTGCCGTTTTTTATAATAGCGTGAAAGCGCGCCAAAATTCGAATTCTGAAAAGCTCATTTTAAGAATCTGTTGAACTACCTGTATATATATATATATATATATATATATATATATATATATATGTATATTTACACTCAACATATTCGCTTGTTTTTGCTTAGTTTTGATATATACTTATTTTCAAACCGATTTTTGTTGACACAAGAAGAATGTGTATTCTAACAGTATGTATGTATATATTTTATAAAGCACTATTTGTCTGTTTTGATATACCATTGCCTGTTCCATAAAATAAATCATCATGCCGGTTGCGTACTTGCTCAGTGTCGCAAACACACGAAAAGGTTGTCAACACTGCTGCGCTGCAGTCTACCGTTAAAGTTAATATGGGCAGCTGCAGGTCTCGTTTATTCTGATGATATACATTTGAGATGCGATACATAGAGCAGATGTCTTTTAGACTCAGCAAAAATTGCCATTCTTCGAGCGCAGAGTGCGTTGCCTAATATTTTGTAGCTTTCAATGGCTTATTATCTAGACACTTGGGGACACGTAAGCATGCATTATTGCATGGACACTGGCCAGCGCCGTCATTTTTGTACGTTGGTAAACACTAAAAACTAAGAGGATGGATCTTCGCATGGGACTCAGGCAGCCAACAGCTGCTTCAATAGCCTAGACCGCCAGAAGAAAGACGAACTATCGGGGACAGGAATAGCCTCGGTCTTTTTTTGTGTGACTTTGACTACAACCGATATGGATTGAATTGACTGCAACGCCGATTGACAAACAGTGGTATCGAATAAATCTGCCAGACTCCTGTCGCACGACGCCGACAATATTGTCAAGCAAATTCAAGCAAGCAAATGTAACAACATCTTCCCAGGAAGGACGACGAGAGCCAAATCCACACCTAAGCAGAAGAGTTATCGGTCAGCCTGGTGTCCTGAGTTGGAGGATCTCCGCTCAGCATCGAGGACCAGTCGCGGCGGCGAGCGGCGTTCTAGCGGAGAGGTTTAAGGTGCCTCTATTTTTTCTCTCTCTCTCTCTCATGGCGAAGGACATGTCTCTTCAGATCGGTTGAGCAACGAGGCGAAACCGGGTTTCAATGTTCGCCGAAAATTGCAAACATGTCGAGCAAAGATAGCTGATACTCGGTGCCGGTGAGAACGATTCAACGTCGCAAAGCTGTTCCGCGAAAAAAGCGCCGCGCAAAGGCGCCTAACGTCCTGGTCAAGGGAAAATCCATCGCTCAAATAGGAACCTCGTTTAACTGGCTGCTACTGCAGAGGAGCGAGGTGGACGAATACCGGCCAACCTGAGCTAGATATTGCTCCAACCACTTGGATTTGACGACGAGGAAAGGAACGGGTTGGGCGGCCTGAACCGAACGCTCTGTGAATTGTCGTATGTTTCAACAACACATTCACACACATACATACGCCTAGATGGACGTCAAAACATGCATTGAAATGTTTTCACACCACGGTCTGTTGATATAAAGTAACAGATCGGAATCTATTCAACAACGGGCAACAGGCCAAGAAGCATGTACAGATACGAATAGCCGTATGAGTCAAAGAGGTTCCTAGAATTTGTGGGTGCCCGAATCTCCAGGAACTCTGAGCGTTCGAAAACAACCGAATAACGCACCGGACAAGCTCAGGTGTCGTTTTTCGAATTGCACAAACGTATCTGCGTGCGATATGCAACGGTGCTTTCGTAAATTCTAGAATATATCGGCAACATAATTACGTTTGAAAGCCATCGAATTCGTTTGTAAAGCACATAAAATCCCGCAAACGTTTTGTAAATATAGCGATGAATGGTACTTAGACAGAGTATGTTTGGCAACATCTGTACGTTCACGTTATTTCCACAGGTGTCAATGCACTTGTTGAGGGCCAATTCCAAGCATCACAGCAGACCTCCAAGAAGCGTTTTTTTTTCGAATGTCTCAGCGGTGTCTCATTTTCAACAGCGGTACGGACCTCTTTAAGTGGTCGGTTTTTCTTCTTCGCAGTAAGAGAGAGAGAGAGAGAAGCTGCACGGAGCCAGGTCAAGATATTGGGAAGCTGACTGTACTGCCTTGATCCCCACGTCCGTTGTCGTGGTAGAGGAACCGCTAGTGAAGACTCTTCTGAAAGTGTCGCCTCATGATCGTAGCAAACAACGTTGGTAAGCACTCCAGTGGCTGTCCTTTTCGATCATCATTGTAAACCCATTACTCGGTTCGTGCAAAAGACGTCCGCCCTTACTTATACGGTC
Source organism: Dermanyssus gallinae (assembly GCA_003439945.1). Lineage (NCBI taxonomy): Eukaryota > Metazoa > Arthropoda > Arachnida > Mesostigmata > Dermanyssidae > Dermanyssus > Dermanyssus gallinae. The sequence goes on along the minus strand of QVRM01001815.1, from coordinate 22,369 downwards.
GACCGCTGAAGTTCCACTTTTGTTGCGGGATCCGCGCGTCATATCGGGACGTACCCAGCGAGTTGTATCGGTACGTATCCAGCCCACAATCAGGTGTTATTAGCTTTTCTTTAACGTTTTGACAACCACCATTTTAGACGCCGCTCGTAATGGGCTAAGTTGCCTGTGGCACGTTGTCGTCTAAATGCGCCTACCGTCATCGCGTTCTCGTTACTGGATTTATGTAGGTTTTCTCTAGCAGAGCAGGGCGATGACAACCACGTCCAACAAATACAACCAGAAAGGCCGGGGCTCGAACTTGCGATTGTGTTGCTAACCATGGTTGCCATGGCAACGCCCCGTATTGAACGACGCGTTAGCCGCCTAAGCCACCGCCGGGTGGGTTATGTGCATGTCCTAAAATCTTTAGGAATTTTCAGGCGTGAACGAAACGGCGTCTTTTTTGACCCTGCGTCGATAGTCTCGATGCACGGCACGATCATTTTCTAGCGGGTTCAAAGCGGTCATGCGTAAGGTCATGCAGCAAATGCGCACACAAATGCAATGTGTTCTGAAGCGCACGGTCTATGCACTGCTTAGAGTTTCGTTAACTAGTGCTCTCACAAAGGACGTATGTTTGACTCATCGGCGCCATTTTTGGACTTCCCTCACGCCGTTAGTCATCGAGATCAAAGTGACTACGACAAAACCCTTGGTACCAGCGATACCCATAGTCTCTTTTTGTATAAAGGATGACCGTCATGTAAAAAACGTGTTGTCAAGGCCAGCACGCGTTTGACTGCGAACTACGAATGACTACCGTATGGCGCCTACTAATAAAATCCTGAAAAGGACCCTTTGTTTGACATTTTGTATCAGCTCGCTCCTCTGTTCGCTCCGCAATGTGTACCGCATCAAAATGATGATGACACACTTTGGTGGCGCACTAGGGGGCTTGTGCTTGGTCAGCTCAGTCTACTGTGCTTGGTCATTGGGCCGACACAAGAATACGACAATTCCGAACAAAATCGGATGGTGCCTTACCAAATTTTGAAATAACGTACTGCAGGTTGCGTAGTTTGCGACATCTTATCGTTGTGCTGAGTGTTGTCCGACGGTCGTCCCCGTTACACCAAGATGTCGACCAACATAAAGCGACTGTCAAAGAGAAAGAGCGTGGAAACCGATACCATAACACACTCGCAATATATAAGGAAACGTTACGTCGTCGGGTGAGATAAATGAACTATCCCGTGTGGCTGTACCGGTGGCTTTAGGGCACCGTGATTCCACCTGAAGCAGCCGTCAATCCTAGTCGACCGCTGAAAACAGAAGAGAACAAAACTCTTTGTCTGTTTCACCGTTTTTCGGGAGCGGTTGTTCTCAACCCGATCGAATGTGTGTAGGTCTGGTTCTACCAGCGTCACTGGTCGTGGGTTTCACCTAGGTAAGGTGGCTAACGAGGCACCTATCAGTCGTCAAAGAATGCTTGGGATAGCATCCAGAATGGCCCTAGCCACAATCTGTGCGATTATATCTTTTTTAGTATCGGTACGATCGTCGCAATAACCTGTTGCACTAGATCCCCATTTGCGGCTATGACCTGCTGCTCACTCAAATTATATCCGTTGCTCTCAAGTGGGGCACTTACCACTGCTGGGTGCTTTTGTGCCCAACGGGGCCTCCAAGCGCTTTTTAATGCTCTTTTAGGACAATCTTTGTAACAATTCCACGTGCTTCAGCCTATGTGGGCATGAGCCCCAGTTGGCTTAATGCTCTCTAAAACACAGACTGCTTCGAGCCTGAAGAGGGTCCAATATGACACGACTTTGTGCAGCAATCTTCTGCTGACGTTGGTGGTAAGCTGGACGCTTCTTGAAGTAAATGCGTCAAATGCATTTCAATTTAAAATGGCGCTGCGTGCCTTTTGACTGTGACGAAGCTCAAAGACAATATTAATATTGCCAGGGGAATCGGTTTTCATTTGGACCTTGAGACACTAAAACTTCGGCTGACGACGCAAAGTTACATCAAAACGCTCAATTATAATATATGAGGGTATATATATATATATATATATATATATATATATATATATATATATACATATATATATACATATATATATATATATATATATATATATGCGTCATGAGCTCCATAAATTTGTGGCCTATTTCGTATAAACAAGGCATCTCATTTTTGAACGCTGTACGTATTTGGCATCGACTCCCGTATGCCTAGTCTGGACAAACATTTTCCGGTTTACATATATACACGTAAACAGCTCTGAACGCATTCGTCGAGCATTCATGTTTTCTTTACGGCAGATTGATTACTAAATATAGTGACCTGTTCACTTGTATTAGAAAAAATAGGTTGTAAACGAGAAATAACCGACAAACGAAAATTGCTCGAAGCGATGCGGGAGCGACTAAATGTCTGCAAGAAAGCCAAGTCGGCGTCTTTTGTGGATGTCTTTTTCCTTTTCGCGGATGCGAATTGAGCTTGCCCGTGAGGCGTGCCAAATCGAGACTTTGCGCCAAAATTGCGGCCCACGGCGTCAGCGGCAGCTTTTAACGGAGTTAGTCTAATAAAGCCTCTTCCAGTTTGGCCCTCCACAGAGTGCACCAAGTTGCTGCTGCGCCGAACGAGCCTACCAGCTTTCGCCCGCAGTGACAAGTTGCTCTTGTATGCCCACGGCTGACTCAGATTCGAAGAACAACAATAACAGCGGCATAAGCGAAAATAAAAAGATAGCGTTGCCTGCAGCACAACTGTTGACTTTCGTACAATTTCTACCCCAAAACGTATCCGCATGGGTTACGCTGCCCTATTATAGCCGCCTGCACACAAGTGGCGTGGGCCAGACGTTAAAGTAGGACAGCATTACACATACAGGCAGGCAGACTCCTGAGCTGAAATATGGAAATATCTCTTCCGAGGCTTCAAGTGAAGAAGGAGCCGCTGTGGCGTGAGTATCGTCGGGCATGATTTGGCTCTAACAACGTCAGCATACAAGCCTGTGTTAGTTAGAGAGCTTTCTATTTCTAATCGGTCACCGAAGCTCTACTCTGAGAAACTAGTTCTTTAGCGCACGAGAGTGAAAATCAAGGAGCAAGGAAGGGGTACACAAGCGCGCACGCATGGCATGTGAGCTGGCAAATATAGGTGATTTTGTGTTGACTGTCTCGTGGCGAATGGCAGTCAGGCTGTAAGATGCACAAACTGTGGAGTAGGTAATAAAACATACACAGGCAAATAAAGCATAACCTGAACAGGTTGCACATGGTCGAGCGACTGCGCTGACCGCAAGTTGAGCGAAGTAAATATCAAAGAATCACAACAAAGCCTGAAGTGAGTGATGTGCTCTGGTAACGCAATGATGTCAAGTAACGCGCGGTTTTTGCATGCCTTTGGCTCTCTGGGTACGCTGTGCCGATGCGTAACAACAGGGAGGATCTCTTTGTCCTTGCCGACTGTCAACATAAATTCAAAAACAGTAGATCAAAAACAAAAACAATAGATGGCCCATCCGCTACGTGCTTTCTTGTCGAGCAAGGTGGCTTAGTGCTTAAGATGCCATCGCTTTGCATTTCGGAGGTCGCGGGTGCAAGACCTGGACTGGTCACTCTTTAAATAGTTTTCATAGTTTTCAATCTAGACAAAATATGTGCCGGATTGGACTATAATTGGCCGCGATTGGATAAAGAAATTCCTCATGCTCTGCTCGCTTCTTGTTAATTCATTGCACCTATGATAGAAGCCACGTTCCCTCTACGAACGGCCAAAGACGTGATCTTTCTCAAAAACATGGCTTTGCGTCGATTGCCCGTGACGTTTTCTATACGCTTTCCGATATTGTTCAGGATTTTCACTGTACCTGTGCAGATGGGGCTAAGTGTCTCTGATGTAATGGTTACAAAATGGTAGCTCCCTGATAGCTCGAGATGTTTCTTTTGTTTTTCAGAATCCGCGCGTTTCGCGACCCATCCAAATTCAACTGCGCTGTGACGTTGATACGACACGGCCGCCGTGCATGAAACGGCTACATCCCATACAAAGTTTTTTTTCGTGTGACCATAGCGGAATGGTGACCCCGTCTGGTCGCAGCTTACAGCTGCCAAGACCATTTTAGTGCGTACCCATTATGTTTTTTTGGTATATATATATATATATATATATATATATATTTAGGATGGGATAGAACTCGCAATGGGGTGTAAACGATTGTCCTCCAGTGAACGTGACGACAAACTACATCAGCTCTAAAGCCTAGTGTCGACCACCTGGACAAGCACCGCCGTGGCGTATATCCAATGACATCCTTTCCCGGAAAGAAATCACTAGCGCGTAGGCCCCTCGTGGCCAATCTGAGATACTTGCAAACCTTAGTAACACCCCTCTCAGTAATTTTACATGGCCCCCTAAGGTCTCAAACGCAAAAGGTCGAATATCCATAGAGTCTACGATAGATGCATACTTCCGACACTTATTTCGATCCGCCTGGGAAACAGCATAATCAGCTTGAGCAGCGCCTTGACGGACCACTGAATTTTCTACAATTTAAAATTTATGTTTATGTTATAGTGAATTTGGGTATAAGTTCCCTGTTTTTGATACGTTGACATTCACCTAACTTATTTCTTGCAGTACTATCGTGTAGTCTCATTCAAGTAAAATTAAAGGTGCTGTCTTGATTTACCCATAAGAACTCACTGGTCTGCCTAAAACACGTCGATAGGGGGATAGGGGGCTTTTACCCCTAGGAGGCTCATCTCAAGTTGCGCGAAGTATTTAAATAAACATTTGCCAGTTGTATCACCCTCTGTGTCATACCAATTGCTTAAGAGACCTCCTTGGCGATGATGAGGCTGTTTTTATAATTGCGTTACGTTGGCCGGCTAAAATACGCTAGGTATTCCATAGTATCTGTAATGTGTTCTTTCAGCCAAACGCCCTGGAAGAAAACTTTCTTCAAACTCAACTAAGCGGTGCACATTTCGACTATCTTAAAGGCCGCTCTATTGCTGAATATCTACTAACATGTTTTGACGAGAGAGTAGTACGTAGGTCGTTGGACACCATAGTGTTATTTCACCGATGGCGCCTATTGTGACGCTAGAAGCACGTTTGCGACAGTGCCCATAGAGGGTTTATCTGGGCTTTTTTTTTCTTGGGAGGTTTTGGGTTTGCATGATGCACATGCGCCACTAGCAGCCTGCGTGACTAGTGTAAGACTCGCAAACCCACTAAACCCGGATTGCTCCCCACCCTCCCCAGGCTCGGTATTACTTTGGCATTACATCGAAGCCGTGGGAGAGGCGTCTCTGCCGTTCTCCTTCAATCAGCTCTATCCCTGACTATCATCCCGCATGTCTACCTGCGGTTGGATAGGGAGATGCCATTTTGTAATCCGTCCTGTGAGGGTGCGTCGAGACCATGAGGGCCTGGCTGCTCCCCACCCCCTCCCCCCTCCCTCGGGTCCTCGTCTCGACCACTCTCCCGAGAGACCCGCTCAAACCTCTCCCGCCTGGCCGTTTCCTTGGCTGTCTTGAGTGTCAAAACGGCGTCGAACAAGTTCGTCGCCTCCCTCCATGCCTCCGCCGAAGTCATCTAGGCTATCTAGGCAACCGGGAGTGGAATTATATGGATCACAAGTAGAGGGATCCAACATTGCTTAGTGGATATCGAAGTTTTTAGATCAAACGCTTAGAGTTAACATAGAAATCGCTCTATCCAGAGATGGCTATATATATATATATATATATATGATCATTGTTAATCAGGTCAAACATACTATGGCATCGTCGATCAAAACGTTACGTATACTAACGACCCCAAGTCAACACGTCTATTAGAAAGAACTTAATTTGACTTTACTGCAGGCTGTACTTTATGACATTTTAGTGGTCTAGAAATGTGGCGCTAAAGCAAGAACTTGGATTTTTTTAAAGAAGGTTGCTGTTAATTCTAGACCATTCTCTGTCTCCTACATGCTTACAATTACCGTGCGGCTTATTTTCAATGCACCGAGGGCAGATCATGTTGAGATATCTGGGTTGCCCATAGTTAACAATCTATTTAAATGAGCATCGTTCAAAGAAAATTCGCTCAACGTCGGGGATCGGACCGACGACACACCGATAGGTGATAACCATAACTCGAACACTGTTCCCCATGTTCCCCAGACGACGCCTAAAGATGTCACTATAGAAAAGCAGTATCTTACATCTTGAGAGGTTTCCAATAGGCTTGACAAAGATTCTCTGTTAAAAATAGAATTGATCAGAGATATTGAGATACGATTCTCGGCGTTGTTGAATTTCAGCAAACAGGGGGCACCCGAAATCCTAAAAATGCAGGTCGTACAGAGAGCCGTAAGATGATCAATGCTATGTAAGGCGATACTGTACGATGTATAAAGGAAACAGCAACGAATCTGCGTGGGTCGATTCGTCTCTGTGAATATCAAAGTGTATACATTTTACACTGTTGGCAATCCTGAACTCTGCATCCGCTAGGTGGCAGTGAGAGCGATCATTCTTTTGGCTGTAATGGTAGAGATCCAGTTTTTTGCTTCACAATCTTCTCAAACTGTAGTTGGTCTATCCGTTCCTTTCAGATTGACGCTTCTTGTGAGTTTCTTCAGTAACTCCAGGGCGCAATCTACCTTGTTGTCTAGATATATACAAAGAAATTAGGTTGACGCGGTTTTGTGCTGGCCGTTGTCGAGAGCGGGCGTTTTCTCTCGACGGGTCCTGGTTTACTGGACTTTGGCGGCTGCTCAGTGCGCTTAGTGCTCTCTACTGGTGTCTGCTTTGTGTTGTGCAAACGGTCACTACGCGGGAACTGGGCGGGGGGCATGGCAGGTCCCTTGCGCAGCACGTTCCGCTATGCGCGGCGTACAGCAGGATACAAGCAGCCTTTGTGGCGCATCCACCACTCAAGTGGGTATTGACTCCCCGTTATATATGTACCTTCTAGGGGAGCGGTACCGCTGATTCGGAATGAACCGACATTTCCCTTTCGGTCTTCCCTAAGTTGTGGGGGCCGGAGACGGTGTATCGACTCGCGACTTTCACCAAAGTCAAACTTGTACTCACCCCGCATTCTTACATCATTTCCGCTCCGAAATTAAACCTTGTCGGGACTTTCTGGGGTTGTTCGGACCATGGCCGTCTTAGACGGTGCCGGCCCTCCGGCTGGAGCAGAAGATGCGATAGTAGCCATCGTCGATAAGGAAGACGTCGTGAACAACGACTCTTATAATCAGGCGTCACGTAAAAAACGTTCGGCCGATAACTTCTGAAGACGCTATTCTAGGTTCCCTGAAAAATCCCGCATTGCCAACCCCGAACTTGGTTTCTCCTTTGGCGATACCTTCAGGACCCTTGAGAAACATATCAAGGATCTTAGGACTTAGGCCAAGCTAAAGATGGTTTTTCGGAAGCTTCGGATGGACCGATTGTCGCAAAATATTTGAAGTTAGTTTTTAGGCGGTCCCAGAAGATCCTGGATTGCTTCAGAGAGCAATTGCATGAGACGAGTCATGGGTATATATTTACGACATCAATACAAAAGTCCAATACTCCCAGTAGTACTTCCAAGGAGAAAGTCGATTAAAGACGACTTTTCTACGGCCAAAAGAAGATCATCTCTCACGCCACCCGGTTCTACGGTCAATAAGGAATACTGCCGCGAAATTTTAAGAAGATTGCGCAAGCACGCCCGACGCAAGAAAACTTAGGGAAAACATCTCTTGAATCCTTCGTCACGACAACGCACCGGGGAAAACATCGTTACTGATTTTAGATTATTTGATGAACATTTTGTTGAATATTTCTGCAATCTTCCTATTCGCCGGACCTGGCTCCTTGTGACTTTTCCTCTTCCTATGATTACAAAATTGAAGACACAGCGTTTCGAGACCATAGAGAATATAAAGTAAATTCGCAGGAAAAATTCCAGTTGATTCCGAAAGGCGCGTTTAAAAAATGTTCCGAGGTGTGGGAAAGAGAGTGTTTCAGGGTTTATTCACCATAAATTGCTAGCATAGTACAATAGTTCACATATCATTTTGTAGGCTAAGAATATCGTTGACGCTTGATTGTAGTGACGATGTGTCAATGAACGAGCAGGTGAATATGTGGTAACGTCCGATATTGCACTCTCCACAATATTTACATACGCACTCGTCGATTTCATAACAGTTCCCGCCAAAACATAGAAGGTGGTGGTAACCATGCCATGTTGTTCGGCATATTATAGATCTGTTCTTTTGTGATGATAGTTTCCATTTATTGCTGCCAAAAGCAGGACCTTCGACATAGCGACCCATTACAAATGCCATGTTGCGGTTTTCTCTATATTCTCTGTAGGTTTCTAAAATGTGTGTATTGAACGGTATCTTGTCCAGTACTAAATCTTCTACTAGTGTGCGTTCGTGGCATAGTGCAAGCGTTGCCGATGCGTTCTTCGGCAAGCCTAACGTGCGTTTTATGAAATAAAATTTTATTTTATCTATGTTTTTAAGGTCTGACATTGTAAGATAAGGGGCAATTGCGTGAAGGCAGTATCTTACTATAGGAACAATTTTTAATCTTAACAATTTTAGCGCGATGTTTAGTTCTATATCAGTAACGTCTCCCACTAGAATGGTGGCCGCGGTGGCCGTGCTACGCATTTCCTCTAGATGTCTGCTGAATGACAGCCGGGGGGTCACTGTTATTCCTAGATAGCAAAAATGATCGACGAGTTTAATATTTACTCTCCCTATTTTAATGCACCGATCATCTGCAGCGCACGATCCGCCTTTACTAAATCGTAGTACTTTTGTTTTGGCGATGTTAATTGTCAGTTGATTTTGTTGGCACCAATCTGAGGCTTCCTTTAGATAAAACTGCAAGTGGTTTCGTGTCTTTGCAAGCACTACTAAGTCGTCGGCAAAAAATGCATGTATCGCTTTTACGTTTCTGAGGGCGTCCGCCAAGCCAGCTATATACAGTATAAAAAGGAACGGGCTTGCGGAGTCACCTTAAACGACTCCAGTTTTCTATGCTACTGGCCTGCTGACATAATGAGCCCCGTTCTTGATAGTAATTAAGTTCACTTGCAGCATGTCACGTATTAGATTATACATAGTTCCCTCTATAGAGTATCGGGTTCGAAGGACGTTTAGGAGTTTGTCTCTTCAACCGCAGTCGAATGCAGTTTTAAAATCGATAAAAGCGGCATATGTCATCTCTGTTTGATCTTGGCGGGTCTTTACATGGTCTTAAAGAAAGGCAACGGCATCCGACGTAGATCGTCCTTTTAGGAATTCGTGTTGCTCGGATGGTAAATCTGGGCCTAAAATTCCGCGGTAGTTGTTTGGGTCGGTTGCTTCACCCTTCTTTTTGTAAACTGGCTGCAAGAAACTTTTTCTCCATTCTTCCGGTATTTTGCCGCAGCGTAGGCATGCGTTATACAATTTGGTTAATGGCGGGCACAGAAAACGGATATTTGTTTTAATATGTTCATACACAATTTGATCTGGACCCGCCGATTTACCATTTTCGTTGAATTTAATTACATTGGCGACCTCTTCTTCTGTAAATGCTCGATAATCACAAACGTTCTCCCTCGGAGGTAGTAGGAGGTCATCATCGTATAGGCGCGTAAAATGAAGTATCCACTCATCGTCATTGATTAATGGGTTTGGTAGAGTGGGTCGTTTTGGGAGGAGTATCCATGGTTTTGTAGCACTCTGTTATACGCGTGTCACACGCTGAAAGATCTCATATGCTTGTTTTTTTTTCTTGCTTATTCTTTTTAAAATTCCGATTTATGTGCGCAAGTCGTTGTAATCCCTCTGGGCTAAGATCCGTGTGACTACAAATTGTGTATTTCATGGCTTTGCATTGTTCATTAAACCATGGTTTGTGCGCAATGGGTTTGTGTAGCGGCTTTCGTGCGCATGAAATCTGTATTGCCCACCGGATAGCTTTTTCAGTGACATTGGTATCGTCTGTTGGCTGAATAAGTTGTAGTGCTTGCTGTAATATCTGGGGGTTCAGGGAGCGGCTAAGGGTGTGTACTGACGGTGCATTGGGTTTGTGGGTTCGGTGGAAATTGAACGTTATTTTGAAGTGTTTTTGATGCGCTGAGGGAGTTAAATGCAACTCGCTGATGATTAATTGTGGCTGTTGTGCTGAGGTTAGTACCACATCGGTCGCACTTCTTCCATTCCAGCTGACGTACGTAGCCTCGTGTTTGTTGTTTTCAATCTGCAATCCAAGCTCATGCATTCCTGATATAAAAGCTGCGCTTTGTGGGTTATCTTTTAATAGATCACAATTAAAATTGCCCTCTATAACAATATGCTTATTTGTATTAAAACAATAGCTTATTGCGTGTCCAATGTCATGTATTACCTCTGCGGGTTGCCTATCTGGTGGACTATAGATGCATATCAGGTAATGTTCTTCTAGTTCCAGCACAATTTCTCTTGAAGTGCATTTGAGTAAGTGTGAGCACTCTGTCGTTCTGACGGCAATAGCCACACCCCATTTGGGTCGGCCTCTCCCTTGAGACTTAAGTGCCAGTCCATGATATATTTTGTGTCGTGTGAACTGATTTATATTTGCTGTGTTAGTCACAAACTTTTCGGTTAAAAACATAATATCTATGTTGAGAAAGTCGTTTTCGCCCCGACTTATTATATAATTAGTTTAGTGATTCAACGTTCCACAACAGAAAGAGAGTGTTCCAGGTGCATTGCAGCGAGTGGGAGCGTTTTAGCAAACAAAAACACTTTGGAAGATTAAATAGATAATATTGTTTTTATAAATATGAATAAGACGCTTCGATCCACCCTCGTATATATATATATATATACGTCAAGCACGTTTCCAAGCACACACAAGAAGGTACCTCGTTGTTTCCCAAAGACCCGAGGGAGCAACAAAGCACGAACGAAATTGTTTGTCGGCTCTCTGAAGTTCTGCGCAGCTACGTCTTTTCATCGCGTTCCAAATCACCGCACAGCTGGGTTCACCGAGAAGTGCTGCTCGTTCGAACGCTCTCGCGCAATTGCATTTGCAACATTCACATTTGTGTTCATATGTACTCTAATATATATATATATATATATATATATATATATATATATATATATATATATATATATATATATATCATCATCTTCTCATTTATTGACCAAAAAGGTATATTACACGTCATATGATTTAAATACTATGGTTAATTAGTTACTTTCCCTTAGCCAACCGTCGTAGGCTATCGAAGCTCTGGCACCCCTCGAAATGATATCGGGGGCAATGCTGAAGGCAATGTCTACATACGAGGTGTGTTCAAAAAGTATCGCGACTTTTGTGTTTTTTCAAAAATTATTCATTTATTCATGAATATCTATTTTGTCCCCTTCAAAGTAATCCCCATGAGATATTATACACTTGTGCCAACGGTTTTTCCAATCTTCGAAGCACTTCAAAAAACATTTTTTTTTATCTTGTTCAGCTCCTCCTTCGATGCCGTCTTTATCTCGTCAAGCGTAGCGTAACGTCGTCCTTTCATGGGCCTCTTCAGTTTAGGGAACAAGAAAAAGTCACAGGGGGCCAGATCTGGGGAATACGGTGGCTGCGGCATCATTAGTGTGTTGTTTTTGGCCAAAAACTCGCGCACAAGCAACGATGTGTGAGCAGGGGCGTTATCGTGGTGCAAAAGCCAATTTTTGTTCTTCCACAAATCCGGGCGTTTCTGGCGGATTGCTTCGCGCAAATTGCGCATAACTTGCAGGTAATATTCCTTATTGACCGTTCTACCCTGTGGCAAGAACTCATGATGCACCACGCCCCTGCAATCGAAGAAAACTGTCAGCAAAACTTTCACATTCGACCGAACTTGGCGCGCTTTTTTCGGTCTTGGTTCGTGCGGCAGCTTCCATTGAGATGATTGAGCTTTGGTTTCCACGTCATAACCATAAACCCACGATTCGTCACCAGTTATGACCCTCTGGAGCAAATTTGGGTCGTCGCGGACAGAGTCCAACATCTCATTAGCAATGTTCATGCGATGCTGTTTTTGGTCGCAATTGAGCAATTTTGGTACGAATTTCGCGGCGACCCGTCTCATGCCCAAATCATTGATAAAAATCGAATGGCACGAGCCAATCGATATGTTTAGGTCCTCAGCAACTTCTCTAACGGTGATTCGACGATTGGCCAATACCATTTTCTCCACTTCATTAATTTTTTCGTCTGTTGTTGAAGTGCTCGGGCGTCCGGCACGCTCTTCGTCGTTCACATCTTCTCGGCCTTCTGAGAACATTTTGTACCACCGATAAACGTTGCTTCGGTCCAAGGTAGCTTCTCCGTATGCCACAGTCAACATTCGGAATGCATCCGCGCACTTAATTTCGTTTTTCACACAAAATTTGATACAGGTTCTTTGATCCATTTTTTTGAATAGGTAAAAATCGAAGACGATCCAAAACACGTGCAAGCAAAGCAGCTGTCAACAATTAAGTGAACATTCAAAATGGCCGAGCTTGTCGGCATAAGTGAGAGACATGAGTACCAACATAACGCCACAAAAAATCGAAATTCGAATATACGTAACCCGCGAAAATTCAAAAGTCGCGATACGTTTTGAACACACCTCGTATACAGGTGCCCACACACATACAGGTTACAAATATATATATCTACCTAGCTAAGTAAATAAAGCTCTAACTAAGTTTCCAAAAAATATAAACATATATATGGTTGTATACCCTTTGAACAAATATAACAAGAAACGAAACCACAACACTAATTATAGTACTAAGAAAATGTATAATGAGCAATATTATTCTAATATGTTTTCTGGCTATACGTACAGCCAGATGTTTAGCTGCTAACTAAAGACGGGTGTCGAAATCTCTGATTACTGCGTAGAGATCAGTAATCTCTACGCAGTGCTTGGTTTCCGGCTCGGATTTACATGTAGACGCTAGCATGTTCTGAAAAAAACACACTCTTTTCGCACGTTTACGCGCTGGTGCGTAGCTGTGGCTAAAATGCGGTTAACTAACAAATGTAAAAGCTTTTGACCCTTGTACGTACCCTTAAAAACGGCGAGAATAAAATGCGTTTTGTGCCACAGTGTCACTGGTCGCTTGCACTAAGCCTCAATTACACGTTAAACGTAGAGTTCCGCCGGAACCAGCAATACATACTTTACTGAAAACCTAAGAGCGCTCTATTGGAATCAAATCCTAGTAGTAATCAAGCAATATTCAGCAGCCAACTTCCATCAGGAGTAACGGTGTTTCGTGTAATTCAGCAAGCAGACGAGTATATGCATGTCTATAAACCGAAAGACTGCAACTCACAACGCAAGACAACTAGAAAAGCTGACACATGGTGTTCAGGCGGCGTCGATCAAAAAGGGTACTCTCAAAAAGAAGCAATCTCGAGATCAACGCGCGCCATCAATGGGGTACTCTGAAACAAGCAGAATCCCCAGACAGCGCCGACACGGAAAGTACAAGATCTCACTGAACTTTTTACAAACATAGTCATATATTGGTCCTAGCATGTAAGCCATTACATCAAGTGCAGTGGTACTATTGTATAGGCTTCAAACCTAACAACATACGATAACTTACTGGCGGTGCCAGCGCATCAATATCGAAGCTTTACACGCGCGAATATGGAGTCGACCCTAATGCCTCAAGGTTTATTAATTGTGGAGAATTCTATGCAGCCGACTCTGTTATCTGTCCAAAACATCATTACCAGCGGAAAAGCAACTGGCTTTCACTTGAAGCGAGAACTATTCAGCAGGTAAAAAAAGGTTCTGACTGTCATTCCTGGCAAATTAGCCAGTCCGCATTCTCTGCAGGGCACTGATGTTCCTTTAGTACATCAGCCGACGGGCCGAAGTGACGCCGAAGTGGTTAGTTGTATCTCGTTAACTTTACGGATCCCCTCTATTTTTGGACCTAGAGTGGACCTTGCCCACGGCTGGTCCAACGTGTACCAAAAGTTTGCACTTGAACAAGTTAGTATGGTACACGGTCGTTTTTTTCTGTTGCAAACAGCTCAGTTCTTAAAGCAGTCCGTCTCGATTTAATTTCCTTCCCAGGGTATTTATCGACGTTCCGAGAGGCAACAATCTTCAGGTTAAACCACTTCTTCTTTAATCTGGTGATACTCTGTCTATCCAACGCTAAGAAGAGTAAATGGTATAGAGAAACATGAAAAACCATATACATATAAAGCAATCAGGAATAGCCCTAAACAGTACGCATGTTCTTACAGAGCCACCCAAAGGTACGCTTTCCTGATTATCTAAAGCAGCTGAGCACAGAGTCAACGGACCATTAGTAACAAAGCTGGAAGACACGGAGGAGCTCTAAGAAAGCACTATTATGAATGCGGTTGACATCTAGACCGAGACAGACATCATCATCTTCATCAGAAAAACGGATCAGTTCGCCCTATCGCCTGCTTCTCTCGCTTGGCTTTGCAGGGCTGTCGCAAAGATGGGATGCTAGAACAACTCAGAGAACGAGGCAATAAACGATTACCAATCCAGTTTCTCTAACAGGGGTGATACAGACGTTGTTGCTTCTAATGGCAGATGTTCCTTTCTGGTGGTTGCACAAACCGAGGTTATAACAGAGAGATCCGTTGAAATGACCGCCCTTTGTCTGTCAACTAAGAAGCTTGTCATCGGGATGGGAAGGAGTGACTTTTATGCTTTAATAAAAAGCATTGTTAGAACCATTAACGAAAAGTCCCTACAACCGTTTTGTTCGCTACTAAACGTATTAGTATCTGCTTGCAGCATGAGTCCGGCTTTTTATCATAAATGAGTATGCAATGCGGTCACTACGGCAAGTCTAGTCGTGGTGGCTTCAATACGTGTAGCCGCATACGAAACATCTTGGGCTTTGCTCGATCTCTCGGCACAGAAGCAAGGCGCGATCTGCTTGAAGTTGGACAAGACTCGTTTGCTAGCTCTGTTGAGCATGATCTGCCTGAGAATGGAAGCTTTCAGGCAAATTGGTCAGCCTCATTTAAGGACCTACGCCTGTGCCAATTTATGCAGAGTGCGCAGAGCGACGTTTAAGAAGCGAGACTCAGACCTGCATCGGTACCCTGCTCCGCTACCCTGCCGGAAGAATCGCTGTCGGTTTCCGCCTCAGTGCACCCTTGGCCCACGAGCACACACTTGTGACTGCGGAAAACCAGACCTCCACCCGGCCATCATGGCCCGTAGTCTTGCGTCCGTAGTGCCAACCGGCGCGCGAGACATGCGTCCGAGAATCAAATATTCCCATGTCGCTCAGATGTTCGAGCTATTCCTGTGTCCTGCAACTCACAGGCCTCTACCGGAGTGACCTTAAGCGCCTCGACGGAACGAGACTGTCCGCCTTGGACGGGCACTATATCCTACCAACCCTTCACTATAACCGTGGCCGACTCTTTAGCATTTTTATGGTCACTGGGGGGAAGAGACGCATCGGGGTCCTTAACGTGATCTCAACGCACCCATTCGGGCTGAAGGCGCATTGGCAAGGAGAAGCAAGGTTCCCCTCTCGAGGTCCCAAAGTAATGCCATATATTTCCGAGCTTGAGGGGGTGAGGAGGACCTCGAGTTTAGTAGCCGCCAGCATCATGCATTCCCAAAACCTCAAATATAAAGAAAACATCTTCGATGGTTTGTAGCAGCCCAGTACAGAGGCTGGCCACACCGCCGCCATAGCACAGGCAAATATGTGCCGAAAATACATGTTTATCAGGGAACCCATGTAGTTCCAGCCACTTGCGCTCGAAATGCTGGGCGGGCTGGGCCGTATGGCTACAGGCATAATCAACAAAACATGCTAGCCTCTAAGCCATAGACTAGCCACTGACGACCTTCGGTCGGAGCACTTCTTTCGCCAGCGGTTGTCCTTGAAATCTCGAGACCTGGCGATGCTCACGTGGCGCATAATGAAGTAGATCAAGTAAAGGCTCTCATTTGCGAGCGTATATATATATATATATATATCAATTTGCGGTCCACCAACATACAAATGGTTTACTGAAATCTGACGAAATCTGATTCATGAGTTTAGTAGGCCCAAAGTCTGAAAAATAGCTTTCCGAATGGAAACTCAAGTAGTTGACAAATAGCTAGACCATCTTCAATCGGTTAATTTTTAATATATTCTAGCATTTATAATAAAACTAATATTGAAAATCGCACGGACACAAACATTTGAAATAGTGTCTTCGTTCTCATGTTCCGATCAAAAGATATTCGTATCTTCGATTCCGTCCCCCATGACTTTAATTCCATATCGACTACCCAATAAGTTGGTTATCATCGAACCACTCTAGTCAGTGATCGACAGGGAAATAAAGACCTACTTGACCTAGTTAGAATTTAGAATACGTAGTTTGAATTTTGTGACACCTACACGGACACGAACCGTTTATTGATTAAAAAAAAAACTTTTTTAACTGCGTCAGGTGCCTTTCGAAAAGTGCGCAAACAAGATCAGGCCATCAGCATTTGTTGGCAGTATATATTGCTCAGATTTAAGGTGCGTGTAACTAGTAACCGGAAGTGTATTTCTAGAGAAGAGAAGGCCAACCTTTAGAACATTGCAAGACTATCGTCATTATTATCATATTGTTCTCAATTTTCACATTGCCCCCCCTCCCTAGCGCGAATTCGTTATACTTTTGAGACGACATCGTTTCTATAGGCGCGATTGATTTAAATAATTCCAGCTAGATTCAGGATGGTACATTCATAAATAACTACCCATTATTCCAGCTAGGTGCAAATCACCTAATAGACATAAGCATGCTAGAACAGGCAAAAACCGTGACTTTATTGCCAGCACCATCTAACTGCCTATAATAAGACTTCCTCAGTTGTAATGACCGGTTCATGTGGGAGCAGAAGCATACGATATCGAAAATGGCGACGAGTTCATATTGTCATATTATCATCGGTGGTCCATTCGAGGAATGCAGGCTAGACTTTAACGCGGATAAACGGTGAGTGCCACTGACATCCGGCCCGACTGTTTAATAGTGCCCCGCTCAATGGTATCAGTTAATGGATGCCTGCTACCTTGGCTTAATAGGCGGCATAATGCATTGATAGCCTCCACATGAGGCAGCCCTCCCTTCGAGAGGATCGTGCGTCAACTACCTTTCACAGAGCGGAGTGCGCTCACCCACTTCAGGTGGGTAAACCCCCGGCGAGGGTTTGGGACCCACCTGAAAAGGTTTCTGTATGTGTATTTACTGGGACGAATGCCGATCGAAGGATAATAGTAATGTGGTGGCCCCTGTCTAGTCTCCCGAGTGGATAGCGGGTCGGAAGGGGACGTTTGCAGTCGTCGTTGAACAGTGCGATATCACTGCTGCTGCGGCGGCAAGAGCGTAAGTAAGTATATCTCTCATGTGTTTGTGGTAGCCTAGCTGTCGCAACAATGCAGCTGAGCTCGGATGCCTTCTGGGTTAAATATTAGGCTAGCACGTCGACTAGCGAAGTTTAAATCCTGCATTATGCTCAAGTTTAAAAATTATGTATTTGGGTTGCTTAAAACATATGGATATGGAGTATCTGTTTTGTGCGCAGATAACTCGCGCTAGGAGTTGGCCAAATGAGTATTGACGTTACGTATTTTACGTACCATATATGGCTTTAGATAGATCTAGCTTCTAAAATATTGTGCGGCGTTGTATGACATACAAATTGTAGTACTTATCATCAGAAATTACACATACGTACAAGCAGAGTTATGTTATTGTCACCGTTCATAGTTTGTTTTACGCGCAGATTTTTTCTAACATTAGTCGATGTTTTACCTGCTGCATAGCAAGCCACGTTATTTACACACATATCTCATTGTATGACGTATTACAGTCTTGCATACAAGATTCAAATTCTTGTGCATGCAAGCTGGCAGTGTGTCCTGCAAACGCTTTTCCATTCTGAACATCTCGTTTTTCTTGTAGAATAGGATTCTAGGTCGACTACGACTACATTGGTTTTACTATTGGATAAACTGATAGAACAAAGGTAATATGAAAAAAAAATCCTTTCGGGGCTGACTCTCAGCCAAGATTTAACGTCCATGGGACTGCTTTGCGCATTGCTTCACAGACGGACCCCCATAAATACAAATGTGCAACGGTGGGGTTCCAACCCGCGCACCTGCTATGTGTCTCCTCTGGTTGCAAGGCGCAGACGCATGCCACCACGCCACCGGGCTCGACAGAACGAAGGTAATATTAGAACTCGTTAAGTATACTCTTTGTCAGTATTTACGAATCAAACGCGAATTTGTCGGTGTTTGGAGACACACTTAAGCCACGCGCTCTCAAGATTCAAAAACTACTTGTAAAACAAGGCGTAATGAAAAACGACCCCGGTATGGACATATGGTAAATGCTTAGCATGCGACGTGACGCTCTTATGCACGGCGGCCATATCGAAGTTGCCTCACACTTCCATCAAACCTAGTTGGGTGGTGGAACAAATAAATGCCATAAAAAAAGGAAATACTCGGAACTAGCTAAGATCTGCTCTCGTGTGTATCGCAATGGAGACGGATGCGGCCTGTCAGTAAGCGAACTTGGTACTCAAATATTTGTTTTATTGCATTCAAAAGGTTACAAGAAATTGACGCGAGGCACAGGTTGAAACGGATGCTATCTTTGGTTGCACGTAGTGACAGAGCTAGTGAAGTGAACAAAGAAGTCTAGCTAACGTTCTATAATAGTTTGATAATAATAATAATAATAATAATAATAATAATAATAATAATAATAATAATAATAATAATAATAATAATAATAATAATTATTATTATTATTATTATTATTATTGGCGCTGCTGTCGGTTGCTAGCAATTTTAGACAATCATAATGACGGGTGATCACAACAATTGCAGGACAGTGACACAACCCATACATGCCACCTTGCCGGATCCTTCAGAAGGCGCCGGCCCAAGCTCCACATCAGGGCAGAACCCTGCGACCACACCAGACCCCTTGGGGTCTAATAGGGTAACTTGTCACCAATGCGGCCAAACTTTCGCCAGGCGAGGCTTCCGTAGACATGTCACGGTCAAACATGGGGGCGGGGGCGCCACTCTAGTCCCTAACGGCGTCATGAACGAGTCCAATTTCGACCTCACGGAGTGCATCCAGGCGTTCATGAAAAATGGAAAGCTGGTTCGTATCTTGCCCAAAGTGGTAAGGAAGTCGGTGGCTGACGCCCTGTCAGAGGTGTGTATTAAGGTTGCCTCGGACAACGACGACGCCGCCTGGCTCGGGCTTTTCTCTTTCGCTCCAGTCGTGCTGAGGTTACCAATAGGCTGCAGGGATACACGCTCTCTAGCAGTGGTCATCAGAAAGAACTTAGTGGAGTTTCGACGCGGCGTTCGGCTTACAGATCTGGTTCCCCTGCTCACGGCAGGAGAGTCGGGTGGTAATGCTGAGCAAAATCAGTCGATCACGCGGGCCGTGTCAGCCAAGCTATCGGACGGGGACGTGTCCGGAGCAGCCCGCCTTCTTCTATCTGATGATGTCATGGTCGATGAGCCAGCGGCCGCAGCGTCGTTACGGGAAAAACACCCCCCCGCGCAACCGGACTTGTGCTGGCCGTCTCCCCCACCCTTACAGCTCTTACCTTCATCTACGTCGGCCGAGGATGTTCGTTTTGCTGTCGGATCATTTGCAAAGAGTTCGAGCGCGGGCCTGGATTTTATGAGACCTCGACTCCTACAGGACCTTCTGTCACCGACTCTCGGCTGCTCATCCGACACACTTAGTAAGGCCTTAGCGAAGGTAATTGACCTACTGCGATGGGGAGCCCCGCATCCAAGGTGGTGTCCCCTCATCTTCGGAGCGAGACTGTTTGCGCTGAAGAAGAAAGACGGCTCGTTCAGACCTATCGCTTGCTCTTCAGTACTACGTAGGGTCGCGGCAAAATTAGCAGTGAGGGATTCTAGAGATCTTATCAACCTAGCAATTGGGCCCCACCAGTTGGGTTTTTACACCAAGGGGGGTGCTGAAATAATGATCCACGCCACCAGGGCTTTTATAGATTCTCGAGTCGATTCGTCCGTGCTAGTTAAGCTTGATTTTAAGAACGCTTTTAACACTGTGAAAAGGAATCACCTGTTGAGAGTGGTCGGAGATGAGGCCCCTGGCATCTATCACCAAGTGAAATTGGCCTACGGTGATTCGTCGCACTTGGTTTTACCCTCGGCACTGCTCACCTTGGCTGTAGGGGTTCAGCAAGGAGACCCCCTCGCCCCCCTCTGTTCTGTCTTGCCGTTAAGGACTTGGTGAACTCACTCGAGAGTCCACTCAACCTTTGGTATTTAGATGACGGGGTCATCGCAGGCAACATTGGTACGGTCTGTGAGGACATAAAGAAGATCTTAAGTTTCGCTACATGCAGTGGTCTGGAGCTGAACCCAACCAAGTGTGAGGTTCACATTATCGGCTCAGGTACAGCCGATATCTCCGCTTTACGGGATCTTCTTCCGGGGTGCCGCGTAACAGGCGACGACTTGGACCTTCTCGGGGTACCCCTGTTTTCTTGCCACCTTGGACCGAAAATCGAACAAGAAAGAGAAAAGCTCGAGATCGGCTTCAATCGCCTTCCCCAGCTGGGCGCTCACCGGGGGTTGTACCTTCTGCGCGCATGTTTCTCTGCGTCAAGGCTAAACTACCTGTTCAGGGGAATCAGGTGTTCAGCCTTCTCGCCCCAGTTGGAGGAAATAAACTTGAAGCTAGGCCTGGCGTTGGAATCTATACTTAACCTGCGGTTGCGAAACGACCCCTTAGTTCAAGCCGCCTTACCGGTAGCCAGAGGTGGACTGGGCCTGCCTGAAGCAGTTTCTCTTGCAATCGCAGCACACATCGCATCCTTGCATTCGGCGACGAGTGGCGTGGAAGCTAATCTGGACCCCAAAGCAGTTTCAAATTTTCGAGCTACGCTTGAACGAACTCAGGAAGATGCCATTGCATTTTGTGGGTCTCTACCGGAGACCCCCTCATTTCAGCGCGCGTGGTCAGAGCTGGCAAACAACGGTCGTTGGAATGGCTTATGGGACCGAACAACTACGGCCGCCAACAAAGCGAGGCTACTGGCAGTTTCTTCACCGGGTGCAGGTGCATGGCTGCAGGCCCTCCCAAGCCCTCAGCTAGGCACCCTCCTGGACGACGAGTCCACTCGCATACTGGTCGGGTTGAGGCTGGGAGCAGAGCTAGTCTCCCCACACCGGTGCAGATGCGGTGACGAGGTCGATTCCCTAGGCCACCACGGACTTTCCTGTCCCCAAAGTTCAGGTAGAATCGCGCGCCACTCAGCCCTGAATGAGACATTCAGCAGGGGGCTGCGATCGGCAGGCTACCCATGCATTTTGGAGCCGTCTGGCTTAGTCAGAGATGATGCCAGGAGACCAGATGGTATGACCTTGACTCCGTTCGAGCGGGGCCAAATGCTGGTATGGGACGCGACCGTAACCGACTCTTTAGCCCCCTCAATGGTCGGTACGGGCGCAGCCCGCCCTGGACACGCGGTAGCCCTGGCGGAGGCAGCCAAGTGCAGAAAGTACTCCAGTGTCGGCTACCCACACCTGTTCTCACCTCTCGCATTCGAGACATTGGGCGGGCCTGGAGTGCTCACGAAGAAACTGCTCAACGACGTCGGGAGAAAACTGGCACTCGCTACAGGAGACAAGAGGGCAGGCGAATATCTACTACAACGTCTCTCATTAGACGTTCAGAGGGGGGATGCCGCTTCGGTGAGAGGTACCCTGGCTAGGTGGACCAGCCCAAGCCTGGACCTAACACCTTGAGTTTTGCCCCGAGCGGGTTGTGCACATGTTCTTACACCACAATTGTATACTTTGTCACACATAAATAAATGATTATATATATATATATATATACATATGTATATATATATATATAGAGAGAGATAATAATAATAATAATTAAATAATAATAATAATAATAATAATAATAATAATAATAATAATAATAATAATAATAATAACAATAATAATAATAATAATCATCATCATCATCATCAACAGGCTCCCGACAGGTCAAGGAAAGCCCGCCTAATGGCTTGCTTTCAACAAATTAGTGGCAGGCGGCTTCAAGCTTTCCCTCAGCTGGGAACGATGCTAAACAACAACACACTCTGCATCGTTTCCGGCTTGCGGTTGGGGGAGGTAGTTTGCGCACTCCACCTATGCAACCTCCAGTAAGCGGCACAGGTGAGCACGTCTGGCCGTGTTGTTATAGCGTTGGGCGCCACTCATGCCACTTCGCCATTAAGAATGTGATCTTTCGCGCTCTTCACTCGGCCT